>JAWNPQ010000109.1:0-59924 GCA_035047465.1 Drosophila sordidula
TGGGCTGTATGCTTCGTTCAGTTGTGTGCCTAGAGAGAGGACACAGAGAGGAGAGAAAGGACACTGAGGAGACAGAGGAAATAGAGGGAGACAGAGGAGAGAGAGGACATAGAGAGGGAGAGAAATGACATTGAGAGGGAGACGGAGGAAATAGAGAGGAGACAGAGGAGAGAGAGGACATAGAGAGGGAGACAGAGGAGATAGAGAGGAGACAGAGAGAGAGAGAGAGGACATAGAGAGGGAGAGACGAGATAGAGGAGATAGAGGGAGGAGACAGAGGAGAGAGAGGGACATAGAGAGGAGAGAAAGGACATTGAGAGGAGACAGAGGGAAATAGAGATGGAGACAGAGGGAGATAGAGACAGAGAGAGAGGGAGATAGAGAGGGAGACAGAGGGAGATAGAAAGGAGACAGAGAGAGACAGAGGAGATAGAGAGGGAGACAGAGGAGAGAGAGGACATAGAGAGGGAGACAGAGGACATAGAGAGGAGACAGAGGAAATAGAGGGAGACAGAGGAGAGAGAGGACATAGAGAGAGAGACAGAGGAGATAGAGAGAGAGACAGAGGAGCGAAGGGACATAGAGAGGAGAGAAAGGATATTGAGAGGAGACAGAGGACAGAAAGGACATAGAGAAGAGACAGAGGAGATAGAGAAGAGACGGAGGAGGGAGAGGTCATAGAGAGGAGAGAAAGGACATTGACAGGAAACAGAGGAAATAGAGAGGAGAAAGAGGGGAGAGAGGACATAGAGAGGAGAGAAAGGACATTGAGAGGAGACAGAGGAAATAGAGAGGAGACAGAGGGAGAGAGGACATAGAGAGGAGAGAAAGGACATTGAGAGAGAGAGACAGAGAGAGAGAGAGAGGACATAGAGAGGAGAGAAAGGACATTGAGAGGAGACAGAGGAAATAGAGAGGATACAGAGGAGAGAGAGGACATAGAGAGGAGATAGAGAGGAGACAGTGGACAGAGAGGATATAGAGAGGGGATAAACGAGATAGAGGAAATAGGGAGGAGACAGAGGAGAGAGAGGACATAGAGAGGAGAGAAAGGACATTGACAGGAGACAGAGGAAATAGAGAGGAGACAGAGGAGAGAGAGGACATAGAGAGGAGAGAAAGGACATTGAGAGGAGACAGAGGAAATAGAGGACATAGAGAGGAGACAGAGGAGATAGAGAGGAGACAGAGGAGAGAGAGGACATAGAGAGGAGACAGAGGAGAGTGTGGACACAGAGAGGAGAGAAAGGACATTGACAGGAGACAGAGGAAATAGAGAGGAGACAGAGGAGAGAGAGGACACAGAGAGGAGAGAAAGGACAGTGAGAGGAGACAGAGGAAATAGAGGGGAGACAGAGGAGAGAGAGGACATAGAGAGGAGAGAAAGGAAATTGAGAGGAGACAGAGGAAATAGAGAGGAGACAGAGGAGAGAGAGGACATAGAGAGGAGATAGAGGAGATAGAGAGGAGACAGAGGACAAAGAGGACATAGAGAGGAGATAATCGAGATAGAGGAAATAGGGAGGAGACAGAGGAGAGAGAGGACATAGAGAGGAGAGAAAGGACATTGAGAGGAGACAGAGGAAATGGAGTGGAGACAGAGAAGATAGAGACGAGATAGAGGAGATAGAGAGGAGACAGAGGAGAGAGAGGTCATAGAGAGGGAGACAGAGGGAGAGAGAGGGACATATAGAGGAGACACAGGACATAGAGAGGAGACAGAGGAGATAGAGAGGAGACAGAGGAAAGAGAGGACATAGAGAGGGAGAGAGGGAGATAGAGAGAGAGACAGAGGAAAGAAAGGACATAGAGAGGGAGACAGAGGAGATAGAGAAAGAGACAGAGGAGAGAGAGGACATAGAGAGGAGAGAAAGGACATTGAGAGGAGACAGAGGAAACAGAGGACATAGAGAGGAGACAGAGGAGATAGAGAAGAGACGGAGGAGGGAGAGGGTCATAGAGAGGAGAGAAAGGATATTGAGAGGAGACAGAGGACAGAAAGGACATAGAGAAGAGACAGAGGAGATAGAGAAGAGACGGAGGAGGGAGAGGTCATAGAGAGGAGAGAAATGACATTGAGAGGAGACAGAGGAAATAGAGAGGAGACAGAGGAGAGAGAGGACATAGAGAGGAGAGAAAGGACATTGAGAGGAGACAGAGGAGAGAGAGAAGATAGAGAGGAGACAGAGGAGACAGAGGAGATAGAGAAGAGACGGAGGAGGGAGAGGACACAGAGAGGAGAGAAAGGACATTGACAGGAAACAGAGGAAATAGAGAGGAGACAGAGGAGATAGAGAAGAGACAGAGGACAGAGAGGACATAGAGAGGAGATAAACGAGATAAAGGAAATAGGGAGGAGACAGAGGAGATAGAGAAGAAACGGAGGAGGGAAGGACATAGAGAGGAGAGAAAGGACATTGAGAGGAGACAGAGGAAATAGAGAGGAGACAGAGGAGAGAGAGGACATAGAGAGGAGAGAAAGGACATTGACAGGAGACAGAGGAAATAGAGAGGAGAGAGAGGACATAGAGAGGAGAGAAAGGACATTGAGAGAGAGAGAGGAAATAGAGAGGATACAGAGGAGAGAGAGGACATAGAGAGGAGATAGAGAGGAGACAGTGGACAGAGAGGATATAGAGAGGGGATAAACGAGATAGAGGAAATAGGGAGGAGACAGAGGAGAGAGAGGACATAGAGAGGAGAGAAAGGACATTGACAGGAGACAGAGGAAATAGAGAGGAGACAGAGGAGAGAGAGGACATAGAGAGGAGAGAAAGGACATTGAGAGGAGACAGAGGAAATAGAGAGGAGACAGAGGAGAGAGAGGACACAGAGAGGAGAGAAAGGACATTGAGAGGAGACAGAGGAAAGAGAGGACATAGAGAGGAGACAGAGGAAATAGAGAGGAGACAGAGGAGAGAGAGGACATAGAGAGAAGAGAAAGGACATTGACAGGAGACAGAGGAAATAGAGAGGAGACAGAGGAGAGAGAGGACATAGAGAGGAGAGAAAGGACATTGAGAGAAGACAGAGGAAATAGAGAGGAGACAGAGGAGAGAGAGGACATAGAGAGGAGAGAAAGGACATTGAGAGGAGACAGAGGAAATAGAGGACATAGAGAGGAGACAGAGGAGATAGAGAGGAGACAGAGGAGAGAGAGGACATAGAGAGGAGACAGAGGAGAGTGAGGACACAGAGAGGAGAGAAAGGACATTGACAGGAGACAGAGAAAATAGAGAGGAGACAGAGGAGAGAGAGGACACAGAGAGGAGAGAAAGGACACTGAGAGGAGACAGAGGAAATAGAGAGGAGACAGAGGAGAGAGAGGACATAGAGAGGAGAGAAAGGACATTGAGAGGAGACAGAGGAAATAGAGAGGAGACAGAGGAGAGAGAGGACATAGAGAGGAGATAGAGGAGATAGAGAGGAGACAGAGGACAAAGAGGACATAGAGAGGAGATAATCGAGATAGAGGTAATAGGGAGGAGACAGAGGAGAGAGAGGACATAGAGAGGAGAGAAAGGAGATTGAGAGGAGACAGAGGAAATGGAGTGGAGACAGAGGAGATAGAGACGAGATAGAGGAGATAGAGAGGAGACAGAGGAGATAGAGAGGAGACAGATGAGAGAGAGGTCATATAGAGGAGACAGAGGAGAGAGAGGACATATATAGGAGACACCGGACATAGAGAGGGGACAAAGGATATAGAGAGGAGACAGCGGAAAGAGAGGACATAGAGAGAAGACAGAGGAGATAGAGAAGAGACGGAGGAGCGAAGGGTCATAGAGAAGAGAGAAAGGATATTGAGAGGAGACAGAGGACAGAAAGGACATAGAGAAGAGACAGAGGAGATAGAGAATAGACGGAGGAGGGAGAGGTCATAGAAAGGAGAGAAATGACATTGAGAGGAAACAGAGGAAATAGAGAGGAAATAGAGAGGAGAGAGAGGACATAGAGAGGAGAGAAAGGACATTGACAGGAGACAGAGGAAATAGAGAGGAGAGAGAGGACATAGAGAGGAGAGAAAGGACATTGAGAGAGAGAGAGGAAATAGAGAGGAGACAGAGGAGAGAGAGGACATAGAGAGGAGAGAAAGGACATTGAGAGGAGACAGAGGAGAGAGAGGACATAGAGAGGAGAGAAAGGACATTGAGAGAGAGAGAGGAAATAGAGAGGATACCGAGGAGAGAGAGGACATAGAAAGGAGATTGAGAGGAGGCAGTGGACAGAGAGGATATAGAGAGGGGATAAACGAGATAGAGGAAATAGGGAGGAGACAGAGGAGAGAGAGGACATAGAGAGGAGAGAAAGGACATTGACAGGAGACAGAGGAAATAGAGAGGAGACAGAGAGAGAGAGGACATAGAGAGGAGAGAAAGGACATTGAGAGGAGACAGAGGAAATAGAGAACATAGAGAGGAGACAGAGGAGATAGAGAGGAGACAGAGGAGAGAGAGGACATAGAGAGGAGACAGAGGAGAGTGTGGACACAGAGAGGAGAGAAAGGACATTGACAGGAGACAGAGGAAATAGAGAGGAGCCAGAGGAGAGAGAGGACACAGAGAGGAGAGAAAGGACAGTGAGAGGAGACAGAGGCAATAGAGAGGAGACAGAGGAGAGAGAGGACATAGAGAGGAGAGAAAGGAAATTGAGAGGAGACAGAAGAAATAGAGAGGAGACAGAGGAGAGAGAGGACATAGAGAGGAGATAGAGGAGATAGAGAGGAGACAGAGGACAAAGAGGACATAGAGAGGAGGTAATCGAGATAGAGGTACTAGGGAGGAGACAGAGGAGAGAGAGGACATAGAGAGGAGAGAAAGGACATTGAGAGGAGACAGAGGAAATGGAGTGGAGACAGAGGAGATAGAGACGAGATAGAGGAGATAGAGAGGAGACAGAGGAGAGAGAGGTCATAGAGAGGAGACAGAGGAGAGAGGGGACATATATAGGAGACACCGGACATAGAGAGGGGACAGAGGAGATAGAGAGGAGA
This sequence comes from Drosophila sordidula, assembly GCA_035047465.1. Lineage (NCBI taxonomy): Eukaryota > Metazoa > Arthropoda > Insecta > Diptera > Drosophilidae > Drosophila > Drosophila sordidula. The sequence goes on from JAWNPQ010000109.1 coordinate 4,994, forward strand.
CAGAGGAAAGAGAGGACATAGAGAGGAGAGAGAGGAGATAGAGAGGAGACATACGACAGAAAGGACATAGAGAGGAGACAGAGGAGATAGAGAAGAGACGGAGGAGGGAGAGGACATAGAGAGGAGAGAAAGGATATTGAGAGGAGACAGAGGAAAGAGAGGACATAGAGAGAAGACAGAGGAGATAGAGAAGAGACGGAGGAGCGAAGGGTCATAGAGAGGAGAGAAAGGATATTGAGAGGAGACAGAGGACAGAAAGGACATAGAGAAGAGACAGAGGAGATAGAGAAGAGACGGAGGAGGGAGAGGTCATAGAAAGGAGAGAAAGGACATTGAGAGGAGACAGAGGAAATAGAGAGGAGACAGAGGAGAGAGAGGACATAGAGAGGAGAGAAAGGACATTGAGAGGAGACAGAGGAGAGAGAGGAGATAGAGAGGAGACAGAGGAGACAGAGGAGATAGAGAAGAGACGGAGGAGGGAGAGGACATAGAGAGGAGAGAAAGGACATTGACAGGAAACAGAGGAAATAGAGAGGAGACAGAGGAAATAGAAGACATAAATAAGAGAGAGAGGATATTGATATTGAGACAGAGGAGATAGAGAGGAGACAGATGAGAGAGAGGACATAGAGAGGAGACAGAGGAGAGAGAGGACATATAGAGCAGACAGAGGAGATAGAGAGGAGACAGAGGCAGAGAGGACATAGAGAGGAGAAAAAGGAGATAGAGAGGAGACAGCGGAAAAAGAGGACATGGAGAGGAGAGAGAGGAGATAGAGAGGAGACAGCGGAAAGAGAGGAGACAGAGGAGAGACAGGAGATTGAGAGGAGACAGCGGAAAGAGAGGACATAGAGAGGAGACAGAGGAGATAAAAAGGAGACAGAGGAAAGAGAGGACATAGAGAGGAGGCAGAGGAGATAGACAGGAGACAGAGGAAAGAGAGGACATAGAGAGGAGAGAGAGGAGATAGAAAGGAGACAGACGAGAGAGAGGACATAGAGAGGAGACAGAGGAGATAGAGAGGAGACAGAGGAAAGAGAGGAGACAGAGGAGAGACAGGAGATTGAGAGGAGACAGCGGAAAGAGAGGACATAGAGAGGAGACAGAGGAGAGAGAGGACATATATAGGAGACACAGGAGATAGAGAGGAGACAGAGAAAAGAGAGGACATAGAGAGGAGACAGAGGAGATAGAGAAGAGACGGAGGAGGGAGAGGTCATAGAGAGGAGACAAAGGATATTGAGAGGAGACAGAGAACAGAAAGGAAATAGAGAAGAGACATAGGAGATAGAGAAGGGACGGAGGAGGGAGAGAAATTACATTGAGAGGAGACAGAGGAAATAGAGAGGAGACAGAGGAGAGAGAGGACATAGAGAGGAAAGAAAGGACATTGAGAGGAGACAGAGGACAGAGAGAAGATAGAGAGGAGACAGAGGACAGAAACGACATAGAGAAGAGGCAGAGGAGATAGAGAACAGACGGAGGAGGGAGAGGACACAGAGAGGAGAGAAAGGACATTGACAGGAGACAGAGGAAATAGAGAGGAGACAGAGGAGAGAGAGGACATAGAGAGGAGAGAAAGGACATTGAGAGGAGACAGAGGAAATAGAGAGGAGACAGAGGAGAGAGAGGACATAGAAAGGAGACAGAGGAGATAGAGAGGAGACAGAGGAGAGAGAGGACATAGAGAGGAGACAGAGGAAATAGAAAGGATACAGAGGAGAGAGAGGACATAGAGAGGAGATACAGAGAAGACAGTGGACAGAGAGGATATAGAGAGGGGATAAACGAGATAGAGGAAATAGGGAGGAGACAGAGGAGAGAGAGGACATAGAGAGGAGAGAAAGGACATTGAGAGGAGACAGAGGAAATAGAGAGGAGACAGAGGAGAGAGAGGACTTAGAGAGGAGAGAATGGACAGTGGGAGGATTCAGAGGAAATAGAGGACATAGAGAGGAGACAGAGGAGATAGAGAGGAGACAGAGGAGAGAGAGGACATAGAAAGGAGACAGAGGAGATAGAGAGGAGACAGAGGAGAGAGAGGACATAGAGAGGAGACAGAGGAAATAGAAAGGATACAGAGGAGAGAGAGGACATAGAGAGGAGATAGAGAGGAGACAGTGGACAGAGAGGATATAGAGAGGAGATAAACGAGATAGAGGAAATAGGGAGGAGACAGAGGAGAGAGAGGACATAGAGAGGAGAGAAAGGACATTGACAGGAGACAGAGGAAATAGAGAGGAGACAGAGGAGAGAGAGGACATAGAGAGGAGAGAAAGGACATTGAGAGGAGACAGAGGAAATAGAGAGGAGACAGAGGAGAGAGAGGACATAGAGAGGAGAGAAAGGACATTGGGAGGAGACAGAGGAAATAGAGGACATAGAGAGGAGACAGAGGAGATAGAGAGGAGACAGAGGAGAGAGAGGACACAGAGAGGAGAGAAAGGACAGTGAGAGGAGACAGAGGAAATAGAGAGGAGACAGAGGAGAGAGAGGACAAAGAGAAGAGAGAAAGGACAGCGAGAGGAGACAGAGGAAATAGAGAGGGAGACAGAGGAGAGAGAGGACATAGAGAGGAGAGAAAGGACATTGAGAGGAGACAGAGGAGATAGAGAGGAGACAGAGGAGAGAGAGGACATAGAGAGGAGACAGAGGAAAGTGTGGACACAGAGAGGAGAGAAAGGACATTGACAGGAGACAGAGGAAATAGAGAGGAGACAGAGGAGAGAGAGGACACAGAGAGGAGAGAAAGGACAGTGAGAGGAGACAGAGGAAATAGAGAGGAGACAGATGAGAGAGAGGTCATTGAGAGGAGACAAAAGAGAGAGAGGACATATATAGGAGACACAGGACATAGAGAGGGGACAGAGGAGATAGAGAGGAGACAGCGGAAAGAGAGGACATACAGAGGAGAGAGAGGAGATAGAGACGAGACATACGACAGAAAGGACATAGAGAGGAGACACAGGAGATAGAGAAGAGACGGAGGAGGGAGAGGACATAGAGAGGAGAGAAAGGACATTGACAGGAAACAGTGGAAATAGAGAGGAGACAGAGGAGAGAGAGGACATAGAAAGGAGACAAAGGACATTGAGAGGAGACAGGAAATAGAGAGGAGACAGAGGGGAGAGAACACGTAGGGAGGAGAGAAAGGTCATTGAGAGGAGACAGAGGAAATAGAGAGAAGACAGAGGAGAGAGAGGACATAGAGAGGAGAGAAAAGACATTGAGAGGAGACAGAGGAAAGAGAGGACATAGAGAAGTGACAGAGGAGATAGGGAAGAGACGGAGGAGGGAAAGGTCATAGAGAGGAGAGAAAGGATATTGAGAGGAGACAGAGGAAAGAGAGGACATAGAGAGAAGACAGAGGAGATAGAGAAGAGACGGAGGGGCGAAGGGTCATAGAGAGGAGAGAAAGGATATTGAGAGGAGAAAGAGGACAGAAAGGACATAGAGAAGAGACAGAGGAGATAGAGAAGAGACGGACGAGGGAGAGGTCATAGAGAGGAGAGAAAGGACATAGAGAGGAGACAGAGGACAGAAACGACATAGAGAAGAGACAGAGGAGATAGAGAAACGACGGACGAGGGAGAGGTCATAGAAAGGAGAGAAATGACATTGAGAGGAAACAGAGGAAATAGAGAGGAGACCGAGGAGAGAGAGGGCATAGAAAGGAGAGAAAAGACATTGAGAGGAGACAGAGGAGAGAGAGGACATAGAGAGTAGATAGAGAGGAGACGGAGGACAGAGAGGACATAGAGAGGATATAAACGAGATAAAGGAAATAGGGAGGAGACAGAGGAGAGAGAGGACATAGACAGGAGACAGAGGAGATAGAGAGGACTCAGAGGACGGAGAGGACATATAGAGGAGACAGAGGAGATAGAGAGGAGACGGAGGATGGAGAGGGCATAGAGAGGAGAGAAAGGACATTGACAGGAGACAGAGGAAATAGAGAGGAGACAGAGGAAATCGAAGACATAAATAAGAGAGAGAGGATATTGATATTGAGAGAGATGAGATAGAGAGGAGACAGATGAGAGAGAGGACATAGAGAGGAGACAGAGGAGAGAGAGGACATATCGAGCAGACAGAGGAGATGGAGAGAAGACAGAGGAGAGAGAGGACATAGAGAGGAGACAAAGGACATTGAGAGGAGACAGGAAATAGAGAGGAGACAGAGGGGAGAGAGAAAGGTCATTGAGAGGAGACAGAGGAAATAGAGAGGATACAGAGGAGAGAGAGGACATAGAGAGGAGATAGAGAAGAGACAGAGGACAGAGAGGTCATAGAGAGGAGATAAACGAGATAAAGGAAATAGGGTGGAGACAGAGGAGATCGAGAAGAGACGGAGGAGGGAGAGGTCATAGAGAGGAGAGAAATGACATTGGGAGGAGACAGAGGAAATAGAGGCAAGAAAGAGGAGAGAGAGGACATAGAGAGGAAAGAAAGGACATTGAGAGGAGACAGAGGAAATAGAGAGGAGACAGAGGACAGAGAGGACAGTTAGAGGAGACAGAGGAGATAGAGAGGAGACAGAGGAGAGAGAGGACATAGAGAGGAGAGAAAGGACATTGAGAGGAGAGAGAGGACATAGAGAGGAGAGAAAGGACATTGACAGGAGACAGAGGAGATAGAGAGGAGACAGAGGAGAGAGAGGACATAGAGAGGAGACAGAGGAAAGTGAGGACACAGAGAGGAGAGAAAGGACATTGACAGGAGACAGAGGAAATAGAGAGGAGACAGAGGAGAGAGAGGACACAGAGAGGAGAGAAAGGACATAGAGAGGAGACAGAGGAAATAGAGAGGAGACAGAGGAGAGAGAGGACATAGAGAGGAGACAGAGGACATATATAGGAGACACCGGACATAGAGAGGGGACAGAGGAGATAGAGAGGAGACAGCGGAAAGAGAGGACATAGAGAGGAGAGAAAGGACATTGAGAGGAGACAGAGGAGAGAGAGGAGATAGAGAGAGAGACAGAGGAGATAGAGAAGAGACAGAGGACAGAGAGGACATAGAGAGGAGATAAACGAGATAAAGGAAATAGGGAGGAGACAGAGGAGATAGAGAAGAAACGGAGGAGGGAAAGGTCATAGAAAGGAGAGAAAGGACATTGAGAGGAGACAGAGGAAATAGAGAGGAGACAGAGGAGAGAGAGGACATAGAGAGGAGAGAAAGGACATTGAGAGGAGACAGAGGACAGAGAGGAGATAGAGAGGAGACAGAGGAGATAGAGAAGAGACGGAGGAGGGAGAGGACATAGAGAGGAGAGAAAGGACATTGACAGGAGACAGAGGAAATAGAGAGGAGACAGAGGAGAGAGAGGACATAGAGAGGAGAGAAAGGACATTGAGAGGAGACAGAGGTGAGAGAGGACATAGAGAGGAGACAGAGGAGATAGAGAAGAGACAGAGGACAGAGAGGACATAGAGAAGTGATAAACGAGATAAAGGAAATAGGGAGGAGACAGAGGAGATAGAGAAGAAACGGAGGAGGGAGAGGTCATAGAGAGGAGAGAAATGACATTGAGAGGAGACAGAGGAAATAGAGGCAAGACAGAGGAGAGAGAGGACATAGAGAGGAGAGAATGGACATTGAGAGGAGACAGAGGAGAGAGCGGACATACACAGGAGACAAAGGATATAGAGAGGAGACCGAGGAGATAGAAAGGAGACGGAGGAGGGAGAGGTTATAGAGAGGAGAGAAAGGACATTGACAGGAAACAGAGGAAATAGAGAGGAGACAGAGGAAATAGAGGACATAAATAAGAGAGAGAGGATATTGATATTGAGACAGAGGAGATAGAGAGGAGACAGAGGAGAGAGAGGACATATCGAGCAGACAGAGGAGATAGAGAGGAGGCAGAGGCAAGAGAGGACATAGAGAGGAGAAAAAGGAGATAGAGAGGAGGCAGCGGAAAAAGAGGACATGGAAAGGAGAGAGAGGAAATAGAGAGGAGACAGCGGAAAGAGAGGAGACAGAGGAGAGACAGGAGATTGAGAGGAGACAGCGGAAAGAGAGGACATAGAGAGGAGACAGAGGAGATAAAAAGGAGACAGAGGAAAGAGAGGACATAGAGAGGAGACAGAGGAGATAGACAGGAGACAGGGGAGAGAGAGGACATAGAGAGGAGACAGAGGAGATAGAAAGGAGACAGACGAGAGAGAGGACATAGAGAGGAGACAGAGGAGATAGAGAGGAGACAGAGGAAAGAGAGGAGACAGAGGAGAGACAGGAGATTGAGAGGAGACAGCGGAAAGAGAGGACATAGAGAGGAGACAGAGGAGAGAGAGGACATATATAGGAGACACAGGAGATAGAGAGGAGACAGAGAAAAGAGAGGACATAGAGAGGAGACAGAGGAGATAGAGAAGAGACGGAGGAGGGAGAGGTCATAGAGAGGAGAGAAAGGATATTGAGAGGAGACAGAGGACAGAAAGGACATAGAGAAGAGACAGAGGAGATAGAGAAGAGACGGAGGAGGGAGAGAAATTACATTGAGAGGAGACAGAGGAAATAGAGAGGAGACAGAGGAGAGAGAGGACATAGAGAGGAGAGAAATGACATTGAGAGGAGACAGAGGACAGAGAGAAGATAGAGAGGAGACAGAGGACAGAAACGACATAGAGAAGAGGTAGAGGAGATAGAGAGCAGACGGAGGAGGGAGAGGACACAGAGAGAAGAGAAAGGACGTTGACAGGAAACAGAGGAAATAGAGAGGAGACAAAGGAGAGAGAGGACAGAGAGAGGAGAGAAACGACATTGAGAGGAGACTAAAGGAAATAGAGAGGATACAGAGGAGAGAGAGGACATAGAGAAGAGATAGAGAGGAGACAGTAGACAGAGAGTATATAGAGAGGGGATAAACGAGATAGAGGAAATAGGGAGGAGACAGAGGAGAGAGAGGACATAGAGAGGAGAGAAAGGACATTGACAGGAGACAGAGGAAATAGAGAGGAGACAGAGGAGAGAGAGGACATAGAGAGGAGAGAAAGGACATTGAGAGGAGACAGAGGAAATAGAGAGGAGACAGAGGAGAGACAAGACATAGAAAGGAGAGAAAGGACATTGAGAGGAGAGAAAGGACATAGAGAGGAGAAAAAGGACATTGAGAGGAGACAGAGGAAATAGATAGGATACAGAGGAGAGAGAGGACATAGAGAGGATATAGAGAGAAGACAGAGGACAGAGAGGATATAGAGAGGGGATAAACGAGATAGACGAACTACGAAGGAGACAGAGGAGAAAGAGGACATAGAGAGGAGAGAAAGGACATTGACAGGAGACAGAGGAAATAGAGAGGAGACAGAGGAGAGAGAGGACAAAAAGAGAGGAGAGAAAGGACTGTGGGAGGAGACAGAGGAAATAGAGAGGAGACAGAGGAGAGAGAGGACAAAGAGAGGAGAGAATGGACAATGAGAGGAGACAGAGGAAATAGAGAGGAGACAGAGGAGAGAGAGGACATAGAGAGGAGATAGAGGAAAGTGTGGACACAGAGAGGAGAGAAAGGATTTTGACAGGAGTCAGAGAAAATAGAGAGGAGACAGAGGAGAGTGAGGACACAGAGAGGAGAGAAAGGACAGTGAGAAGAGACAGAGGAAATAGAGAGGAGACAGAGGAGAGAGAGGACATAGAGAGGAGAGGAAGGACATTGACAGGAGACAGAGGAAATAGAGAGAAGACAGAGGAGAGAGAGGACATAGAGAGGAGAGAAAGGACATTGAGAGGAGACAGAGGAAATAGAGAGGAGACAGAGGAGAGAGAGGACATAGAGAGGAGACAGAGAAGAGTCTCCTCTCTATGTCCTCTCTTTCCGCTGTCTCGTCTCAATCTCCTGTCTCTCCTCTGTCTCCTCTCTTTCCTCTGTCTCCACTCTATCTTCTCTGTCTCCTCTCTATGTCCTCTCTCTCCTCTGTCCCTCCATGTATAGGAGACACAGGAGATAGAGAGGAGACAGAGAAAAGAGAGGACATAGAGAGGAGAGAGAGGAGATAGAGAGGAGACAGAGGAGATAGAGAAGAGACGGAGGAGGGAGAGGTCATAGAGAGGAGAGAAAGGATATTGAGAGGAGACAGAGGAAAGAGAGGACATAGAGACGAGACAGAGGAGATAGAGAAGAGACGGAGGAGGGAGAGGTCATAGAGAGGAGAGAAAGGACATTGAGATGAGACAGAGGAAATAGAGAGCAGACAGAGGACATAGAGAGGAGACAGAGGAGAAAGAGAAGAGACGGAGGAGGGAGAGGTCATAGAGAGGAGAGAAAGGATATTGAGAGGAGACAGAGGACAGAAAGGACATAGAGAAGAGACAGAGGAGATAGAAAAGAGACGGAGGAGGGAGAGGTCATAGAGAGGAGAGAAAGGACATTGACAGGAAACAGAGGAAATAGAGAGGAGACAGAGGAGAGAGAGGACATAGAGAGGAGAGAAAGGACATTGAGAGGAGACAGAGGAAATAGAGAGGAGACAGAGGAGAGAGAGGACATAGAGAGGAGAGAAAGGACATTGACAGGAGACAGAGGAAATAGAGAGGAGACAGAGGAGAGAGAGGACATAGAGAGGAGAGAAAGGACATTGACAGGAGACAGAGGAAATAGAGAGGAGAGAGAGGACATAGAGAGGAGAGAAAGGACATTGAGAGGAGACAGAGGAAATAGAGAGGATACAGAGGAGAGAGAGGACATAGAGAGGAGATAGAGAGGAGACAGTGGACAGAGAGGATATAGAGAGGGGATAAACGAGATAGAGGAAATAGGGTGGAGACAGAGGAGAGAGAGGACATAGAGAGGAGAGAAAGGACATTGAGAGGAGACAGAGGACAGAGAGAAGATAGAGAGGAGACAGAGGACAGAAACGACATAGAGAAGAGGTAGAGGAGATAGAGAACAGACGGAGGAGGGAGAGGGCACAGAGAGGGAGAAAGGACATTGACAGGAAACAGAGGAAATAGAGAGGAAACAGAGGAGAGAGAGGACATAGAGAGGAGAGAACGGACATTGAGGGGAGACAGAGGAGATAGAGAGGAGACAGAGGAGAAAGAGGACATAGAGAGGAAACACAGGTGAGAGAGGAGATATAGAGGAGACTGAGGAGAGAGAGGACATAGAGAGGAGACAGAGGAGAGAGAGGAGAGAGAGGAGCTAGAGGGGACACCGAGTAGAGAGAGCAGATATAGACGAGACTGAGGAGAGAGAGGACATTGAAAGGAGACAGAGGAGAGAAAGGACATAGAGAGCAGACAGTGGAGAGATTGGATTGAAAGAGAAGACAGAGGAGAGAGTGGACATAGAGAGGAGCTGGAGGAGAGATTGGAGCTTGAGATAAGACAGAGGCGAGAGAGGAGATAGACAGGAGACAGAGGAGAGATAGGACATAGAGAAGAGACAGATAAGAGAGAGCACATAGAGAGGAGACAGAGGAGAGAGATGTGCGATAGGAGATAGAGTGGAGATAGAGGAGAGGGAGGACATAGAGAGTAGACAGAAGAGTGACAGGAATTACAGAGCTAACAGAGGAGAGAACGGTGAAATAGGAGACAGTGGAGGGAACGGAGATAGAGGGGAGACAGAGGAAAAAGAGGATATAGGGAGGAGACAGAGGAGAGAGGACATAAAGAGGAGATAGACAGGAGACAGAGCAGAGAGAGGATCGATGGGAGATAGAGAGGAGACAAAGGAGTGAGAGGACATAGATAGGAGAGAGAGGCCACAGAGAGGAGAGAGGGGCCATACTGTGGAGTCAGAGGAGATAGAGAGGAGACAGACGAGAGAGTGAAGCTCGAGAGGAGACAATGAAGAGGGAGGAGATGTATCCAGCTGATGTGGCTCAGAATCTGTCTCTTTCGCCCAGTGTCTCTGCTTCGAGAGGAGAAAGAGGAGATAGAGCTGTTATAGAGGAGACTGCGGAGAGAGGGGGCATAGAGAGGAGAGAGAAGAGAGATTAGAGCGATAGGAGATAGAAAGGAGCCAGTGAAAAGATAGTTCATAGAGAGGAGACAGAGGAAAGAGAGGACATAGAGAGGAGAGAGAGCACAGAGAGAGGAGAGATAGGAACGATAGAAGATATATAGGAGACAGAGGAAACAGCAGAGCTTGAGAGGAGACCAAGGATTGAGAGGACATAGAGAGGAGAGAGAGGACATAGAAAGAAGACAGAGGAGAAAGAGGGGAGAGATAGGAGCGATATTAGAGAGGAGACAGAGGGGAGAGAGTGGAGACAGGGGAGAGAGAGGACATAGAGAGAAGACAGAGGAGAGAGAGAACATAGAGAGGAAAAAGAGGAGTAAGAGAGGAGAGAGAGGAGGGACAGTTCATGGAGAGGAGAGAGAGGAGGGAGAGTTCATGGAGAGGAGAGAGAGGAGATAGAGAGGAGAGAGAGGATAGAGAGGATATAGAAGACATAGAAAGGAGACAGAGAAGATAGAGAGGAGACCGTGGAGAGAGAGGATATAGAGTTGAGATAGTGGACATAGAGAGAAGATAGAGAGGAGACCGAGGAGAGAGAGGACATAGAGAGGAGGGAGACGACATAGAGAGGAGACAGAGGAGAGAGAGAGGAGAGATAGGAGCGATTGGAGATAGAGAGGAGACAGAACGGAGAGAGTGAAGACAGGGGAAAGAGAGAGGACATAGAGAGAAGACAGAGGAGAGAAATGACATAGATAGGAGACAGAGGAGAGAGATCATATAGGACATAGAGATAGAGAGGAGACAGAGGAAAGAGAGGAAATAGAAAGGAGACAGAGGAGATAGAGAGGACATAGAGAGGAGAGAGTGGACATAGATAGATGACAGAGGAGATACAGAGGAGAGAGATTGGACAGGGAGGACACAGAGAAAAGACAGAGGAGAGATAAGAGATAGAGAGGAGAGAGAGGACAAAGAGAGAAGAGAGAGAGAGGAGCGATAGAAGATCGATTAGAGTCAGAGGAGATAGAGCAGATAGAGTGGAGGCAGAGGAGAGAGAGGAGCTAGAGCGGAGACAGAGCAGAGATAGGAAATAAACAGGAGACAGAGGAGACATAAGAGCTAGAGAGGAGAGAGACGACATAGAGAGGAGACAGAGGAAATAGAGAGGAGAGATAGGAGCGATAGGAGATAGAGAGGAGACAGAGGGGAGATAGAGGAGACAAGGGAGAGAGAGTACATAGAGGGGAGACAGACGAGAGGGAGGAGATAGAGAAGAGGCAGAGGAGGGAGAGGAGCTAGAGAGGAGACCGAGGATAGAGAGGACATAGAGAGGAGAGAGAGGACATAGAGAGAATACAGAGGAAATAGAGAGGAGAGATAGGAGCGATGGGAGATAGAGAGGAGACAGAGGGAAGACAGAGGAGGCAGGGGAGAGAGAGGACATAGAGAGGAGACAGACGAGAGAGAGGAGATATAGACGGGACTGTGGAGAGAGAGGATATATAGACGAGACTGAGGAGAGAGAGGACATAGAAAGGAGACAGAGGAGGGAGTGTAGCTAGAGGTGAGACCGAGGAGAGTGAGCAGATATAGAAAGGAGACACAGGAGATAGAGAGGAGACTGCGGAGAAAGACGAGATAGGGATGAGACAGAGGAGAGACAGGACATAGAGCGGAGAAAGAGGACATAGAGAGGAGACAGAGGAGATAGAGAGGAGACAGACGGGAGAGAGAAGATAGAGTGGAACCAAAAAATAGAGAGGAGATGTATCCAGCTGATGTGCCTCAGACTCTGTCTCTCAGTGTCTGTTCTTCGGTCACACAACGTTTCCCTAAATACCGGACTTCTACGATTCTCACAAACTCAAGGAGGGCTTGCGGTTTTGTCTGTGAAAAGTCTTTAGTACCACTGAATGTTTAGTGCTACACACCGAGGAGATAGACAGGAGACGGAAGAGAGAGAGATTATGGAGAGCATACAGAGGAGAGATTCGAGATAGAGATAAGACTGAGGATAGAGAAGAGCTACAGAGGAGACCGGGGCGAGAGAGCAGTTAAAGAGGAGACTGACGAGGGAAAGGACAGAAAGGAGACAGTGAAGAAAGAGAACAAAGAGAGGAGACAGAGGAGATATAGGAGATAGAAAGGAGAGAGAGCACAGAGAGAGTAGCGATAAAATATAGATAGGAGACATAGGGGGGAGAGTGAACATAGAGAGGAGACAGAGGAGATAAGAAGGGAAGACAGAGGAGAGAGGACATAAAGAGGAGAGAAAATAGATAGAGAGGAGACAGAGGACAGGGAGGACACAGAGAAGAGACAGAAGAGAGATTTGAGATAGAGAGGAAAGAGAGGACAAAGAGAGAGGAGCAATAGAAGATAGATAGGGCACAGAGGAGAGGGAGCAGATAGAGTGGAGGCAGAGGGGAGAGAAGAGCTAGAAAGGAGACAGAGGAGAGAGTGGATATAGAGAGAAGACAGAGGAAATAGAGAGGAAACAGAGGACAGAGAGGACGCCGAGCAAAGACAGAGGAGAGATAAGACAAGAGAGGTGAGAGAGGACAAAGAGAGAGGACCGATAGTAGATCGATAGGAGACAGAGGAGAGAGAGCAGATAGAGAGGAGGCAGAGGAGAGAGAGGAGCTAGAAAGGAGACAGAGAAGAGATAGGACATGGAGAGGAGACAGAGGAGAGATAGGAGATATAGAGGAGAGAGACGACATAGAGAGGAGAGAGAGGAGCGATGGAAGATAGATAGGAGAGGAGATACAGAAGAGACAGACGAGAGAGAGAGACGATAGGGTAGAAACAAAGAAGAGAGAGGAGATGTATCCAGCTGAAGTGCCTTAGAATCTGTCTCTCGCGATCAGTGTCTCTTCTTCGGTCCCACATCGTTCCTTAGTTCCTTAGTGCGTTTTCTTGTGCTGTCTAAATACCGCCCTTCTACGAGATTCTCACAAACTCAAGTAGGGCTTGCTGTTTTGGCTGTATGTGTCTTTTGTACAAGTACCACTGAATGTTTAGTGCAACACACCGAGAAAATAGACAGGAGATGGAAGAGACAGAAGAGATGGAGAGGATACAGAGGAGAGAGACGAGATAGAGAAGAGGAAGAGGACATAGAGGGGAGAGAGGAGACAGCTAAGAGAGAGCACATAGAGAGGAGACAGAGGAGAGAGATGTGTGATAGGAGATAGAGACAGAGGAGAGAGAGTACATAGAGAGGAGATAGACAGGAGACAGAGCAGAGAGAGGAGCGATGGGAGATAGAGAGGAGACAAAGGAGTGAGAGGACATAGATAGGAGAGAGAGGACATAGGGAAAATACAGAGGAGATAGAGAGGTAACAGAGGAGAAAGCGGAAATAGAGAGGAGAGATAGGAATTAGAGATGAGGCAGAAAAGACAGAGGAGACAGAGGAGATAGAGAGGAGACAGAGGAGAAAGAGGACATAGAGAGGAAACACAGGTGAGAGAGAAGATATAGAGGAGACTGAGGAGAGAGAGGACATAGAGAGGAGACAGTGGAGAGAGAGGAGCTAGAGGGGAGACCGAGTAGAGAGAGCAGATATAGACGAGACTGAGGAGAGAGAGGACATTGAAAGGAGACAGAGGAGAGAAAGGACATAGACAGCTGACAGGGGAGAGATTGGATTTAAAGAGAAGACAGAGGAGAGAGTGGAGATAGAGAGGAGATGGAGGAGATGGAGGAGAGATTGGAGTTTGAGATAAGACAGAGTCGAGAGAGGAGATAGACAGGAGACAGAGGAGAGAGAGGACATAGAGAAGAGACAGATAAGAGAGAGCACATAGAGAGGAGACAGAGGAGAGAGATGTGCGATAGGAGATAGAGTGGAGATAGAGGAGAGGGAGGACATAGAGAGGAGACAGAAGAGTGAGAGGAATTACAGAGCTAACAGAGGAGAGAACAGTGAAATAGGAGAGAGTGGAGGGAGCGGAGATAGAGGGGAGACAGATCAGAAAGAGGATATAGGGAGGAGACAGAGGAGAGGGGACATAAAGAGGAGATAGACAGGAGACAGAGCAGAGAGAGGATCGATGGGAGATAGAGAGGAGACAAAGGAGTGAGAGGACATTGATAGGAGAGAGAGGCCACAGAGAGGAGAGAGGGGACATAGAGTGGAGTCAGAGGAGATAGAGAGGAGACAGACACGAGAGTGAAGCTCGAGAGGAGACAATGAAGAGAGAGGAGATGTATCCAACTGATGTGGCTCAGAATCTGTCTCTCTCGCCCACTGTCTCTTCTTCGGTCACACATCGAGAGACGAGATAGAGATGAGACTGATGAGAGAGAGGAACTAGAGAAGAGAAAGAGCAAATAGAGCTGTTATAGAGGAGACTGCGGAGAGAGGGGCCATAGAGAGTAGAGAGAAGAGAGGTTAGAGCGATAGGAGATAGAAAGGAGCCAGTGAAAAGATAGTTCATAGAGAGGAGACAGAGGAGAAAGAGGACATAGAGAGGAGAGAGAGGACATAGAGAGAAGACAGAGGAGATAGAGGGGAGAGATAGGAGCGATATTACAGAGGAGACAGGGTGGAGAGAGTAGAGACAGGGGAGAGAGAGGACATAGAGAGAAGACAGACGAGAGAGAGGACATAGATAGGAGACAGAGGAGAGAGAGAAGATAGGACATAGAGATAGAGAGGAGACAGAGGAAAGAGAGGAAATAGAAAGGCGACAGAGGAGATAGAGAGGACATAGAGAGGAGAGAGTGGACATAGAGAGAAGACAGAGGAGATACAGAGGAGAGAGATTGGACAGAGAGGACACAGAGAAAAGACAGAGGAGAGATAAGAGATAGAGAGGAGAGAGAGGACAAAGAGAGAAGAGAGAGGAGCGAAAGAAGATCGATTAGAGTCAGAGGAGAGAGAGCAGATAGAGTGGTGGCAGAGGAGAAAGGAGCTAGAGCGATGACAGAGCAGAGATAGGAAATAGAGACAGAGGAGACATAAGAGATAGAGAGGAGAAAGACGACATAGAGAGGAGAGAGAGGGGCGATGGAAGATAGATAGGAGATAGGAGAGGAGGCCACGGAGAGAGAGGACATAGACAGGAAAGAGAGGACAAAGAGAGAAGACAGAGGAGTTAGATAGGAGAGATAGGAGCGATAGGAGATAGAGAGGAGATAGAGGGAAGACAGAGGAGGCAGGGGAGAGAGAGGACATAGAGAGGAGACAGACGAGAGAGAGGAGATAGAGAAGAGGCAGAGGAGGGAGAGGAGCCAGAGAGGAGACCGATAATAGAGAGGACATAGAGAGGAGAGAGAGGACATAGAGAGAAGACAGAGGAAAAAGAGATGAGAGAGAGGACATAGAGAGAAGACAGAGGAAATAGAGAGGAGAGATAGGAGCGATAGGAGATAGAGAGGAGATAGAGGGAAGACAAAGGAGGCAGGGGAGAGAGAGGACATAGAGAGGAGACAGACGAGAGAGAGGAGATATAGACGGGACTGAGGAGAGAGAGGAGATATAGACGAGACTGAGGAGAGAGAGGAGATAGACAGGAGACAGAGTAGAGACAGGACATAGAGAGGAGAATGAGCAGAGAGGAGATAGAAAGGAGATAGAGGAGAGAGAGTGGAGATAGAGAGGAGACAGCGGAGAAAACCGAGATAGGGAGGAGACAGAGGAGAGACAGGATATAGAGCGGAGAGAGAGGACATAGAAAGGAGACAGAGGAGAGAGTGGAGCTAGACTGGAGACCGAGGAGAGAGAGGACATAGAGAGGAGAGAGTGGACATAGAGAGAAGACAGAGGTGATAGAGAGGAGGCAGAGGGGAGAGAGGACATAGAGTGGAAACAGAGCAGAGATAGGACATAGAGAGGAGACAGAGGAGAGATAGGAGATAGACAGCAGAGAGTGAGGATATAGAAAGGAGACAGAGGAGATAGAGAGGAGAGAGAGGACATAGAAAGGAGGGAGTGAACACAGAGAGAAGACAGAGGAGATAGAGAAAAGACAGAGGAGAGAGATGACATAAAGAGAGGACAGAGGAAAAAGAGAGGAGAGATAGGAGCGATAGGAGATAGGGAGGAGAGAGAGGAGACAGACGAGAGAGAGGTGATAGAGAAGAGGCAGAGGAGGGAGAGGAGGTAGAGGGGAGACAGACGAAAGAGAGGAGCTAGAGAGGAGCTAGAGAGGAGCTGGAGAGGAGCTGGAGAGGAGACAGAGGAAAGATAGGACATAGAGAGGAGACAGAGGAGAGATAAGAGATAGAGAGGAGATAGAATACATAGAGAGAAGAGATAGGAACGGCAGAAGATATATAGGAGACAGAGAAGAGAAAGAGAGCTAGAGGGAGACCGAGGGAGAGAGGGACATAGAGAGGAGAGAGAAGACATAGAGATTAGACAGAGGAAAAAGAGAGGGAGAGAGAGGAGCGATAGGAGATAGAGAGGGAGACAGAGGGAGAGATAGTAGATATAGAGGAGAGAGAGCACAGAGAGAGGAGCGATAAAAGATAGATAGGAGACACAGGGGGAGAGAGGAGGTAGAAACAGAGACCGAGGAGAGAGAGGGAGATAGACAGGAAACAGAGTAGAGACAGGACATAGAGAGGGAGAATGAGCAGAGAAAGAGATAGGAAGGAGATAGAGGAGAGAGAGAGGAGACAGCGGAGAAAGACGAGATAGGGAGGAGACAGAAGAGAGACAGGACATAGTGCGGAGAAAGAGGACATAGAGAGGAGACAGAGGAGATAGAGAGGAGACAAAAAAGAGATAGGAGATGTATCTAGCTGATGTGCTTCAGACTCTGTCTCTCTCAGTGTCTCTTCTTCGGTCACACAACGTTTCCCTAAATACCGCACTTCTACGATTCTCACAAACTCAAGGAGGGCTTGCGGTTTTGTCTGTGAAAAGTCTTTAGTACCACTGAATGTTTAGTGCTACACACCGAGGAGATAGACAGGAGACGGAAGAGAGAGAGATTATGGAGAGCATACAGAGGAGAGATACGAGATAGAGATAAGACTGAGGAGAGAAAAGAGCTAGAGAGGAGACCGAGGAGAGAGAGCAGTTAAAGAGGAGACTGACGAGAGAGAGGACAGCGATAGGATAGAGAGAGGAGACAGTGAAGAGAGAGATTATAGAGAAGAGACAGAGGAGAGATAGGAGATAGAGAGGGAGAGAGCACAGAGAGAGGAGCGATAAAAGATAGATAGGAGACAGAGGGGAGAGAGGAGCTAGAGAGGGAGACCGAGGAGAGAGAGGACATAGAGAGGAGAGAGTGGACATAGAGAGAAGACAGAGGAGATAGAGAGGAGGCAGAGGGGAGAGAGGACATAGAGAGGAGACAGACGAGATAGAGAGGAAACAGAGGAGAGAGAGGACATAGAGTGGAGACAGAGCAGAGATAGGAAATAGAGAGGAGACAGAGGAGAGATGGGTGATAGAGAAGAGAGATAGGAGATTGAGTGGAGACAGAGGAGAATTAGGAGATAGACAGCAGAAAGAGAGGACATAGAGAGGAAAGAGAGGAGCGATAAAAGATAGATAGGCGACAGAGGGAGAGAGAGGAGCTAGAGAGGGAGACCGATGCGAGAGAGGTCATAGAGAGGGAGAGTGGACATAGAGAGACGACAGAGGAGATAGAGAGGAGACAGAGGAGAGAGCGGACATAGAGAGGAGAGAGAGGAGATAGAGATGAGACAGAGGGAGAGAGAGGACATAGAAAGGAGACAGAGGGAGAGAAAGGACATAGAGAGGGGACAGAGAAGAGATAGGAGGGAGAGGACATAGAGAGGAGACAGAGGAGAGAGAGCAGATAGAGACGAGGCAGAGGAGAGAGGGGAGCTAGAAAGGAGACTGATGAGAGAGGACATAGCGAGGAGACAGAGGAGAGAAAGGAGATAGAGAGGAGGCAAAGGACAGAGAGGAGGCAGGTAGAGAGACGACATAGACAGGGAGAGAGAGACAAAGAGAGAAGACAGAGGAAATAGAGACGAGAGATAGGAGCGATAGGAGATAGAGAGGGAGACAGAGGGGTGAGAGAGGATATAGAAAGGAGAGAGAGGTCATAGAGAACAGACAGAAAAGATAGATAGGATAGATAGGAGCGATAGGAGATAGAGAGGAGACAGAGGAGAGAGAGGACATAGAAAGGAGACAGAGGAGAGAAAGGACATAGAGAGGGACAGAGAAAGAGATAGGAGATAGAGAGGGAGAGAGACGACATAGAGAGGGAGAGACGACATAGAGAGAGAGAGACGACATAGAGAGAGAGAGAGGAGCTAGAGAGAGCCGAGGGACAGAGAGCAGATATAGAGAAGACTGAGGGAGAGAGAAGACATAGAAAGGAGACAGAGGGAGAGAAAGGACATAGAGAGGTGACAGAGGGAGAGATAGGAGGGAGAGGACATAGAGAGGAGACAGAGGAGAGAGAGCAGATAGAGACGAGGCAGTGGAGAGAGGGGAGCTAGAAAGGAGACTGATGAGAGAGGACATAGCGAGGAGACAGAGGAGAGAAAGGAGATAGAGAGGAGGCAAAGGACAGAGAGGAGGCCAGGTAGAGAGACGACATAGACAGGAGAGAGACGGCAAAGAGAGAAGACAGAGGAGATAGATGGGAGAGATAGGAGCGATGGGAAATAGAGAGGAGACAGAGAGGAGAGAGAAGAGACAGGGGAGAGAGAGGACATAGAAAGGAGAGAGAGGACATAGGGAAAAGGCAGAGGAGAGCGAGGAAATACAGAGGACACAGACGAAAGAGGGGAGATAGATAAGAGGCAGAGGAAGGAGAGGAGAAAGAGAGGACAGTGGAAAAAGAGTGGAGAGATAGGAGCGATAGGAGATAGAGATGAGACACAGGAGAGATAGAAGATAGAGAGGAGAGAGACGACATAGAGAGGAGAGAGAGGAGCGATGGAAGATAGATAGGAGACAGAGTAGAGAGAGGAGCTAGAGAGGAAACCGATGCGAGAGAGTTCATAGAGAGGAGAGAGTGGACATAGAGAGAAGACAGAGGAGACAGAGAGGAGACAGAGGAGAGAGCGGACATAGAGAGGAGAGAGAGGAGATAGAGATGAGTCAGAGGAGAGAGAGGACATAGAAAGGAGACAGAGGAGATAGAGAGGAGAGAGAGGACATAGAAAGAGGATAGAGGAAAAAGAGAGGAGAGATAGGAGCGATAGGAGATAGGGAGGAGAGAGAGGGAGATAGGGAGAGAGAGGATATAGAAAGGAGATTGAGGACATAGAGAAAGACAGAGAGAGAGAGAGACCATAGAGAGGAGACAGAGGGAGAGAGAGCAGATAGAGAGGAGGCAGAGGAGAGAGAGGAGCTGGAAAGGAGACAGAGGAGAGATAGGAGATAGAGAGGAGAGAGAGCAGCGAGAGGGAGAGAGAGAGCGATGGAAGATAGATAGGAGACAGAGGAGAGAGAGGAGACTAGAGAGAGAACCGAGGACAGAGGCAGATATAGAGAAGACTGAGGGAGAGAAGACAAAAAAGGAGACAGAGGGAGAGAAAGGACATAGAGAGGGACAGAGGAGAGATAGGAGATAGAGAGGAGAGAGAGGACATAGAGAGGAGGGAGTGAACACAGAGAGAAGACAGAGGAGATAGAGAAAAGACAGAGGAGAGAGAGGACATAAAGAGAGGACAGAAGAAAAAGAGAGGAGAGATAGGAGCGATAGGAGATAGGGAGGAGAGAGAGGAGATAGGGGAGAGAGAGGATATAGAAATGAGAGAGAGGACATAGAGAGGAGACAGAGGAGAGAGAGCAGATAGAGCGGAAGCAGAGGAGAGAGAGGAGCTAGAAAGGAGACAGAGGAGAGAAAGGACATAGAGATGGGACAGAGGAGAGAAAGGAGATAGAGAGAAGAGAGACCACATAGAGAGGAGACAGAGGAGCGATAGAAGATAGATAGGAGACAGAGGAGAGACAGGAGCTAGAGAGGAAACCGAGGACAGAGAGCAGATATAGAGAAGACTGAGGAGAGAGAGGACATAGAGAGGATACAGAGGAGAGAGAGAGTAGATATAGAAAAAGCAGAGGAGAGATGGGACATAAAGAGGACACATAGGAGAGATAGGAGGTAGATAGGAAAGATAGGAGTTAGAGAGGAGACAGAGGAGAGAGAGGACATAGCGAGAGACAGAGGAGAGAGAGGATATAGAGAGGATGCAAAGGATAGAGAGGAGCTAGAGAGGGTCAGGGAGAGAGAGGACATAGACAGGAGAGAGAGGACAAAGGGAGAAGACAGAGGAGATAGATAGGAGAGATAGGAGCGTTAGGAAATAGAGAGGAGACAGAGAGGGAGAGAGAAAGAGACAGGGAGAGAGAGGACATAGAAAGGAGAGAGAGGACATAGGGAAAAGGCAGAGGAGAGAGAGGACATACAGAGGAGACAGACGAAAGAGAGGAGATAGAGAAGAGGCAGAGGAAGGAGAGGAGAAAGAGAGGAGACAGAGGAGCTAGAGAGGAGACCGAGGAGAGAAAGCAGTTATATGGGAGACTGAGGAGACAGAGGAGATAGAGAGGAGAGAGAGGACATAGAGAGGAGAGAGTGGACATAGGGAGAAGACAGAGGAGATAAAGAGGAAACAGAGGACAGAGAGGGCACTGAGAAAAGACAAAGGAGAGATAAGACATAGAGAGGAAAGAGAGGACAAAGAGAGAAGAGAGTGGAGCGATAGAAGATCGATAGGAGACAGAGGAGAGAGAGCGGATAGAGAGGATGCAGAGGAGAGAGAGGAGCTAGAGCGGAGACAGAGGAGAGATAGCACATTGGGAGGAGACAGAGGAGAGATAAGATATAGAGAGGAGAGAGATTACATAGAGAGGAGAGAGAAGACATAGAGAGAAGACAGAGGAAATAGAGACGAGAGATAGGAGCGATAGGAGATAGAGAGGAGACAGAGGGGTGAGAGAGGATATAGAAAGGAGAGAGAGGTCATAGAGAACAGACAGAAAAGATAGATAGGATAGATAGGAGCGATAGGAGATAGAGAGGAGACAGAGCAGAGATAGGACATAGAGAGGAGACAGAGGAGAGATAGGAGATAGAGAAGAGAGACAGGAGATTGAGTGGAGACAGAGGAGAGATAGGAGATAGACAGCAGAGAGTGAGGATATAGAAAGGAGACAGAGGAGATAGAGAGGAGAGAGAGGACATAGAAAGGAGGGAGTGAACACAGAGAGAAGACAGAGGAGATAGAGAAAAGACAGAGGAGAGAGATGACATAAAGAGAGGACAGAGGAAAAAGAGAGGAGAGATAGGAGCGATAGGAGATAGGGAGGAGAGAGAGGAGACAGACGAGAGAGAGGTGATAGAGAAGAGGCAGAGGAGGGAGAGGAGGTAGAGGGGAGACAGACGAAAGAGAGGAGCTAGAGAGGAGCTAGAGAGGAGCTGGAGAGGAGCTGGAGAGGAGACAGAGGAAAGATAGGACATAGAGAGGAGACAGAGGAGAGATAAGAGATAGAGAGGAGATAGAATACATAGAGAGAAGAGATAGGAACGGCAGAAGATATATAGGAGACAGAGAAGAGAAAGGAGCTAGAGAGGAGACCGAGGAGAGAGAGGACATAGAGAGGAGAGAGAAGACATAGAGATTAGACAGAGGAAAAAGAGAGGAGAGAGAGGAGCGATAGGAGATAGAGAGGAGACAGAGGAGAGATAGTAGATATAGAGGAGAGAGAGCACAGAGAGAGGAGCGATAAAAGATAGATAGGAGACACAGGGGAGAGAGGAGGTAGAAACGAGACCGAGGAGAGAGAGGAGATAGACAGGAAACAGAGTAGAGACAGGACATAGAGAGGAGAATGAGCAGAGAAGAGATAGGAAGGAGATAGAGGAGAGAGAGAGGAGACAGCGGAGAAAGACGAGATAGGGAGGAGACAGAAGAGAGACAGGACATAGTGCGGAGAAAGAGGACATAGAGAGGAGACAGAGGAGATAGAGAGGAGACAAAAAAGAGATAGGAGATGTATCTAGCTGATGTGCTTCAGACTCTGTCTCTCTCAGTGTCTCTTCTTCGGTCACACAACGTTTCCCTAAATACCGCACTTCTACGATTCTCACAAACTCAAGGAGGGCTTGCGGTTTTGTCTGTGAAAAGTCTTTAGTACCACTGAATGTTTAGTGCTACACACCGAGGAGATAGACGGGAGACGGAAGAGAGAGAGATTATGGAGAGCATACAGAGGAGAGATACGAGATAGAGATAAGACTGAGGAGAGAAAAGAGCTAGAGAGGAGACCGAGGAGAGAGAGCAGTTAAAGAGGAGACTGACGAGAGAGAGGACAGCGATAGGATAGAGAGAGGAGACAGTGAAGAGAGAGATTATAGAGAAGAGACAGAGGAGAGATAGGAGATAGAGAGGAGAGAGAGCACAGAGAGAGGAGCGATAAAAGATAGATAGGAGACAGAGGGGAGAGAGGAGCTAGAGAGGAGACCGAGGAGAGAGAGGACATAGAGAGGAGAGAGTGGACATAGAGAGAAGACAGAGGAGATAGAGAGGAGGCAGAGGGGAGAGAGGACATAGAGAGGAGACAGACGAGATAGAGAGGAAACAGAGGAGAGAGAGGACATAGAGTGGAGACAGAGCAGAGATAGGAAATAGAGAGGAGACAGAGGAGAGATGGGTGATAGAGAAGAGAGATAGGAGATTGAGTGGAGACAGAGGAGAATTAGGAGATAGACAGCAGAAAGAGAGGACATAGAGAGGAAAGAGAGGAGCGATAAAAGATAGATAGGCGACAGAGGAGAGAGAGGAGCTAGAGAGGAGACCGATGCGAGAGAGGTCATAGAGAGGAGAGTGTGGACATAGAGAGACGACAGAGGAGATAGAGAGGAGACAGAGGAGAGAGCGGACATAGAGAGGAGAGAGAGGAGATAGAGATGAGACAGAGGAGAGAGAGGACATAGAAAGGAGACAGAGGAGAGAAAGGACATAGAGAGGGGACAGAGAAGAGATAGGAGGGAGAGGACATAGAGAGGAGACAGAGGAGAGAGAGCAGATAGAGACGAGGCAGAGGAGAGAGGGGAGCTAGAAAGGAGACTGATGAGAGAGGACATAGCGAGGAGACAGAGGAGAGAAAGGAGATAGAGAGGAGGCAAAGGACAGAGAGGAGGCCAGGTAGAGAGACGACATAGACAGGAGAGAGAGGGCAAAGAGAGAAGACAGAGGAAATAGAGACGAGAGATAGGAGCGATAGGAGATAGAGAGGAGACAGAGGGGTGAGAGAGGATATAGAAAGGAGAGAGAGGTCATAGAGAACAGACAGAAAAGATAGATAGGATAGATAGGAGCGATAGGAGATAGAGAGGAGACAGAGGAGAGAGAGGACATAGAAAGGAGACAGAGGAGAGAAAGGACATAGAGAGGGGACAGAGAAGAGATAGGAGATAGAGAGGAGAGAGACGACATAGAGAGGAGAGAGACGACATAGAGAGGAGAGAGACGACATAGAGAGGAGAGAGAGGAGCTAGAGAGGAAACCGAGGACAGAGAGCAGATATAGAGAAGACTGAGGAGAGAGAAGACATAGAAAGGAGACAGAGGAGAGAAAGGACATAGAGAGGTGACAGAGGAGAGATAGGAGGGAGAGGACATAGAGAGGAGACAGAGGAGAGAGAGCAGATAGAGACGAGGCAGAGGAGAGAGGGGAGCTAGAAAGGAGACTGATGAGAGAGGACATAGCGAGGAGACAGAGGAGAGAAAGGAGATAGAGAGGAGGCAAAGGACAGAGAGGAGGCCAGGTAGAGAGACGACATAGACAGGAGAGAGACGGCAAAGAGAGAAGACAGAGGAGATAGATGGGAGAGATAGGAGCGATGGGAAATAGAGAGGAGACAGAGAGGAGAGAGAAGAGACAGGGGAGAGAGAGGACATAGAAAGGAGAGAGAGGACATAGGGAAAAGGCAGAGGAGAGCGAGGAAATACAGAGGACACAGACGAAAGAGGGGAGATAGATAAGAGGCAGAGGAAGGAGAGGAGAAAGAGAGGACAGTGGAAAAAGAGTGGAGAGATAGGAGCGATAGGAGATAGAGATGAGACACAGGAGAGATAGAAGATAGAGAGGAGAGAGACGACATAGAGAGGGAGAGAGAGAGCGATGGAAGATAGATAGGAGACAGAGTAGAGAGAGGAGCTAGAGAGGAAACCGATGCGAGAGAGTTCATAGAGAGGAGAGAGTGGACATAGAGAGAAGACAGAGGAGACAGAGAGGAGACAGAGGAGAGAGCGGACATAGAGAGGAGAGAGAGGAGATAGAGATGAGTCAGAGGAGAGAGAGGACATAGAAAGGAGACAGAGGAGATAGAGAGGAGAGAGAGGACATAGAAAGAGGATAGAGGAAAAAGAGAGGAGAGATAGGAGCGATAGGAGATAGGGAGGAGAGAGAGGAGATAGGGGAGAGAGAGGATATAGAAAGGAGATTGAGGACATAGAGAAAAGACAGAGGAGAGAGAGGCCATAGAGAGGAGACAGAGGAGAGAGAGCAGATAGAGAGGAGGCAGAGGAGAGAGAGGAGCTGGAAAGGAGACAGAGGAGAGATAGGAGATAGAGAGGAGAGAGAGCACAGCGAGAGGAGAGAGAGGAGCGATGGAAGATAGATAGGAGACAGAGGAGAGAGAGGAGCTAGAGAGGAAACCGAGGACAGAGAGCAGATATAGAGAAGACTGAGGAGAGAGAAGACAAAAAAAGGAGACAGAGGAGAGAAAGGACATAGAGAGGGGACAGAGGAGAGATAGGAGATAGAGAGGAGAGAGAGGACATAGAGAGGAGGGAGTGAACACAGAGAGAAGACAGAGGAGATAGAGAAAAGACAGAGGAGAGAGAGGACATAAAGAGAGGACAGAAGAAAAAGAGAGGAGAGATAGGAGCGATAGGAGATAGGGAGGAGAGAGAGGAGATAGGGGAGAGAGAGGATATAGAAATGAGAGAGAGGACATAGAGAGGAGACAGAGGAGAGAGAGCAGATAGAGCGGAAGCAGAAGAGAGAGAGGAGCTAGAAAGGAGACAGAGGAGAGAAAGGACATAGAGATGGGACAGAGGAGAGAAAGGAGATAGAGAGAAGAGAGACCACATAGAGAGGAGACAGAGGAGCGATAGAAGATAGATAGGAGACAGAGGAGAGACAGGAGCTAGAGAGGAAACCGAGGACAGAGAGCAGATATAGAGAAGACTGAGGAGAGAGAGGACATAGAGAGGATACAGAGGAGAGAGAGAGTAGATATAGAAAAAGCAGAGGAGAGATGGGACATAAAGAGGACACATAGGAGAGATAGGAGGTAGATAGGAAAGATAGGAGTTAGAGAGGAGACAGAGGAGAGAGAGGACATAGCGAGGAGACAGAGGAGAGAGAGGATATAGAGAGGATGCAAAGGATAGAGAGGAGCTAGAGAGGAGTCCAGGGAGAGAGAGGACATAGACAGGAGAGAGAGGACAAAGGGAGAAGACAGAGGAGATAGATAGGAGAGATAGGAGCGTTAGGAAATAGAGAGGAGACAGAGAGGAGAGAGAAGAGACAGGGGAGAGAGAGGACATAGAAAGGAGAGAGAGGACATAGGGAAAAGGCAGAGGAGAGAGAGGACATACAGAGGAGACAGACGAAAGAGAGGAGATAGAGAAGAGGCAGAGGAAGGAGAGGAGAAAGAGAGGAGACAGAGGAGCTAGAGAGGAGACCGAGGAGAGAAAGCAGTTATATGGGAGACTGAGGAGACAGAGGAGATAGAGAGGAGAGAGAGGACATAGAGAGGAGAGAGTGGACATAGGGAGAAGACAGAGGAGATAAAGAGGAAACAGAGGACAGAGAGGGCACTGAGAAAAGACAAAGGAGAGATAAAACATAGAGAGGAAAGAGAGGACAAAGAGAGAAGAGAGTGGAGCGATAGAAGATCGATAGGAGACAGAGGAGAGAGAGCGGATAGAGAGGATGCAGAGGAGAGAGAGGAGCTAGAGCGGAGACAGAGGAGAGATAGCACATTGGGAGGAGACAGAGGAGAGATAAGATATAGAGAGGAGAGAGATTACATAGAGAGGAGAGAGAAGACATAGAGAGAAGACAGAGGAAATAGAGACGAGAGATAGGAGCGATAGGAGATAGAGAGGAGACAGAGGGGTGAGAGAGGATATAGAAAGGAGAGAGAGGTCATAGAGAACAGACAGAAAAGATAGATAGGATAGATAGGAGCGATAGGAGATAGAGAGGAGACAGAGCATAGATAGGACATAGAGAGGAGACAGAGGAGAGATAGGAGATAGAGAAGAGAGACAGGAGATTGAGTGGAGACAGAGGAGAGATAGGAGATAGAGAGCAGAGAGAGAGGACATAGAGAAGAAAGAGAGGAGCGATAGAAGATAGATAGGCGACAGAGAAGCTAGGAGTCAGAGTAGAGAGAGGAGCTAGAGAGGAAACCGAGGACAGGGAGCAGATATAGAGAAGACTGAGGAGAGAGAGGACATAAAGTTGAGGGAGTGAACACAGAGAGAAGACAGAGGAGATAGAGAAAAGACAGGGGAGAGAGAGGACATAAAGAGAGGACAGTGGAAAAAGAGAGGAGAGATAGGAGCGATAGGAGATAGGCAGGAGAGAGAGGAGATAGGGGAGAGAGAGGATATATAAAAAAGGATTGAAGACATAGAGAAAAGACAGAGGAGGGAGAGGACATAGAGAGGAGACAGAGGAGAGAGAGCAGATATAGACGAGGCAGAGGAGAGAGGGGAGCTAGAAAGGAGACTGAGGAGAGAGAGGACATAGCGAGGAGACAGAGGAGAGAAAGGAGATAGAGAGGAGGCAAAGGACAGAGAGGAGGCCAGGTAGAGAGAGGACATAGACAGGAGAGAGAGGGCAAAGAGAGAAGACAGAGGAGATAGATGGGAGAGATAGGAGCGATGGGAAATAGAGAGGAGACAGAGAGGGAGAGAGAGAGACAGGGAGAGAGAGGGACATAGAAAGGAGAGAGAGGACATAGGGAAAAGGCAGAGGAGAGAGAGGACATACAGAGGACACAGACGAAAGAGAGGAGATAGAGAAGAGGCAGAGGAAGGAGAGGAGAAAGAGAGGAGACGGAGGAGACAGAGGAGAGAAAGCAGTTATAGAGGAGACTGAGGAGACAGAGGAGATAGAGAGGAGAGAGAGGACATAGAGAGGAGAGAGTGGACATAGAGAGAAGACAGAGGAGACAGAGAGGAGAGAGAGGAGACAGAGCAGAGATAGGAGATAGAGAAGAGAGACAGGAGAGTGAATGGAGACAGAGGAGAGATAGGAGATAGAGAGCAGAGAGAGACGACATAGAGAGAAAGAGAGAGAGCGATAGAAGATAGATAGGCGACAGAGGGAGAGAGAGGAGCTAGAGAGGGAGACCTATGCGAGAGAGGTCATAGAGAGGAGAGAGTGGACATAGAGAGAAGACAGAGGAGATAGAGAGGATACAGAGGGAGAGAGCGGAAGATAGATAGGAGACAGAGTAGAGAGAGGGAGGCAGAGAGAGAGACCGAGGGACAGAGAGCAGATATAGAGAGACTGAGGGAGAGAGGACATAGAGAGGGAGGGAGTGAACACAGAGAGAAGACAGAGGAGATAGAGAAAGACAGAGGGAGAGAGAGGACATAAAGAGAGGACAGTGGAAAAAGAGAGGGAGAGATAGGAGCGATAGGAGATAGAGATGAGACAGAGGAGAGATAGAAGATAGAAAGGAGAGAGACGACATAGAGAGGAGAGCGAGGAGCGATGGAAGATAGATATGAGTCAGAGTAGAGAGAGGAGCTAGAGAGGAAACCGAGGACAGAGAGCAGATATAGAGAAGACTGTGGAGAGAGAGGACATAAAGAGGAGGGAGTGAACACAGAGAGAAGACAGAGGAGATAGAGAAAAGACAGAGGAGAGAGAGGACATAAAGAGAGGACAGTGGAAAAAGAGAGGAGAGATAGGAGCGATAGGAGATAGGGAGGAGAGAGAGGGAGATAGGGAGCGAGAGGATATAGAAAGGAGAGAGGACATAGAGAACAGACAGAGGAGACAGAGAGGAGACAGAGGGAGAGAGCGGACATAGAGAGGAGAGAGGGAGATAGAGATGAGTCAGAGGGAGAGATAGGACATAGAGAGGGAGACAGAGGGAGAGATAGGAGATAGAGAAGAGAGACAGGAGATTGAGTGGAGACAGAGGAGAGATAGGAGACAGAGAGCAGAGGGAGAGGACATAGAGAAGAAAGAGAGGAGCGATAGAAGATAGATAGGCGACAGAGGAGAGAGAGGAGCTAGAGAGGAGACCTATGGGAGAGAGGTCATAGAGAGGAGAGAGTGGACATAGAGAGAAGACAGAGGAGACAGAGAGGAGAGAGAGGAGCGATAGGAGATAGAGAGGAGACAGAGGAGAGATAGGAGATAGAGAGGAGAGAGAGCACAGAGAGAGGAGCGATAAAAGATAGATAGGAGACAGAGGGAGAGAGGAGCTAGAGGGAGACCGAGGAGAGAGAGGACATAGAGAGGGAGAGAGTGGACATAGAGAGACAGACAGAGATAGAGAGGGAGGCAGAGGGAGAGAGGACATAGAGAGGGAGACAGACGAGATAGAGAGGAAACAGAGGAGAGAGAGGACATAGAGTGGAGACAGAGCAGAGATAGGAAATAGAGAGGGAGACAGAGGGAGAGATGGGTGATAGAGAAGAGAGATAGGAGATTGAGTGGAGACAGAGGAGAGTAGGAGATAGACAGCAGAAAGAGAGGACATAGAGAGGGAAAGAGAGGAGCGATAAAAGATAGATAGGCGACAGAGGGAGAGAGAGGAGCTAGAGGGAGACCGATGCGAGAGAGGTCATAGAGGGAGAGTGTGGACATAGAGAGACGACAGAGGAGATAGAGAGGGAGACAGAGGGAGAGAGCGGACATAGAGAGGGAGAGAGGGAGATAGAGATGAGACAGAGAGAGAGAGGACATAGAAAGGAGACAGAGGGAGAGAAAGGACATAGAGAGGGACAGAGAAAGAGATAGGAGGGAGAGGACATAGAGAGGGAGACAGAGGGAGAGAGACAGATAGAGACGGAGGCAGAGGGAGAGAGGGAGCTAGAAAGGAGACTGATGAGAGAGGACATAGCGAGGAGACAGAGGAGAGAAAGGAGATAGAGAGGAGGCAAAGGACAGAGAGGGAGGCCAGGTAGAGAGACGACATAGACAGGAGAGAGAGAGCAAAGAGAAAGACAGAGAAATAGAGACGAGAGATAGGAGCGATAGGAGATAGAGAGGGAGACAGAGAGATGAGAGAGGATATAGAAAGGAGAGAGAGGTCACAGAGAACAGACAGAAAAGATAGATGGGATAGATAGGAGCGATAGGAGATAGAGAGGAGACAGAGGAGAGAGAGGACATAGAAAGGAGACAGAGGAGAGAAAGGACATAGAGAGGGGACAGAGAAGAGATAGGAGATAGAGAGGAGAGAGACGACATAGAGAGGAGAGAGACGACATAGAGAGGAGAGAGACGACATAGAGAGGGAGAGAGAGGAGCTAGAGAGAGACCGAGGGACAGAGAGCAGATATAGAGAGACTGAGGGAGAGAAGACATAGAAAGAGACAGAGGGAGAGAAAGGACATAGAGAGGTGACAGAGGAGAGATAGGAGGGAGAGGACATAGAGAGGGAGACAGAGGGAGAGAGAGCAGATAGAGACGAGGCAGAGGGAGAGAGGGAGCTAGAAAGGAGACTGATGAGAGAGACATAGCGAGGAGACAGAGGGAGAGAAAGGAGATAGAGAGGAGGCAAAGGACAGAGAGGGAGGCAGGTAGAGAGACGACATAGACAGGGAGAGAGACGGCAAAGAGAGAAGACAGAGGGAGATAGATGGGAGAGATAGGAGCGATGGGAAATAGAGAGGGAGACAGAGAGGAGAGAGAAAGAGACAGGGGGAGAGAGAGGACATAGAAAGGAGAGAGGGACATAGGGAAAAGGCAGAGGGAGAGCGAGGAGATACAGAGGACACAGACGAAAGAGGGAGATAGATAAGAGGCAGAGGAAGGAGAGGGAGAAAGAGAGGACAGTGGAAAAAGAGTGGAGAGATAGGAGCGATAGGAGATAGAGATGAGACACAGGAGAGATAGAAGATAGAGAGGAGAGAGACGACATAGAGAGGGAGAGAGAGGAGCGATGGAAGATAGATAGGAGACAGAGTAGAGAGAGGAGCTAGAGAGAAGCCGATGCGAGAGAGTTCATAGAGAGGGAGAGAGTGGACATAGAGAGAGACAGAGGAGACAGAGAGGAGACAGAGGAGAGAGCGGACATAGAGAGGGAGAGAGAGGGAGATAGAGATGAGTCAGAGGGAGAGAGGACATAGAAAGGAGACAGAGGAGATAGAGAGGGAGAGAGGACATAGAAAGAGGATAGAGGGAGAAAGAGAGGGAGAGATAGGAGCGATAGGAGATAGGGAGGGAGAGAGAGGGAGATAGGGAGAGAGAGGATATAGAAAGGAGATTGAGGGACATAGAGAAAAGACAGAGGGAGAGAGAGAGCCATAGAGAGAGAGACAGAGGGAGAGAGAGCAGATAGAGAGGGAGGCAGAGGAGAGAGGAGCTGGAAAGGAGACAGAGGGAGAGATAGGAGATAGAGAGGAGAGAGAGCACAGCGAGAGGGAGAGAGGAGACGATGGAAGATAGATAGGAGACAGAGGAGAGAGAGAGCAGAGAGAAACCGAGGGACAGAGAGCAGATATAGAGAAGACTGAGGAGAGAGAAGACAAAAAAGGAGACAGAGGGAGAGAAAGGACATAGAGAGGGGACAGAGGAGAGATAGGAGATAGAGAGGAGAGAGAGGGACATAGAGAGGAGGGAGTGAACACAGAGAGAAGACAGAGGAGATAGAGAAAGACAGAGGAGAGAGAGGACATAAAGAGAGGGACAGAAGAAAAAGAGAGGGAGAGATAGGAGCGATAGGAGATAGGGAGGGAGAGAGAGGAGATAGGGGAGAGAGAGGATATAGAAATGAGAGAGAGGACATAGAGAGGAGACAGAGGAGAGAGAGCAGATAGAGCGGAAGCAGAGGAGAGAGAGGAGCTAGAAAGGAGACAGAGGGAGAAAGGACATAGAGATGGGACAGAGGAGAGAAAGGAGATAGAGAGAAAGAGAGACCACATAGAGAGGGAGACAGAGGAGCGATAGAAGATAGATAGGAGACAGAGGAGAGACAGAGACAGAGAGAAACCGAGGACAGAGAGCAGATATAGAGAAGACTGAGGAGAGAGAGGACATAGAGAGGATACAGAGGAGAGAGAGAGTAGATATAGAAAAAGCAGAGGAGAGATGGGACATAAAGAGGACACATAGGAGAGATAGGAGGTAGATAGGAAAGATAGGAGTTAGAGAGGAGACAGAGGAGAGAGAGGACATAGCGAGGAGACAGAGGAGAGAGAGGATATAGAGAGGATGCAAAGGATAGAGAGGAGCTAGAGAGGAGTCCAGGGAGAGAGAGGACATAGACAGGAGAGAGAGGACAAAGGGAGAAGACAGAGGAGATAGATAGGAGAGATAGGAGCGTTAGGAAATAGAGAGGAGACAGAGAGGAGAGAGAAGAGACAGGGGAGAGAGAGGACATAGAAAGGAGAGAGAGGACATAGGGAAAAGGCAGAGGAGAGAGAGGACATACAGAGGAGACAGACGAAAGAGAGGAGATAGAGAAGAGGCAGAGGAAGGAGAGGAGAAAGAGAGGAGACAGAGGAGCTAGAGAGGGAGACCGAGGGAGAGAAAGCAGTTATATGGGAGACTGAGGAGACAGAGGAGATAGAGAGGAGAGAGGGACATAGAGAGGGAGAGAGTGGACATAGGGAGAAGACAGAGGAGATAAAGAGGAAACAGAGGGACAGAGAGGGCACTGAGAAAAGACAAAGGAGAGATAAGACATAGAGAGGAAAGAGAGGACAAAGAGAGAGAGAGAGTGGAGCGATAGAAGATCGATAGGAGACAGAGGGAGAGAGAGCGGATAGAGAGGATGCAGAGGAGAGAGGAGCTAGAGCGGAGACAGAGGAGAGATAGCACGTTGGGAGGAGACAGAGGAGAGATAAGATATAGAGAGGAGAGAGATTACATAGAGAGGAGAGAGAAGACATAGAGAGAAGACAGAGGAAATAGAGACGAGAGATAGGAGCGATAGGAGATAGAGAGGAGACAGAGGGGTGAGAGAGGATATAGAAAGGAGAGAGAGGTCATAGAGAACAGACAGAAAAGATAGATAGGATAGATAGGAGCGATAGGAGATAGAGAGGAGACAGAGCATAGATAGGACATAGAGAGGAGACAGAGGAGAGATAGGAGATAGAGAAGAGAGACAGGAGATTGAGTGGAGACAGAGGAGAGATAGGAGATAGAGAGCAGAGAGAGAGGACATAGAGAAGAAAGAGAGGAGCGATAGAAGATAGATAGGCGACAGAGAAGCTAGGAGTCAGAGTAGAGAGAGGAGCTAGAGAGGAAACCGAGGGACAGAGAGCAGATATAGAGAGACTGAGGAGAGAGAGGACATAAAGTTGAGGGAGTGAACACAGAGAGAAGACAGAGGAGATAGAGAAAGACAGGGGAGAGAGAGGACATAAAGAGAGGACAGTGGAAAAGAGAGGAGAGATAGGAGCGATAGGAGATAGGCAGGAGAGAGAGGGAGATAGGGAGAGAGAGGATATATAAAAAGGATTGAAGACATAGAGAAAAGACAGAGGAGGGAGAGGACATAGAGAGGGAGACAGAGGGAGAGAGAGCAGATATAGACAGAGGCAGAGGGAGAGAGGGAGCTAGAAAGGAGACTGAGGGAGAGAGGGACATAGCGAGGGAGACAGAGGGAGAGAAAGGAGATAGAGAGGAGGCAAAGGACAGAGAGGAGGCCAGGTAGAGAGAGGACATAGACAGGAGAGAGAGGGCAAAGAGAGAAGACAGAGGAGATAGATGGGAGAGATAGGAGCGATGGGAAATAGAGAGGAGACAGAGAGGAGAGAGAAGAGACAGGGGAGAGAGAGGACATAGAAAGGAGAGAGAGGACATAGGGAAAAGGCAGAGGAGAGAGAGGACATACAGAGGACACAGACGAAAGAGAGGAGATAGAGAAGAGGCAGAGGAAGGAGAGGAGAAAGAGAGGAGACGGAGGAGACAGAGGAGAGAAAGCAGTTATAGAGGAGACTGAGGAGACAGAGGAGATAGAGAGGAGAGAGAGGACATAGAGAGGAGAGAGTGGACATAGAGAGAAGACAGAGGAGACAGAGAGGAGAGAGAGGAGCGATAGGAGATAGAGAGGAGACAGAGGAGAGATAGGAGATAGAGAGGAGAGAGAGCACAGCGAGAGGAGCGATAAAAGATAGATAGGAGACAGGGGGGAGAGAGGAGCTAGAGACGAGACCGATGCGAGAGAGGTCATAGAGAGGAGAGAGTGGACATAGAGAGAAGACAGAGGAGACAGAGAGAACACAGAGAGGAGACAGAGGAGAGAGCGGACATAGAGAGGAGAGAGAGGAGATAGAGATGAGTCAGAGGAGAGATAGGACATAGAGAGGAGACAGAGCAGAGATAGGAGATAGAGAAGAGAGACAGGAGAGTGAATGGAGACAGAGGAGAGATAGGAGATAGAGAGCAGAGAGAGACGACATAGAGAAGAAAGAGAGGAGCGATAGAAGATAGATAGGCGACAGAGGAGAGAGAGGAGCTAGAGAGGAGACCTATGCGAGAGAGGTCATAGAGAGGAGAGAGTGGACATAGAGAGAAGACAGAGGAGATAGAGAGGATACAGAGGAGAGAGCGGAAGATAGATAGGAGACAGAGTAGAGAGAGGAGGTAGAGAGGAAACCGAGGACAGAGAGCAGATATAGAGAAGACTGAGGAGAGAGAGGACATAGAGAGGAGGGAGTGAACACAGAGAGAAGACAGAGGAGATAGAGAAAAGACAGAGGAGAGAGAGGACATAAAGAGAGGACAGTGGAAAAAGAGAGGAGAGATAGGAGCGATAGGAGATAGAGATGAGACAGAGGAGAGATAGAAGATAGAAAGGAGAGAGACGACATAGAGAGGAGAGCGAGGAGCGATGGAAGATAGATATGAGTCAGAGTAGAGAGAGGAGCTAGAGAGGAAACCGAGGACAGAGAGCAGATATAGAGAAGACTGTGGAGAGAGAGGACATAAAGAGGAGGGAGTGAACACAGAGAGAAGACAGAGGAGATAGAGAAAAGACAGAGGAGAGAGAGGACATAAAGAGAGGACAGTGGAAAAAGAGAGGAGAGATAGGAGCGATAGGAGATAGGGAGGAGAGAGAGGAGATAGGGGAGCGAGAGGATATAGAAAGGAGAGAGAGGACATAGAGAACAGACAGAGGAGACAGAGAGGAGACAGAGGAGAGAGCGGACATAGAGAGGAGAGAGGAGATAGAGATGAGTCAGAGGAGAGATAGGACATAGAGAGGAGACAGAGGAGAGATAGGAGATAGAGAAGAGAGACAGGAGATTGAGTGGAGACAGAGGAGAGATAGGAGACAGAGAGCAGAGGGAGAGGACATAGAGAAGAAAGAGAGGAGCGATAGAAGATAGATAGGCGACAGAGGAGAGAGAGGAGCTAGAGAGGAGACCTATGGGAGAGAGGTCATAGAGAGGAGAGAGTGGACATAGAGAGAAGACAGAGGAGACAGAGAGGAGAGAGAGGAGCGATAGGAGATAGAGAGGAGACAGAGGAGAGATAGGAGATAGAGAGGAGAGAGAGCACAGCGAGAGGAGCGATAAAAAATAGATAGGAGACAGGGGGGAGAAAGGAGCTAGAGACGAGACCGATGCGAGAGAGGTCATAGAGAGGAGGGAGTGGACATAGAGAGAAGACAGATGAGATAGAGAGGAGACAGAGGAGAGAGCGGACATAGAGAGGAGAGAGAGGAGATAGAGATGAGTCAGAGGAGAGATAGGACATAGAGAGGAGACAGAGCAGAGATAGGAGATAGAGAAGAGAGACAGGAGAGTGATTGGAGACAGAGGAGAGATAGGAGATAGAGAGCAGAGAGAGAGGACATAGAGAAGAAAGAGAGGAGCGATAGAAGATAGATAGGCGACAGAGGAGAGAGAGGAGCTAGAGAGGAGACCTATGCGAGAGAGGTCATAGAGAGGAGAGAGTGGACATAGAGAGAAGACAGAGGAGATAGAGAGGATACAGAGGAGAGGGGACATAGAGAGGAGAGAGAGGAGCGATGGAAGATGGATAGGAGACAGAGTAGAAAGAGGAGCTAGAGAGGAAACCGAGGACAGAGAGCAGATATAGAGAAGACTGAGGAGAGAGAGGACATAGAGAGGAGGGAGTGAACACAGAGAGAAGACAGAGGAGATAGAGAAAAGACAGAGGAGAGAGAGGACATAAAGAGAGGACAGTGGAAAAAGAGAGGAGAGATAGGAGCGATAGGAGATAGAGATGAGACAGAGGAGAGATAGAAGATAGAGAGGAGAGAGTCGACATAGAGAGGAGAGAGAGGAGCGATGGAAGATAGATAGGAGACAGAGTAGAGAGAGGAGCTAGAGAGGAAACCGATGCGAGAGAGGTCATAGAGAGGAGAGAGTGGACATAGAGAGAAGACAGAGGAGACAGAGAGGAGACAGAGGAGAGAGCGGACATAGAGAGGAGAGAGGAGATAGAGATGAGTCAGAGGAGAGATAGGACATAGAGAGGAGACAGAGCAGAGATAGGAGATAGAGAAGAGAGACAGGAGAGTGAGTGGAGACAGAGAAGAGATAGGAGATAGAGAGCAGAGAGAGACGACATAGAGAAGAAAGAGAGGAGCGATAGAAGATAGATAGGCGACAGAGGAGAGAGAGGAGCAAGAGAGGAGACCTATGCGAGAGAGGTCATAGAGAGGAGAGAGTGGACATAGAGAGAAGACAGAGGAGATAGAGAGGATACAGAGGAGAGAGCGGAAGATAGATAGGAGACAGAGTAGAGAGAGGAGCTAGAGAGGAAACCGAGGACAGAGAGCAGATATAGAGAAGACTGAGGAGAGAGAGGACATAGAGAGGAGGGAGTGAACACAGAGAGAAGACAGAGGAGATAGAGAAAAGACAGAGGAGAGAGAGGACATAAAGAGAGGACAGTGGAAAAAGAGAGGAGAGATAGGAGCGATAGGAGATAGAGATGAGACAGAGGAGAGATAGAAGATAGAAAGGAGAGAGACGACATAGAGAGGAGAGCGAGGAGCGATGGAAGATAGATAGGAGTCAGAGTAGAGAGAGGAGCTAGAGAGGAAACCGAGGACAGAGAGCAGATATAGAGAAGATTGAGGAGAGAGAGGACATAAAGAGGAGGGAGTGAACACAGAGAGAAGACAGAGGAGATATTGAAAAGACAGAGGAGAGAGAGGACATAAAGAGAGGACAGTGGAAAAAGAGAGGAGAGATAGGAGCGATAGGAGATAGGGAGGAGAGAGAGGAGATAGGGGAGCGAGAGGATATAGAAAGGAGAGAGAGGACATAGAGAACAGACAGAGGAGATAGATAGGAGAGATAGGAGCGATAGGACATAGAGAGGAGACAGAGGAGAGATAGGAGATAGAGAAGAGAGACTGGAGATTGAGTGGAGACAGAGGAGAGATAGGAGATAGAGAGCAGAGAGAGAGGACATAGAGAAGAAAGAGAGGAGCGATAGAAGATAGATAGGCGACAGAGGAGAGAGAGGAGCTAGAGAGGAGACCTATGCGAGAGAGGACATAAAGAGGAGAGAGTGGACATAGAGAGAAGACAGAGGAGACAGAGAGGAGAGAGAGGAGCGATAGGAGATAAGAGGGAGACAGAGGAGAGATAGGAGATAGAGAGGAGAGAGAGCACAGCGAGAGGAGCGATAAAAGATAGATAGGAGACAGGGGGGAGAGAGGAGCTAGAGACGAGACCGATGCGAGAGAGGTCATAGAGAGGAGAGAGCGGACATAGAGAGAAGACAGATGAGACAGAGAGGAGACAGAGGAGAGAGCGGACATAGAGAGGAGAGAGAGGAGATAGAGATGAGTCAGAGGAGAGATAGGACATAGAGAGGAGACAGAGCAGAGATAGGAGATAGAGAAGAGAGACAGGAGAGTGATTGGAGACAGAGGAGAGATAGGAGATAAAGAGCAGAGAGAGAGGACATAGAGAAGAAAGAGAAGAGCGATAGAAGATAGATAGGCGACAGAGGAGAGAGAGGAGCTAGAGAGGAGACCTATGCGAGAGAGGTCATAGAGAGGAGAGAGTGGACATAGAGAGAAGACAGAGCAGATAGAGAGGATACAGAGGAGAGAGCGGACTTAGAGAGGAGAGACAGGAGCGATGGAAGATAGATAGGAGACAGAGTAGAGAGAGGAGCTAGAGAGGAAACCGAGGACAGAGAGCAGATATAGAGAAGACTGAGGAGAGAGAGGACATAGAGAGGAGGGAGTGAACACAGAGAGAAGACAGAGGAGATAGAGAAAAGACAGAGGAGCGAGAGGACATAAAGAGAGGACAGTGGAAAAAGAGAGGGAGAGATAGGAGCGATAGGAGATAGAGATGAGACAGAGGAGAGATAGAAGATAGAGAGGAGAGAGTCGACATAGAGAGGAGAGAGAGGAGCGATGGAAGATAGATAGGAGACAGAGTAGAGAGTGGAGCTAGAGAGGAAACCGATGCGAGTGAGGTCATAGAGAGGAGAGAGTGGACATAGAGAGAAGACAGAGGAGACAGAGAGGAGACAGAGGAGAGAGCGGACATAGAGAGGAGAGAGAGGAGATAGAGATGAGTCAGAGGAGAGAGAGGACATAGAAAGGAGACAGAGGAGATAGAGAGGAGAGAGAGGACATAGAGAGGAGGGAATGAACACAGAGAGAAGACAGAGGGGATAAAGAAAAGACAGAGGAGAAAGAGGACATAAAGAGAGGACAGTGGAAAAAGAGAGGAGAGATAGGAGCGATAGGAGATAGAGAAAAGACAGAGGAGAGAGAAGACATAAGGAGAGGACAGAGGAAAAAGAGAGGAGAGATAGGAGCGATAGGAGATAGGGGGAGAGAGAGGGAGATAGGCTAGAGAGGATATAGAAAGGAGATTGAGGGACATAGAGAAAAGACAGAGGAGAGAGAGGCCATAGAGAGGGAGACAGAGGAGAGAGAGCAGATAGAGAGGGAGGCAGAGGAGAGAGAGGAGCTGGAAAGAAGACAGAGGAGAGATAGGAGATAGAGAGGAGAGAGAGCACAGCGAGAGGAGCGATAAAAGATGGATAGGAGACAGGGGGAGAGAGGAGCTAGAGACGAGACCGATAAAGAGAAGACAGAGGAGATAGAGAGGATACAGAGGAGAGAGCGGAAGATAGATAGGAGACAGAGTAGAGAGAGGAGCTAGAGAGGAAACCGAGGACAGAGAGCAGATATAGAGAAGACTGAGGAGAGAGAGGACATAGAGAGGAGGGAGTGAACACAGAGAGAAGACAGAGGAGATAGAGAAAAGACAGAGGAGAGAGAGGACAGTGGAAAAGAGAGGAGAGATAGGAGCGATAGGAGATAGAGATGAGACAGAGGAGAGATAGAAGATAGAAAGGAGAGAGACGACATAGAGAGGAGAGCGAGGAGCGATGGAAGATAGATAGGAGTCAGAGTAGAGAGAGGAGCTACAGAGGAAACCGAGGACAGAGAGCAGATATAGAGAAGACTGAGGAGAGAGAGGACATAAAGAGGAGGGAGTGAACACAGAGAGAAGACAGAGGGAGATAGAGAAAGACAGAGGGAGAGAAAGGACATAAAGAGAGGACAGTGGAAAAAGAGAGGGAGAGATAGGAGCGATAGGAGATAGGGAGGGAGAGAGAGTAGATAGGGGAGCGAGAGGATATAGAAAGGAGAGAGAGGACATAAACAGACAGAGGAGATAGATAGGAGAGATAGGAGCGATAGGACATAGAGAGGAGACAGAGGAGAGATAGGAGATAGAGAAGAGAGACAGGAGATTGAGTGGAGACAGAGGAGAGATAGGAGATAGAGAGCAGAGAGAGAGGACATAGAGAAGAAAGAGAGGAGCGATAGAAGATAGATAGGCGACAGAGGAGAGAGAGGAGCTAGAGAGGAGACCTATGCGAGAGAGGACATAAAGAGGAGAGAGTGGACATAGAGAGAAGACAGAGGAGACAGAGAGGAGAGAGAGGAGCGATAGGAGATAGAGAGGAGACAGAGGAGAGATAGGAAATAGAGAGGAGAGAGAGCACAGCGAGAGGAGCGATAAAAGATAGATAGGAGACAGGGGGGAGAGAGGAGCTAGAGACGAGACCGATGCGAGAGAGGTCATAGAGAGGAGAGAGTGGACATAGAGAGAAGACAGAGGAGACAGAGAGGAGACAGAGGAGAGAGCGGACATAGAGAGAAGAGAGAGGAGATAGAGATGAGTCAGAGGAGAGATAGGACATAGAGAGGAGACAGAGCAGAGATATTAGATAGAGAAGAGAGACAGGAGAGTGATTGGAGACAGAGGAGAGATAGGAGATAGAGAGCAGAGAGAGAGGACATAGAGAAGAAAGAGAGGAGCGATAGAAGATAGATAGGCGACAGAGGAGAGAGAGGAGCTAGAGGGGAGACCTATGCGAGAGAGGTCATAGAGAGGAGAGAGTGGACATAGAGAGAAGACAGAGGAGATAGAGAGGATACAGAGGAGAGAGAGGACATAGAGAGGAGGGAGTGAACACAGAGAGAAGACAGAGGAGATAGAGAAAAGACAGAGGAGCGAGAGGACATAAAGAGAGGACAGTGGAAAAAGAGAGGAGAGATAGGAGCGATAGGAGATAGAGATGAGACAGAGGAGAGATAGAAGATAGAGAGGAGAGAGTCGACATAGAGAGGAGAGAGAGGAGCGATGGAAGATAGATAGGAGACAGAGAGAGAGAGAGAGCAGAGAGAAACCGATGCGAGAGAGGTCATAGAGAGGAGAGAGTGGACATAGAGAGAAGACAGAGGAGACAGAGAGGAGACAGAGGAGAGAGCGAACATAGAGAGGAGAGAGAGGAGATAGAGATGAGTCAGAGGAGAGAGAGGACATAGAAAGGAGACAGAGGAGATAGAGAGGGAGAGCGAGGACGATGGAAGATAGATAGGAGTCAGAGTAGAGAGAGGAGCTACAGAGGAAACCGAGGACAGAGAGCAGATATAGAGAAGACTGAGGAGAGAGAGGACATAAAGAGGAGGGAATGAACACAGAGAGAAGACAGAGGAGATAGAGAAAAGACAGAGGAGAGAGAGGACATAAGGAGAGGACAGAGGAAAAAGAGAGGAGAGATAGGAGCGATAGGAGATAGGGAGGAGAGAGAGGAGATAGGCTAGAGAGAGGATATAGAAAGGAGATTGAGGACATAGAGAAAAGACAGAGGAGAGAGAGGCCATAGAGAGGAGACAGAGGAGAGAGAGCAGATAGAGAGGAGGCAGAGGAGAGAGAGGAGCTGGAAAGGAGACAGAGGAGAGATAGGAGATAGAGAGGAGAGAGAGCACAGCGAGAGGAGCGATAAAAGATGGATAGGAGACAGGGGGGAGAGAGGAGCTAGAGACGAGACCGATGCGAGAGAGGTCATAGAGAGGAGAGAGTGGACATAGAGAGGAGACAGAGGAGAGAGAGCAGATAGAGAGGAGGCAGAGGAGACAGAGGAGCTAGAAAGGAGACAGAGGAGAGATAGGACATAGAGAGGAGACAGAGGTGAGATAGGAGATGTAGAGGGAGAGAGACGACATAGAGAGGGAGAGAGAGAGCGATGGAAGATAGATAGGAGACAGAGGAAAGAGAGGAGCTAGAGAGAGACAGAGGACAGAGAGCAGATATAGAGAAGACTAAGGAGAGAAGACAAAAAAGGAGACAGAGGAGAGAAAGGACATAGAGAGGGGACAGAGGAGAGATAGGAGATAGAGAGGAGAGAGAGGACATAGAGAGGAGGGAGTGAACACAGAGAGAAGACAGAGGAGATAGAGAAAAGACAGAGGAGAGAAAGGACATAAAGAGAGGACAGTGGAAAAAGAGAGGAGAGATAGGAGCGATAGGAGATAGGGAGGGAGAGAGAGTAGATAGGGAGCGAGAGGATATAGAAAGGAGAGAGAGGACATAAACAGACAGAGGAGATAGATAGGAGAGATAGGAGCGATAGGACATAGAGAGGGAGACAGAGGGAGAGATAGGAGATAGAGAAGAGAGACAGGAGATTGAGTGGAGACAGAGGAGAGATAGGGAGATAGAGAGCAGAGAGAGAGGACATAGAGAAGAAAGAGAGGAGCGATAGAAGATAGATAGGCGACAGAGGAGAGAGAGGAGCTAGAGAGGAGACCTATGCGAGAGAGGACATAAAGAGGAGAGAGTGGACATAGAGAGAAGACAGAGGAGACAGAGAGGAGAGAGAGGAGCGATAGGAGATAGAGAGGAGACAGAGGAGAGATAGGAGATAGAGAGGAGAGAGAGCACAGCGAGAGGAGCGATAAAAGATAGATAGGAGACAGGGGGAGAGAGGAGCTAGAGACGAGACCGATGCGAGAGAGGTCATAGAGAGGAGAGAGTGGACATAGAGAGAAGACAGAGGAGACAGAGAGAACACAGAGAGGAGACAGAGGAGAGAGCGGACATAGAGAGGAGAGAGAGGAGATAGAGATGAGTCAGAGGAGAGATAGGACATAGAGAGGAGACAGAGCAGAGATAGGAGATAGAGAAGAGAGACAGGAGAGTGAGTGGAGACAGAGAAGAGATAGGAGATAGAGAGCAGAGAGAGAGGACATAGAGAAGAAAGAGATGAGCGATAGAAGATAGATAGGCGACAGAGGAGAGAGAGGAGCTAGAGAGGAGACCTATGCGAGAGAGGTCATAGAGAGGAGAGAGTGGACATAGAGAGAAGACAGAGGAGATAGAGAGGAGAGAGAGGAGCGATAGGAGATAGAGAGCAGTCAGAGGAGAGATAGGAGATAGAGAGGAGAGAGAGCACAGCGAGAGGAGCGATAAAAGATCGATAGGAGACAGGGAGCAGAGAGGAGCTAGAGACGAGACCGATGCGAGAGAGGTCATAGAGAGGAGAGAGTGGACATAGAGAGAAGACAGAGGAGACAGAGAGAACACAGAGAGGAGACAGAGGAGAGAGCGGACATAGAGAGGAGAGAGAGGAGATAGAGATGAGTCAGAGGAGAGATAGGACATAGAGAGGAGACAGAGCAGAGATAGGAGATAGAGAAGAGAGACAGGAGAGTGAGTGGAGACAGAGAAGAGATAGGAGATAGAGAGCAGAGAGAGAGGACATAGAGAAGAAAGAGAGGAGCGATAGAAGATAGATAGGCGACAGAGGAGAGAGAGGAGCTAGAGAGGAGACCTATGCGAGAGAGGTCATAGAGAGGAGAGAGTGGACATAGAGAGAAGACAGAGGAGACAGAGAGGGAGAGAGAGGAGCGATAGGAGATAGAGAGGGAGACAGAGGGAGAGATAGGAGATAGAGAGGGAGAGAGCACAGCGAGAGGAGCGATAAAAGATAGATAGGAGACAGGGGAGAGAGGGAGCTAGAGACAGAGACCGATGCGAGAGAGGTCATAGAGAGGGAGAGAGTGGACATAGAGAGAAGACAGAGGAGACAGAGAGAACACAGAGAGGGAGACAGAGGGAGAGAGCGGACATAGAGAGGGAGAGAGAGGAGATAGAGATGAGTCAGAGGGAGAGATAGGACATAGAGAGGGAGACAGAGCAGAGATAGGAGATAGAGAAAGAGAGACAGGAGAGTGAGTGGAGACAGAGAAAGAGATAGGAGATAGAGAGCAGAGAGAGAGGACATAGAGAAGAAAGAGAGGAGCGATAGAAGATAGATAGGCGACAGAGGGAGAGAGAGGAGCTAGAGAGGGAGACCTATGCGAGAGAGGTCATAGAGAGGGAGAGAGTGGACATAGAGAGAAGACAGAGGAGATAGAGAGGGAGAGAGAGGAGCGATAGGAGATAGAGAGCAGTCAGAGGGAGAGATAGGAGATAGAGAGGGAGAGAGAGCACAGCGAGAGGAGCGATAAAAGATCGATAGGAGACAGGGAGCAGAGAGGAGCTAGAGACAGAGACCGATGCGAGAGAGGTCATAGAGAGGAGAGAGTGGACATAGAGAGAAGACAGAGGAGACAGAGAGAACACAGAGAGGAGACAGAGGGAGAGAGCGGACATAGAGAGAGAGAGAGGGAGATAGAGATGAGTCAGAGGAGAGATAGGACATAGAGAGGGAGACAGAGCAGAGATATTAGATAGAGAAAGAGAGACAGGAGAGTGATTGGAGACAGAGGAGAGATAGGAGATAGAGAGCAGAGAGAGAGGACATAGAGAAGAAAGAGAGGAGCGATAGAAGATAGATAGGCGACAGAGGGAGAGAGAGAGCTAGAGGGAGACCTATGCGAGAGAGGTCATAGAGAGGGAGAGAGTGGACATAGAGAGAAGACAGAGGAGATAGAGAGGATACAGAGGAGAGAGAGGACATAGAGAGGAGGGAGTGAACACAGAGAGAAGACAGAGGAGATAGAGAAAAGACAGAGGAGCGAGAGGACATAAAGAGAGGACAGTGGAAAAAGAGAGGGAGAGATAGGAGCGATAGGAGATAGAGATGAGACAGAGGAGAGATAGAAGATAGAGAGGAGAGAGTCGACATAGAGAGGAGAGAGAGGAGCGATGGAAGATAGATAGGAGACAGAGAAGAGAGAGGAGCTAGAGAGGAAACCGATGCGAGAGAGGTCATAGAGAGGAGAGAGTGGACATAGAGAGAAGACAGAGGAGACAGAGAGGAGACAGAGGAGAGAGCGAACATAGAGAGGAGAGAGAGGAGATAGAGATGAGTCAGAGGAGAGAGAGGACATAGAAAGGAGACAGAGGAGATAGAGAGGAGAGCGAGGAGCGATGGAAGATAGATAGGAGTCAGAGTAGAGAGAGGAGCTACAGAGGAAACCGAGGACAGAGAGCAGATATAGAGAAGACTGAGGAGAGAGAGGACATAAAGAGGAGGGAATGAACACAGAGAGAAGACAGAGGAGATAGAGAAAAGACAGAGGAGAGAGAGGACATAAGGAGAGGACAGAGGAAAAAGAGAGGAGAGATAGGAGCGATAGGAGATAGGGAGGAGAGAGAGGAGATAGGCTAGAGAGAGGATATAGAAAGGAGATTGAGGACATAGAGAAAAGACAGAGGAGAGAGAGGCCATAGAGAGGAGACAGAGGAGAGAGAGCAGATAGAGAGGAGGCAGAGGAGAGAGAGGAGCTGGAAAGGAGACAGAGGAGAGATAGGAGATAGAGAGGAGAGAGAGCACAGCGAGAGGAGCGATAAAAGATGGATAGGAGACAGGGGGGAGAGAGGAGCTAGAGACGAGACCGATGCGAGAGAGGTCATAGAGAGGAGAGAGTGGACATAGAGAGGAGACAGAGGAGAGAGAGCAGATAGAGAGGAGGCAGAGGAGACAGAGGAGCTAGAAAGGAGACAGAGGAGAGATAGGACATAGAGAGGAGACAGAGGTGAGATAGGAGATGTAGAGGAGAGAGACGACATAGAGAGGAGAGAGAGGAGCGATGGAAGATAGATAGGAGACAGAGGAAAGAGAGGAGCTAGAGAGGAAACCGAGGGACAGAGAGCAGATATAGAGAGACTAAGGGAGAGAAGACAAAAAAGGAGACAGAGGAGAGAAAGGACATAGAGAGGGGACAGAGGAGAGATAGGAGATAGAGAGGAGAGAGAGGACATAGAGAGGAGGGAGTGAACACAGAGAGAAGACAGAGGAGATAGAGAAAAGACAGAGGAGAGAAAGGACATAAAGAGAGGACAGTGGAAAAAGAGAGGAGAGATAGGAGCGATAGGAGATAGGGAGGAGAGAGAGTAGATAGGGGAGCGAGAGG
The DNA here is from genome assembly GCA_035047465.1 of Drosophila sordidula. Classification (NCBI taxonomy): domain Eukaryota; kingdom Metazoa; phylum Arthropoda; class Insecta; order Diptera; family Drosophilidae; genus Drosophila; species Drosophila sordidula. Next base: position 49,684 of record JAWNPQ010000109.1, read on the forward strand.
ATATAGAAAGGAGAGAGAGGACATAAACAGACAGAGGAGATAGATAGGAGAGATAGGAGCGATAGGACATAGAGAGGAGACAGAGGAGAGATAGGAGATAGAGAAGAGAGACAGGAGATTGAGTGGAGACAGAGGAGAGATAGGAGATAGAGAGCAGAGAGAGAGGACATAGAGAAGAAAGAGAGGAGCGATAGAAGATAGATAGGCGACAGAGGAGAGAGAGGAGCTAGAGAGGGAGACCTATGCGAGAGAGGACATAAAGAGGGAGAGAGTGGACATAGAGAGAAGACAGAGGAGACAGAGAGGGAGAGAGAGGAGCGATAGGAGATAGAGAGGGAGACAGAGGGAGAGATAGGAGATAGAGAGGGAGAGAGAGCACAGCGAGAGGAGCGATAAAAGATAGATAGGAGACGGGGGGAGAGAGGAGCTAGAGACAGAGACCGATGGGAGAGAGGTCATAGAGAGGGAGAGAGTGGACATAGAGAGAAGACAGAGGAGACAGAGAGAACACAGAGAGGGAGACAGAGGGAGAGAGCGGACATAGAGAGGGAGAGAGAGGGAGATAGAGATGAGTCAGAGGAGAGATAGGACATAGAGAGGAGACAGAGCAGAGATAGGAGATAGAGAAGAGAGACAGGAGAGTGAGTGGAGACAGAGAAGAGATAGGAGATAGAGAGCAGAGAGAGAGGACATAGAGAAGAAAGAGAGGAGCGATAGAAGATAGATAGGCGACAGAGGAGAGAGAGGAGCTAGAGAGGAGACCTATGCGAGAGAGGTCATAGAGAGGAGAGAGTGGACATAGAGAGAAGACAGAGGAGATAGAGAGGAGAGAGAGGAGCGATAGGAGATAGAGAGCAGTCAGAGGAGAGATAGGAGATAGAGAGGAGAGAGAGCACAGCGAGAGGAGCGATAAAAGATCGATAGGAGACAGGGAGCAGAGAGGAGCTAGAGACGAGACCGATGCGAGAGAGGTCATAGAGAGGAGAGAGTGGACATAGAGAGAAGACAGAGGAGACAGAGAGAACACAGAGAGGAGACAGAGGAGAGAGCGGACATAGAGAGGAGAGAGAGGAGATAGAGATGAGTCAGAGGAGAGATAGGACATAGAGAGGAGACAGAGCAGAGATATTAGATAGAGAAGAGAGACAGGAGAGTGATTGGAGACAGAGGAGAGATAGGAGATAGAGAGCAGAGAGAGAGGACATAGAGAAGAAAGAGAGGAGCGATAGAAGATAGATAGGCGACAGAGGAGAGAGAGGAGCTAGAGGGGAGACCTATGCGAGAGAGGTCATAGAGAGGAGAGAGTGGACATAGAGAGAAGACAGAGGAGATAGAGAAGATACAGAGGAGAGAGCGGACATAGAGAGGAGAGAGAGGAGCGATGGAAGATAGATAGGAGACAGAGTAGAGAGAGGAGCTAGAGAGGAAACCGAGGACAGAGAGCAGATATAGAGAAGACTGAGGAGAGAGAGGACATAGATAGGAGGGAGTGAACACAGAGAGAAGACAGAGGAGAGAGAGAAAAGACAGAGGAGAGAGAGGACATAAAGAGAGGACAGTGGAAAAAGAGAGGAGAGATAGGAGCGATAGGAGATAGAGATGAGACAGAGGAGAGATAGAAGATAGAGAGGAGAGAGTCGACATAGAGAGGAGAGAGAGGAGCGATGGAAGATAGATAGGAGACAGAGAAGAGAGAGGAGCTAGAGAGGAAACCGATGCGAGAGAGGTCATAGAGAGGAGAGAGTGGACATAGAGAGAAGACAGAGGAGACAGAGGAGAGAGCGAACATAGGGAGGAGAGAGAGGAGATAGAGATGAGTCAGAGGAGAGAGAGGACATAGAAAGGAGACAGAGGAGATAGAGAGGAGAGCGAGGAGCGATGGAAGATAGATAGGAGTCAGAGTAGAGAGAGGAGCTACAGAGGAAACCGAGGACAGAGAGCAGATATAGAGAAGACTGAGGAGAGAGAGGACATAAAGAGGAGGGAATGAACACAGAGAGAAGACAGAGGAGATAGAGAAAAGACAGAGGAGAGAGAGGACCTAAGGAGAGGACAGAGGAAAAAAAAAGGAGAGATAGGAGCGATAGGAGATAGGGAGGAGAGAGAGGAGATAGGCTAGAGAGAGGATATAGAAAGGAGATTGAGGGACATAGAGAAAAGACAGAGGAGAGAGAGGCCATAGAGAGGGAGACAGAGGAGAGAGAGCAGATAGAGAGGAGGCAGAGGGAGAGAGAGGAGCTGGAAAGGAGACAGAGGGAGAGATAGGAGATAGAGAGGGAGAGAGAGCACAGCGAGAGGAGCGATAAAAGATGGATAGGAGACAGGGGGAGAGAGGGAGCTAGAGACGAGACCGATGCGAGAGAGGTCATAGAGAGGAGAGAGTGGACATAGAGAGGAGACAGAGGAGAGAGAGCAGATAGAGAGGAGGCAGAGGAGACAGAGGAGCTAGAAAGGAGACAGAGGAGAGATAGGTCATAGAGAGGAGACAGAGGTGAGATAAGAGATGTAGAGGAGAGAGACGACATAGAGAGGAGAGAGAGGAGCGATGGAAGATAGATAGGAGACAGAGGAAAGAGAGGAGCTAGAGAGGAAACCGAGGACAGAGAGCAGATATAGAGAAGACTAAGGAGAGAGAAGACAAAAAAAGGAGACAGAGGAGAGAAAGGACATAGAGAGGGGACAGAGGAGAGATAGGAGATAGAGAGGAGAGAGAGGACATAGAGAGGAGGGAGTGAACACAGAGAGAAGACAGAGGAGATAGAGAAAAGACAGAGGGAGGACATAAAGAGAGGACAGAAGAAAAAGAGAGGAGAGATAGGAGCGATAGGAGATAGGGAGGAGAGAGAGGAGATAGGGGAGAGAGAGGATATAGAAAAGAGAGAGAGGACATAGAGAGGAGACAGAGGAGAGAGAGCAGATAGAGCGGAGGCAGAGGAGAGAGAGGAGCTAGAAAGGAGACAGAGGAGAGAAAGGACATAGAGATGGGACAGAGGAGAGATAGGAGATAGAGAGAAGAGAGACGACATAGAGAGGAGAGAGAGGAGCGATGGAAGATAGATAGGAGACAGAGGAGAGACAGGAGCTAGAGAGGAATCCGAGGACAGAGAGCAGATATAGAGAAGACTGAGGAGAGAGAGGACATAGAGAGAAGGGAGTGAACACAGAGAGAAGACTGAGGAGATAGAGAAAAGACAGAGGAGAGAGAGGACATAAAGAAAGGACAGTGGAAAAAGAGAGGAGAGATAGGAGCGATAGGAGATAGGGAGGAGAGAGAGGAGATAGGGGAGAGAGAGGATATAGAAAGGAGATTGAGGACATTGAGAAAAGACAGAGGAGAGAGAGGACATAGAGAGGAGACAGAGGAGAGAGAGCAGATAGAGACGAGGCAGAGGAGAGAGAGGAGCTAGAAAGGAGACTGAGGAGAGAGAGGACATAGCGAGGAGACAGAGGAGAGAAAGGAGATAGAGAGGAGGCAAAGGACAGAGAGGAGGCCAGGAAGAGAGAGGACATAGACAGGAGAGAGAGGACAAAGAGAGAAGACAGAGGAGATAGATTGGAGAGATAGGACCGATGGGAAATAGAGAGGAGACAGAGAGGAGAGAGAAGAGACAGGGGAGAGAGAGGACATAGAAAGGAGAGCGAGGACATCGAAAAACGGCAGAGGAGAGAGAGGACATACAGAGGACACAGACGAAAGAGAGGAGATAGAGAAGAGGCAGAGGAAGGAGAGGAGAAAGAGAGGAGACAGAGGAGACAGAGGAGCTAGAGAGGAGACCGAGGAGAGAAAGCGGTTATAGAGGAGACTGAGGAGACAGAGGAGATAGAGAGGAGAGAGAGGACATAGAGAGGAGAGAGTGGACATAGAGAGAAGACAGAGGAGACAGAGAGGAGAGAGGGGAGCGATAGGAGATAGAGAGGAGACAGAGGAGTGATAGGAGATAGAGAGGAGAGAGAGCACAGCGAGAGGAGCGATAAAAGATAGATAGGAGACAGGGGGGAGAAAGGAGCTAGAGACGAGACCGATGCGAGAGAGGTCATAGAGAGGAGAGAGTGGACATAGAGAGAAGACAGAGGAGACAGAGAGGAGACAGAGGAGAGAGCGGACATAGAGAGGAGAGAGAGGAGATAGAGATGAGTCAGAGGAGAGAGAGGACATAGAAAGGAGACAGAGGAGATAGACAGGAGAGAGAGGACATAGAGAGGAGGGAATGAACACAGAGAGAAGACAGAGGAGATAGAGAAAAGACAGAGGAGAGAGACGACATAAAGAGAGGACAGAGGATAAAGAGAGGAGAGAAAGGAGCGATAGGAGATAGGGAGGAGAGAGAGTAGATAGGGGAGAGAGATGATATAGAAAGGAGATTGAGGACATAGAGAAAAGACAGAGGAGAAAGAGGCCATAGAGAGGAGACAGAGGAGAGAGAGCAGATAGAGAGGAGGCAGAGGAGAGAGAGGAGCTAGAAAGGAGACAGAGGAGAGATAGGACATAGAGAGGAGACAGAGGTGAGATAGGAGATAGAGAGGAGAGAGACGACATAGAGAGGAGAGAGAGGAGCGATGGTAGATAGATAGGAGACAGAGGAGAGGGAGGAGCTAGAGAGGAAACCGAGGACAGAGAGCAGATATAGAGAAGACTGAGGAGAGAGAGGACATAAAGAGGATTGAGTGAACACAGAGAGAAGACAGAGGAGATAGAGAAAAGACAGAGGAGAGAGAGGACATAAAGAGAGGACAGTGGAAAAAGAGAGGAGAGATAGGAGCGATAGGAGATAGGGAGGAGAGAGAGGAGATAGGGGAGAGAGAGAATATGGAAAGGAGATTGAGGACATAGAGAAAAGACAGAGGAGAGAGAGGACATAGAGAGGAGAAAGAGCAGATAGAGCAGTTAGAGACGAGGCAGAGGAGACAGAGGACCTAGAAAGGAGACTGAGAATAGAGAGGACATTGCGAGGAGACAGAGGAGAGAGAGGAGATAGAGAGGAGGCAAAGGACAGAGAGGCGGCCAGGGAGAGAGAGGACATAGACAGGTGAGAGAGGACAAAGAGAGAAGACAGAGGAGATAGATAGGAGAGATAGGAGCGATGGGAAATAGAGAGGAGACAGAGAGGAGAGAGAAGAGACAGGGGAGAGAGAGGACATAGAAAGGAGAGACAGGACATAGGGAAAAGGCAGAGGAGAGAGAGGACATACAGAGGACACAGACGAAAGAGAGGAGATAGAGAAGAGGCAGAGGATGGAGAGGAGAAAGAGAGGAGACAGAGGAGACAGAGGAGATAGAGAGGAGAGAGAGGACATAGAGAGGAGAGAGTGGACATAGAGAGAAGACAGAGGAGACAGAGAGGGAGAGAGAGGAGCGATAGGAGATAGAGAGGAGACAGAGGGAGAGATAGGAGATAGAGAGGGAGAGAGAGCACAGCGAGAGGAGCGATAAAAGATAGATAGGAGACAGGGGGGAGAGAGGAGCTAGAGACGAGACCGATGCGAGAGAGGTCGTAGAGAGGAGAGAGTGGACATAGAGAGAAGACAGAGGAGACAGAGAGGAGACAGAGAGGAGACAGAGGAGAGAGCGAACATAGAGAGGTGAGAGAGGAGATAGAGATGAGTCAGAGGAGAGATAGGACATAGAGAGGAGATAGAGGAGAGATAGGAGATAGAGAAGAGAGACAGGAAATTGAGTGGAGACAGAGGAGAGATGGGAGATAGAGAGCAGAGAGAGAGGACATAGAGAAGAAAGAGAGGAGCGATAGAAGATAGATAGGCGACAGAGGAGAGAGAGGAGGTAGAGAGGAGACCTATGCGAGAGAGGTCATAGAGAGGAGAGAGTGGACAGAGAGAGAAGACAGAGGAGATAGAGAGGATACAGAGGAGAGAGTGGACATAGAGAGGAGAGAGAGGAGCGATGGAAGAAAGATAGGAGACAGGGTAGAGAGAGGAACTAGAGAGGAAACCGAGGACAGAGAGCAGATATAGAGAAGACTGAGGAGAGAGAAGACATAAAGAGGAGGGAGTGAACACAGAGAGAAGACAGAGGAGATAGAGAAAAGACAGAGGAGAGAGAGGACATAAAGAGTGGACAGTGCAAAAAAAAAAGGAGGGGAGAGATAGGAGCGATAGGAGATAGAGATGAGACAGAGGAGAGATAGAAGATAGAGAGGAGAGAGACGACATAGAGAGGAGAGAGAGGAGCGATGGAAGATAGATAGGAGACAGAGTAGAGAGAGAAGCTAGATAGGAAACCGAGCACAGAGAGCAGATATAGAGAAGACTTAGGAGAGAGAGGACATAAATTGGAGGGAGTGAACACAGAGAGAAGACAGAGGAGATAGAGAAAAGACAGAGAAGAGAGAGGACATAAAGAGAGGACAGTGGAAAAAGAGAGGAGAGATAGGAGCGATAGGAGATAGGGAGGAGTGAGGGGAGACAGAGGAGAGAGAGCAGATAGAGACGAGGCAGAGGAGACAGAGGAGCTAGAAAGGAGACTGAGGAGAGAAAGCAGTTATAGAGGAGACTGAGGAGACAGAGGAGATAGAGAGGAGAGAGAGGACATAGAGAGGAGAGAGTGGACATAGAGAGAAGACAGAGGAGACAGAGAGGAGAGAGAGGAGCGATAGGAGATAGGGAGGAGAGAGAGGAGATAGGGGAGAGAGAGAATATAGAAAGGAGATTGAGGACATAGAGAAAAGACAGAGGAGAGAGAGGACATAGAGAGGAGAGAGAGCAGATAGAGCAGATAGAGACGAGGCAGAGGAGACAGAGGAGCTAGAAAGGAGACTGAGGATAGAGAGGACATAGCGAGGAGACAGAGGACAGAGAGGAGATAGAGAGGAGGCAAAGGACAGAGAGGCGGCCAGGGAGAGAGAGGACATAGACAGGTGAGAGAGGACAAAGAGAGAAGACAGAGGAGATAGATAGGAGAGATAGGAGCGATGGGAAATAGAGAGGAGACAGAGAGGAGAGAGAAGAGACAGGGGAGAGAGAGGACATAGAAAGGAGAGACAGGACATGGGGAAAAGGCAGAGGAGAGAGCGGACATACAGAGGATACAGACGAAAGAGAGGAGATAGAGAAGAGGCAGAGGAAGGAGAGGAGAAAGAGAGGAGACAGAGGAGACAGAGGAGCTAGAGAGGAGACCGAGGAGAGAAAGCAGTTATAGAGGAGACTGAGGAGACAGAGGAGATAGAGAAAAGACAGAGGAGAGAGAGGACATAAAGAGAGGACAGAGGAAAAAGCGAGGAGAGATAGGAGCGATAAGAGATAGGGAGGAGAGAGAGGAGATAGGGGAGAGAGAGGATATAGAAAGGAGATTGAGGACATAGAGAAAAGACAGAGGAGAGAGAGGCCATAGAGAGGAGACAGAGGAGAGAGAGCTGATAGAGAGGAGGCAGAGGAGAGAGACGAGCTAGAAAGGAGACAGAGGAGAGATAGGACATAAAGAGGAGACAGAGGTGAGATAGGAGATAGAGAGGAGAGAAAGGACATAGAGAGGAGAGAGAGGAGCGATGGAAGATAGATAGGAGACAGAGGAGAGAGAGGAGCTAGAAACGAAACCGAGGACAGAGAGCAGAGATAGGGAAAAGGCAGAGGAAAGAGAGGACATACAGAGGAGACAGACGAAAGAGATGAGATAGAGAAGAGGCAGAGGAAGGAGAGGAGAAAGAGAGGAGACAGAGGAGACAGAGGAGCTAGAGAGGAGACCGAGGAGAGAAAGCAGTTATATGGGAGACCGAGGAGACAGAGGAGATAGAGAGGAGACAGAGGGGAGTGTGAGGAGACAGGGGAGAGAGAGGATATTGAAAGGAGAGAGAGGATATAGAGAAAAGACAGAGGAGAGAGAGGACATAGAGAGGAGACAGAGGAGAGAGAGCAGATAGAGAGGAGGCAGAGGAGAGAGAAAGGGCTAGAAAGGAGACAGAGGAGAGATAGGAGATAGAGAGGAGAGAGACGACATAGAAAGGAGAAAGAGGAGATAGAGAGACGACAGACGGGAGAGAGAGGAAACAGAGGAGAGAGAGGCCACAGAGAGGAGAGAGGGGACATAGAGTGGAGTCAGAGGAGATAGAGAGGAGACAGACGAGAGAGTGAAGCTCGAGAGGACACAATAAGGAGAGAGGAGATGTATCCAGCTGATGTGGCTCAGAATCTGTCTCTCTCGCCCAGTGTCTCTTCTTCGGTCACACATCGTTCCCCTTAGTGAGTTTTCTTGTGCTGTCTAAATACCGCCCTTCTACGAGATTCTCGCAAACTCAAGTAGGTCTTGCGGTTTTGTCTGTGAAAAGTCTTTAGTACCACAGAATGTTTAGTGCTACACACCGAGGAGATATACAGGAGACGGAAGAGAGAGGAGATGGAGAGGATACAGAGGAGAAAAACGACATAGAGATGAGACTGATGAGAGAGAGAACATAGAGAGGCGGCCTAGGAGAGAGAGCAGTAATAGAGGAGACTGTGGAGAGAGGGTGCATAGAGAGGAGAGAGAAGAGAGCTTAGAGCGATAGGAGATAGAGAGGAGCCAGAGTACATAGAGAGGAGACAGAGGAGAGAGAGGACATAGAGAGGAGAGAGAGCATAGAGAGAGGAGAGAGAGGAGCGACAGAAGATAGATAGGAGACAGAGGGGAGAGAGGACCTAGAGAGTAGACCGATGCGAGAGAGAACACAGAGAGGAGAGAGACGACATAGAGAGGAGACAGAGGAGAGATAAGAGATAGAGAGGAGAGAGATTACATAGAGACGTGAGAAAGGAACGGTAGAAGATATATAGGAGACAGAGGAGAGAGAAGAGCTAGAGAGGAGACCAAGGAGAGAGAGGACATAGAGAGGAGAGAGAGGACATAGAGAGAAGACAGAGGAGATAGAGAGGAGAGATAGGAGCGATAGGAGATAGAGAGGAGACAGAGGGGAGAGAGTGGAGACTGGGGAGAAAGAGGACATAGAGAGAAGACAGAGGAGAGAGAAGACATAATGAGGAGAAAGAGGAGATAGAGAGGACAGAGAGGACAGAGAGGAAGGAGAGGCTATGGAGAGGAGAGAGAGGACATAGAGAGGAGACAGAGGAGAGAGAGGAGATATAGAGGAAGCAGAGGACAGATGGGGCATAAAGAAGAGACATAAAAGAGAGGAGGTAGATATGAGAGATAGGAGCTAGAGAGGAGACAGAGGAGAGAGAAGACAAAGCGAAGAGACAGAAAAGAGAGATATGATAGAGAGGAGGCAAAGGAGAGAGAGGAGCTAGAGAGGAGGCCGGGGAGAGAGAGGACATATACAGGAGAGAGAGGACCAAGAGAGAAGACAGAGGAGATAGATAGGAGAGATAGGAACGATAGGAGATAGAGTGGAGACAGAGAGGCGAGAGAGGAGACAGAGGAGATAGAGAGGCGACAGAGGAGGGAGAGAAGGTAGAAAGGAGACAGAGGAGAGAGCGTTCATAGAGAGGAGAGAGAGGAGCGATCGAAGATAGATGGGCGACAGAGGAAAGAGTGGAGCTAGAGAGGAGGCCGATGCGAGAGAGGCCATAGAGAGGAGAGAGTGGACATAGAGAGAAGACAGAGGAGATAGAGAGGTGAGAGAGGACATAGAGAGGAGAGAAAGGAGATAGAGAGGAGACAGAGGACATAGAGAGGACACAGAGTACAGATAGAAAATAGAGAGGAGACAGAGGAGAGATAGGAGATAGAGAGGAGAGATAGGAGATTGAGTGGAGACAGAGGAGAGATAGGAGAAAAAGAGGAGAGAAAGGACATAGAGAGAAAAGAGAGAAGCGATGGAAGATAGATGGGCGACAGAGGAAAGAGTGGAGCTAGAGAGGAGGCCGATGCGAGAGAGGCCATAGAGAGGAGAGAGTGGACATAGAAAGAAGACAGAGGAGATAGAGAGGAGACAGAGGAGAGGGAGGACATAGAGAGGAGAGAGAGGAGATAGAGAGGAGGCAGAGGAGAGAGAGGACATAGAAAGGAGATAGAGGAGACAGAGAGGAGAGAGAGGACATAGAGAGGAGAGAGTGAACATAGAGAGGAGAGAGAGGAGCGATAGAGGAAAGATTGGGGACAGAGGAGAGAGAGGAGCTAGAGAGGAGACCGAGGAGAGAGAGCAGATATAGACGAGACTGAGGAGAGAGAGGACATAGAAAGGAGACAGAGGAGAGAGATGACACAGAGTGGAGACAGAGGAGAGATTGGATTTCGAGAGAAGACAGAGGAGATAGTGGAGATAAAGAGGAGATGGAGGAGAGATTGTAGTTTGAGA
>JAWNPQ010000110.1:0-73795 GCA_035047465.1 Drosophila sordidula
ATGTCCTATCTCTCTTCTGTGTCCTCTCTCTATGTCCTCTCCCCTGTCTGCTTCTCTATCTCCCTCTTCCTACTCTGTCTCCCTCTCTATCTCCTATTGCTCCCTCTGTCACCTCTCTATGTCATCTCTCCCTCTATCTCCCTCTGTATGTCCTATCTTTCTCTGTCTTCTCTCTCCTCTGTCTCTGTCTCTGACCCTCTATCTCTCCGCTGACTCTCTCTATAAGTCCTATCTCTCTGTGTCTCTCTCTGTGTCTCTCTCTCCCTCCGTCTCCTCTCTATGTCCTCTCTCTCTCTGTCTCCCTCTCTCTCTGTCTCTCTTTCTCTGTCTCCTCTCTTTGTCCCATCTCTCCTGTGTCTCCCTCTATGTCCTCTCTCTCCTCCGTCTCCCTCTCTGTCTCTCTTCTCTGTCTCCCTCTCTATGTCCCATCTCTCCTGTGTCTCCCTCTCTGTGCCTCTCTCCTCTGTCTCCCTCTCTATGTCCTCTCTGTCTGTCTCCCTCTCTATGTCCCTGCTCTCTCCCTCTGTCTCCTCTGTCTGTTCTCTATCTACTCTCTGTTCTCGGTGTCTCTCTCTCTAACTCCCTATCTCTCTCTGTCGCTCCTCTATGTGCTATCTCCCTCCGTCTCCGCTCTATGTCCACTCACCCCTCTGTCACCTCTCTAACTCGTATCTCTCCTGTTTCTCCCTCTCTATGTCCCATCTCTCCTTAGTCTCCCTCTACGTCATCTCACTGCCCTGTCTCCTCTGTCCTCTCTATCTCCTCTACTCTCTGTTTGTTTCTATGTTCTCTCTATCCTCTCTATGTCCACTCTTTCCTCTGTCTCCTCTGTCTCTCCCTCTGCCTCCTCTCTATCTCCCTCTCTCTCTCTGTCTCCCTCTCTATGTCCCATTTCTCCCTCTGTCTCCACTCTATGTCCCTCTCTCCTCTCTATCTCCTATATCTTCTCTGTCTCCCTCTCTATGTCTCTCCCTCTCCTCTGTCTGTCTCTCTATCTCCCTCTCGCTCTCTATCACTCCTTTTTCTCGTCTCTATGTCCCTCTCTCCCTCTATTTCCTCTCTATCTCCTATCGCTACTCTCTCTCCACTTTTTCCTACCAAAGTCCTAGCTCTCCCTCCGTCTCCCTCTATGTTCGCTCAATCCTCTCTCCCTCTGTCTCTTTCTAGCTCTTGTCTCTCCTCTGCCTCCCTCTCTATCTCCCTCTCTCTCCTTTTCCTCCCTCTCTATGTCCTAGCACTCCTCTGTCTCCTTTCTATGCCCGCTCCCTCCCTCTGTCTCCTCTTTCTCCCTCTCTATTTCTTTCTCTCTCCCTCTGTCTCCCTCTCTAACTGCTATCTCTCCTCGGTCTCCCTCTCAATGTCCTCTCTCGCCTCTGTCTCCCTCTCTATGTCCTATCTCTCCTCTGTCGCTTCTCCATCTCCTATCTATCCACTGTCTCCGCTCTATCTCCCTCTCTGTTTCCTCTCTGTCTCCAATCTCCTTCTCTATCTCCTATCTGTCCTCTGTCTCCTCTCTCCCTCTCCATCTCATCTCTTTCTGTGTCTCCTCACTCTCCCTCTCTATCTCCCTCTATCTCTCCCTCTGTCTCCTCTCTATGTCCCCTCTCTCTCCTCTGACTCCTCTCTATCTCCTATTGCTCCTCTCTTTCTTATCTTTCTCTTTATTTCCTCTCTCTCCTCTGTCTCCTCTCTATGTGCTCTCTCCACTCTGTCTCCTCTCTATATCCTCTCTTCTCTGTCTCCTCTCTATGTCCCTATCTCTCCCTGTGTCTCCTCTGTATGTCCTCTCTCTCCTCCGTCTCCCTCTCTATGTTCTCTCTGTCTGTCTCCCTCTCTATGTCCTCTGCTCTCTCTCCTCTGTCTCCTCTGTCTGCTCTCTATCTACTCTCTGTTCTCGGTCTCTCTAACTCCTATCTCTCTCTGTCGCTCCCTCTATGTGCTATCTCTCCCTCCGTCTCCCTCTCTATGTCCACTCACCCCTCTGTCACCTCTCTAACTCGTATCTCTCCTGTTTCTCCCTCTCTATGTCCTATCTCTCCTCTGTCTCCCTCTACGTCATCTCACTGCCCCGTCTCCTCTGTCCCTCTCTATCACCTCTTTCTCTCTGTTTCTTTTCTATGTTCTCTCTCTCCCTCTCTATGTCCACTCTTTCCTCTGTCTCTCTGTCTCTCCTCTGCCTCCCTCTAACTCCTCTCTCCTCTGTCTCCTCTCTATGTCCCATTTCTCCCTCTGTCTCTGTCTCTTTGTCCCTCTCTCCTCTCTATCTCCTATATTCTTCTCTGTCTCCTCTCTATGTCTCTCCCTCTCCTCTGTCTCCCTCTATCCCTCTCGCTCCTATCTCTCCTTTTTCTCGTCTCTCTTATGTCCTCTCTCTCCTCTATTTCCTCTCTATCTCCTATCGCTACTCTCTCTCCCTCTTTATACCAATGTCCTAGCTCTCCCTCCGTCTCCCTCTCTATGTTCGCTCAATCCTCTCTCTCCCTCTGTCTCTTTCTAGCTCTTTGTCTCTCCCTCTGCCTCCTTTCTATCTCCCTCTCTCCTTTTCCTCCTCTCTATGTCCTAGCTGTCCTCTGTCTCCTTTTTATGCCCGCTCCCTCCTCTGTCTCCTCTTTCTCCCTCTCTATTTCTTCTCTCTCCTCTGTCTCCCTCTCTAACTGCTATCTCTCCCTCGGTCTCCCTCTCAATGTCCTCTCTCTCCTCTGTCTCCCTCTCTATGTCCTATCTCTCCCTCTGTCGCTTCTCCATCTCCTATCTATCCTCTGTCTCCGCTCTATCTCCCTCTCTGTTTCCTCTCTGTCTCCAATCTCCCTCTCTATCTGCTATCTGTCCTCTGTCTCCTCTCTGTCTCCCTCTCTCTGTCTCCTCTCTGTCTCCCTCTCTGTCTCCCTCTCTGTCTCCCTCTCTGTCTCCCTCTCTGTCTCCCTCCCTCTCCCTCTCCATCTCATCTCTCTCTCTGTGTCTCCTCACTCTCCCTCTCTATTTTATATCTCTCCTCTGTCTCCCTCTCTATGTCCCTCTCTCTCCCTCTGACCTCTCTCTATCTCCTATTGCTCCTCTCTTTCTTCTCTTTCTCTTTATTCTCTCTCCTTTGTCTCCCTCTCTAACTCCTGTCCCTTCTCTACTCTTTCTCTGTCTGCTCTCTATGTCTTCTCTTTCTCTCCCTCTGTCTGCTCTCTATCTCCTCGTTCTCTCCTCTGTCTTTCTCTGTCCTCCCCCTCCCTCTGTTTGCTCTCAATCATCCTCTCTCTCCTTTGTTTCCTCTCCATCTCCCTCTCTCTCTGTCTCCCTCTCTAGATCCTTTGTTTCCTCTGTCTCCTTTCTAGCTCTTATCTTTCCTCTGCCTCCTCTCTATCTTCTCTGTCTTCTCTCTACGTCCTCTCTCTCATCTCTTTCTCCTATCTCTCCACTATCTCCTCTCTATGTTCTCTCTCTCTTCTGTCTCCTCTCTATCTCCTATCGCTCCTTTCTCTCTACTGTCTCATCTGTCTCCTCTCTATGTCCTATCTCTCCTCTGTCCGCTCTCTATGTCCCCTCTTTCCACCGTCTCCTCAGTCTCCACTCTATCTACTCTCTTTCCTATGTCACATCTCTATGTCACCTCTCTATGTCCTCTCTCTAGCTCCTCTCTCTTCTCTGCCTCACTCTCCATCTCCTCTCTATCTTCTGTCTCCTGCCTATGTCCCCTCTCTCCTCTACCCCACTCTCTATCTCATCTCTCTCCTCTGCCCCACTCTCTATCTCCTCTCTCTCCTCTGCCCAACTCTATATCTCCCTCTCTCTCCCCGTCCCTTCTCTATGTACTCTCTCTCCTCTGTTCCATCTCTATGTACTCTCACTCTCTGACTCCTCTCTATCTCCTATTGCTCCTCTCTCTCCTCTGTCTTCTCTGTATCTCCCTCATTCTCCCTCTCTATTTCTTCTCTCTCCTCTGTCCGCTCTCTATGTCCCTCTTTCCACCGTCTCCTCTGTCTCCACTCTATCTCCCTCTCTCTCCTATGTCACCTCTCTATGTCCTCTCTCTAGCTCCTCTCTTTCTGTGCCTCACTCTCTATCTCCTCTCTCTCCTCTGTCTCCCTGCCTATGTCGTCTCTCTCCCTCTGTCTCCTCTCCATCTACTCTCTCCCTCTGTGTACTCTCTAGCTCCCTCTCTCTCTCTGTCTCCTCTCTAGCTGCTCTCTCTCCCCTGCCCCACTCTCTATCTCCCTCTCTCTTCTGTCTCCTCTCTATGTCCTCTCTCTCCCTCTGTCTCTTTTGTCTCCCTCTCGATGTCCCTCCCTCTCCTCTGTCTCCCCTCTATGTCCCATCTCTCCCTCTGTCACCTCTCTCTGTCTTTTCTCTCCCTCTGTCTCCCTCTCTAACTCCTTATCTCTCCTGTGTTTCCTCTCTATGTCCTCTCTCTCCTCTGTCGCCACTCTATCTCCCTCTCTCCCTCTGTCTCCTGCCTATGTCACCTCTCTTATCTATCTACTATCTCTCATCTGACACCTCTCTATGTCCTTCCTCTCCTATCTCTCTGTCTCCTCTCCATCTCCTATGTCTCCTCTGTCTCCACTCTAGGTCCTCTCTCTCCTCTGTCTCCCTCTTATCTCGTCTCTCTCCCTCTGTATCCTCTCTCTTCTCCGCCTCCTCTCTACCCTCTGTCTCCTCTCCTTCTCCCTCTATGTCAGCTCTCTCTATTCCGTCTCCCGCCTATCTCCTCGGTGGGAAGCATTAAACACTCACTGGTACTTGTACTAAAGACTTTTCACAGCCAAAACTGCAAGCCCTACTTGAGTTTGTGAGAATCTCGTGGAAGGGCGGTATTTAGACAGCACAAGAAAACTGACTAAGGGGAATGATGCGTGACCGAAGAAAAGACGCTGTTTCTATCTTCTCTCTATCTCCTTTTTCTCATTTCCTTCTTCTCTCTCCTCTGTCTCCTCTCTAACTGCTATCTCTCCTCGGTCTCCTCTCAATGTCCTCTCTCTCCTCTGTCTCCTCTCTATGCCCTATCTCCTATCTGTCCTCTGTCTCCTCAATCTCCTCTCCATCCCATCTCTCTTCTCTGTCTCCTCACTCTCCTCTCTATCTCCTATCTCTCCCTCTGTCTCCCTCTCTATGTCCTCTCTCTCCCTCTGTCTCCTCTGTATCTACTGTCGCTCCTATCTCTCCCTCTCTATTTCCTCTCTCTCCCTGTCTCCCTCTCTTTGTCTTCTCTCTCCTCTGTCTCCCTCTCTATCTACTGTCGCTCCCATCTCTCCCTCTCTATTTCCTCTCTCCCTCTGTCTCCCCTCTTTGTCTCTCTCTCTCCTCTGCCTCCCTTCTATCTATCTGTCACTCCTAACTCTCCTCTGCCTCCTCTCTATGTCCTCTCTCTCCCTCTCTGTCTCTCTCTCTCCTTTGTTCCTTCTCTATGTACTCTCTCTCCTCTGTTCCTTCTCTATGTACTCTCACTCTCCCTCTGACTCCTCTCTATCTCCTATTGCTCCTCTCTCTCTCTCTGTCTTCTCTCTATCTCCTCATTCTCCCTCTCTATTTCTTCTCTCTCCTCTGTCTCCCTCTCTAACTGCTATCTCTCCCTCGGTCTCCCTCTCAATGTCCTCTCTCTCCTCTGTCTAATCTCTATGTCCTAACTCTCCCTCTGTCGCTTCTCTATCTCCTATCTCTCCTCTGTCTCCGCTCTGTCTCCCTCTCTGTCTCTCTCTTTCTCTCTCTCTCCTCTCCATCCCATCTTTCTCTGTCTGTCTCCTCTCTATATCCTCTCGCTCCTCTGTCTCCTCTCTTTGTCCTATCTCTCTCTCTATCTCTTCGTTCTCCTCTGTCTTCTTTCTATGTCCTCTCCGTCCTCTGTTTGCTCTCAATATCCTCTCTCTCCTTTATTTCCTCTCCATCTCTCTCTCTCCTCTGTCTCCTTTCTAGCTCTTTATCTCACCTCTGCCTCCCTCTCTATCTCCTCTGTCTCCTCTCTATGTCCACTCTCTCCCTCTGTTTCTTTCTCTATGTTTTCTATCTCCCTCTGTCTCCCTCTCTATGTCCCATCTCTCTCTGTCTCCCTCTCTATGTCCTCTCCCTCTGTCTGCTCTCCATCTCCTCTTTCTACTCTGTCTCCTCTCTATCTCCTATCGCTCCTCTGTTGCCTCTCTATGTCATCTCTCTCCTCTATCTCCTCTGTATGTCCTATCTATCCTCTGTCTTCTCTCTCCTCTGTCTCGTCTCTAACTCCTATCTCTCCGCTGACTCCTCTCTATGTCCTATCTCTCTCGTATCTCCTCTCAATGTCCTCTCTCCCTCCGTCTCCCTCTCTATGTCCTCTCTCGCTGTCTCCCTCTCTTTCTCTGTCTCCTCTCTTTCTCTGTCTCCCTCTCTCTCTGTCTCCCTCTCTTTGTCCTATCTCTCCTGTGTCTCCCTCTCTATGTCCTCTCTCCCTCCGTCTCCCTCTCTATGTCCCTCTTCTCTGTCTCCCTCTCTCTGTCTCCTCTCTTTCTCTGTCTCCCTCTCTATGTCCTATCTCTCCTGTGTCTCCCTCTATGTCCCATCTCTCCTGTGTCTCCCTCTCTATGTCCTCTCTCCCTCCGTCTCCCTCTCTATGGCCTCTCTTTCTCTGTCTCCCTCTCTATGTCCTCTGCTCCCTCTCCCTCTGTCTGCTCTCTATCCACTCTCTGTTCTCGGTCTTCTCTCTAACTCCTATCTCTCTTCTGTCGCTCCTCTATGTGCTCTCTCCCTCCGTCTCCGCTCTATGTCCACTCACCCCTCTGTCACCTCTCTAACTCGTATCTCTCCTGTTTCTCCCTCTCTATGTCCCATCTCTCCCTCTGTCTCCCTCTGCGTCATCTAACTGCCCCGTCTCCTCTGTCCTCTCTATCTCCTCTTACTTCTCTGTTTCGTTTCTATGTTCTCTCTCTCCTCTCTATGTCCACTCTTTCCTCTGTCTCCTCTGTCTCTCCTCTGCCTCCTCTCTATCTCCTCTCTCTCCTCTGTCTCCTCTCTATGTCCCATTTCTCCTCTGTCTCCTCTCTATGTCCTCTCTCTCCTTTCTATCTCCTATATCTTCTCTGTCTCCCTCTATGTCTCTCCCTCTCCTCTGTCTCCCTCTATCTCCCTCTCGCTCCTATCACTCCTTTTTCTCCTCTCTATGTCCTCTCTCTCCCTCTATTTCCTCTCTATCTCCTATCGCTACTCTCTCTCCCTCTTTTTCCTACCAATGTCCTAGCTCTCCCTCCGTCTCCCTCTCTACGTTCGCTCAATCCTCTCTCTCCTCTGTCTCTTTTCTAGCTCTTGTCTCTCCTCTGCCTCCTCTCTATCTCCCCTCTCTCCTTTTCCTCCTCTCTATGTCCTAGCTCTCCTCTGTCGCTTCTCCATCTCCTATCTATCCACTGTCTCCGCTCTATCTCCTCTCTGTTTCCTCTCTGTCTCCAATCTCCTCTCTATCTCCTATCTGTCCTCTGTCTCCTCTCTGTCTCCTCTCTCTCCTCTGACTCCTCTCTATCTCCTATTGCTCCTCTCTTTCTTATCTTTCTCTTTATTTCCTCTCTCTCCACTCTGTCTCCTCTCTATGTCCTCTCTTCTCTGTCTCCTCTCTATGTCCTATCTCTCCTGTGTCTCCTCTGTATGTCCTCTCTCTCCCTCCGTCTCCCTCTCTATGTTCTCTCTGTCTGTCTCCCTCTCTATGTCCTCTGCTCTCTCTCCCTCTGTCTCCTCTGTCTGCTCTCTATCTACTCTCTGTTCTCGGTCTTCTCTCCAACTCCTATCTCTCTTCTGTCGCTCCTCTATGTGCTATCTCTCCTCCGTCTCCCTCTATGTCCACCCACCCTCTGTCACCTCTCTAACTCGTATCTCTCCTGTTTCTCCCTCTCTATGTCCTATCTCTCCTCTGTCTCCCCTCTACGTCATCTCACTGCCCCGTCTCCTCTGTCCTCTCTATTACCTCTTACTTCTCTGTTTCTGTTTCTATGTTCTCTCTCTCCTCTCTATGTCCACTCTTTCCTCTGTCTCCTCTGTCTCTCCCTCTGCCTCCTTTCTAACCCCCTCTCTCTCCTCTGTCTCCTCTCTATGTCCCATTTCTCATCTGTCTCCTCTCTATGTCCTCTCTCTCCCTCTATATCTCCTATATATTCTCTGTCTCCCTCTCTATGTTCTCCCTCTCCCTCTGTCTCCCCTCTATCTCCTCGCGCTCCTATCTCTCCTTTTTCTCCCTCTCTATGTCCTCTCTCTCCCTCTATTTCCCTCTCTATCTCCTATCACTACTCTCTCTCTCTTTTTCCTACCAATGTCCTAGCTCTCCCTCCGTCTCTCTCTATGTTCGCTCAGTCCTCTCTCTCCCTCTGTCTCTTTTCTAGCTCTTGTCTCTCCTCTGCCTCCTTTCTATCTCTCTCTCTCTCCTTTTCCTCCTCTCAATGTCCTAGCTCTCCCTCTGTCTCCTTTTTATGCCCGCTCCCTCCTCTGTCTCCCTCTTTCTCCCTCTCTATCTTCTCTCTCTCCTCTGTCTCCTCTCTAACTGCTATCTCTCCTCGTTCTCCCTCTCAATGTCCTCTCTCTCCTCTGTCTCCTCTCTATGTCCTATCTCTCCTCTGTCGCTTCTCCATCTCCTATCTATCCTCTGTCTCCGCTCTATCTCCCTCTCTGTTTCTCTCTGACTCCAATCTCCTCTCTATCTGCTATCTGTCCTCTGTCTCCTCTCTGTCTCCCTCTCTGTCTCCCTCTCTCTCCCTCTCCATCTCATCTCTCTTCTGTGTCTCCTCACTCTCCTCTCTATCTCCTATCTCTCCTCTGTCTCCTCTCTATGTCCTCTCTCTCTCCCTCTGACTCCTCTCTTTCTCCTATTGCTCCTCTCTTTCTTCTCTTTCTCTTTATTTCTCTCTCCCTCTGTCTCCCTCTCTGACTCCCTGTCCCTTCTCTATCTCTTTCTCTGTCTGCTCTCTATGTCTTCTCTTTCTCTCCCTCTGTCTGCTCTCTATCTCCTCGTTCTCCCTCTGTCTTCTTTCTATGTCCTCTCCCTCCTCTGTTTGCTCTCAATATCCTCTCTCTCCTTTGTTTCCTCTCCATCTCCTCTCTCTCTCTGTCTCCTCTCTAGCTCCTTTGTTTCCTCTGTCTCCTTTCTAGCTCTTATCTTTCCTCTGCCTCCCTCTCTATCTTCTCTGTCTTCTCTCTACGTCCTCTCTCTTATCTCTTTCTCCTATCTCTCCACTATCTCCTCTCTATGTTCTCTCTCTCTTCTGTCTCCTCTCTATCTCCTATCGCTCCTTTCTCTCTACTGTCTCCTCTGTCTCTTCTCTATGTCCCATCTTTCCTCTGCTTCCTCTCTAACATCTATCTCTCATCTGTCTCCTCTCTAACTGCTATCTCTCCTCGGTCTCCTCTCTATGTCCTATCTCTCCTCTGTCCGCTCTCTATGTCCCCTCTTTCCACCGTCTCCTCAGTCTCCACTCTATCTACTCTCTCTCCTATGTCACCTCTCTATGTCACCTCTCTATGTCCTCTCTCTAGCTCCTCTCTCTCTCTGCCTCACTCTCCATCTCCTCTCTATCTTCTGTCTCCTGCCTATGTCCCCCTCTCCCTCTACCCCACTCTCTATCTCATCTCTCTCCTCAGCCCCACTCTCTATCTCCTCTCTCTCCTCTGCCCAACTCTATATCTCCACTCTCTCCTCTGTCCCTTCTCTATGTACTCTCTCTCCTCTGTTCCATCTCTATGTACTCTCACTCTCCTCTGACTCCTCTCTATCTCCTATTGCTCCTCTCTCTCCACATTCTCCTCTCTATTTCTTCTCACTCCTCTGTCCGCTCTCTATGTCCCCTCTTTCCACCGTCTCCTCTGTCTCCACTTTATCTCCTCTCTCTCCTATGTCACCTCTCTATGTCCTCTCTCTAGCTCCTGTCTCTTCTGTGCCTCACTCTCTATCTCCTCTCTCTCCTCTGTCTCCCGCCTATGTCCTCTCTCTCCCTCTGTCTCCCTCTCCATCTCCCTCTCTCCCTCTGTGTACCCTCTAGCTCCTCTCTCTCTTCTGTCTCCTCTCTAGCTGCTCTCTCTCCTCTGCCCCACTCCTCTCCTCTCCATCCCATCTCTCTTCTCTGTCTCCTCACTCTCCTCTCTATCTCCTATCTCTCCTCTGTCTCCTCTCTATGTCCTCTCTCTCTCCTCTGTCTCCTCTCTATCTACTGTCGCTCCTATCTCTCCTCTCTATTTCCTCTCTCTCCTCTGTCTCCTCTCTTTGTCTTCTCTCTCTCCTCTGTCTCCTCTCTATCTACTGTCACTCCTAACTCTCCTCTGCCTCCTCTCTATGTCCTCTCTCTCCTCTCTAACTCCTCTCTCTCCTTTGTTCCTTCTCTATGTACTCTCTCTCCTCTGTTCCCTCCCTATGTACTCTCACTCTCCTCTGACTCCTCTCTATCTCCTATTGCTCCTCTCTCTCCTCTGTCTTCTCTCTATCTCCTCATTCTCCTCTCTATTTCTTCTCTCTCCTCTATCTCCTCTCTCTCCTCTGTCTCCTGCCTATGTCACCTCTCTTATCTATCTCCTATCTCTCATCTGACACCTCTCTATGTCCTTCCTCACCTATCTCTCTGTCTCCTCTCTATCTCCTATCTCTCCTCGGTCTCCTCTCAATGTCCTCTCTCTCCTCTGTCTCCTCTCTATGTCCTAACTCTCCTCTGTCGCTGCTCTATCTCCTATCTCTCCTCTGTCTCCGCTCTGTCTCCTCTCTGTCTCCTCTCTTTCTCTACTCTCTCCTCTCCATCCCATCTTTCTCGTCTGTCTCCTCTCTATATCCTCTCGCTCCTCTGTCTCCTCTCTTTGTCCTATCTCTCTCTCTATCTCCTCGTTCTCCTCTGTCTTCTTTCTATGTCCTCTCCGTCCTCTGTTTGCTCTCAATATCCTCTCTCTCCTTTATTTCCTCTCCATCTCCTCTCTCTCCTCTGTCTCCTTTCTAGCTCTTATCTCACCTCTGCCTCCTCTCTATCTCCTCTGTCTCCTCTCTATGTCCACTCTCTCCTCTGTTTCTTTTCTATGTTCTCACTCTCCGCTGACTCCTCTCTATGTCCTATCTCTCCTGTGTCTCCTCTCTATGTCCTCTCTCTCCTCCGTCTCCTCTCTATGTCCTCTCTTCTCTGTCTCCTCTCTTCTCAGTCTCCTCTCTATGTCCTATCTCTCCTGTGTCTCCTCTCTATGTCCTCTCTCTCCTCCGTGTCCTCTCTATGTCCTCTCTTCTCTGTCTCCTCTCTATGTCCTCTTCTCTCTCTCCTCTGTCTCCTCTCCTCTCCTGCTCTGTCCGCTCTCTATGTCCCCTCTTTCCACCGTCTCCTCTGTCTCCACTCTATCTCCTCTCTCTCCTATGTCACCTCTCTATGTCCTCTCCGTAGCTCCTCTCTCTTCTCTAGCTCCTCTCTCTTCTCTGAATCACTCTCTATCCCCTCTCTCTCCTCTGCCTCCTGCCTATGTCCTCTCTCTCCTCTCCACCTCCTATCTCTCCTCTATCGCCTCTCTATGTCCTCCCTCTACTCTGTCTCCTCTCCATCTCCTCTCTCTCCTCTGTGTCCTCTCTAGCTCCTCTCTCTCCTCTG
This sequence comes from Drosophila sordidula, assembly GCA_035047465.1. Classification (NCBI taxonomy): domain Eukaryota; kingdom Metazoa; phylum Arthropoda; class Insecta; order Diptera; family Drosophilidae; genus Drosophila; species Drosophila sordidula. The sequence goes on from JAWNPQ010000110.1 coordinate 11,535, forward strand.
TCTCCTCTCTAGCTCCTCTCTCTCCTCTGCCCCACTCTCTATCTCCTCTCTCTCGTCTGCCCCACTCTCTATCTCCTCTCTCTCCTCTGTCTCCTCTGTCTCTTCTCTAAGTCCTATCTCTCCACTAACTCCTCTCTAACTTTTATCTTTCCTCTGTCTCCTCTCTAACTGCTATCTCTCCTCGGTCTCCTCTCTATGTCCTATCTCTCTTCTGTCCGCTCTCAATGTCCCCTCTTTCCACCAACTCCTCTGTCTCCACTCTATCTACTCTCTCTCCTATGTCACCTCTCTATGTCACCTCTCTATGTCCCTCTTTTAGCTCCTCTCTCTCTCTAGCTCCTCTCTTTCTCCGCCTCACTCTCCTTCTTATCTCTCTCTTCTGTCTCCTGCCTATGTCCCTCTGTCTCCTCTGCCCCACTCTCTATCTCATCTCTCTCCTCTGCCCCACTCTCTATCTCCTCCCTCTCCTCTGCACAACTCTCTATCTCCTCTCTCTCGTCTGTCTCCCTCTCTATGTCCTCTCTCTCCTCTGTCTCTTCTCTATGTCCTATCTTTCCTCTGCCTCCTCTCTAACTTCTATCTCTCCTCTGTCTCCTCTCGATGTCCTCTCTCTCCTCTGTCTCCACTCTATCTCCCTCTCTCATCTGTCTCCTCCCTATGTCAACTCTCTTATCTATCTCCTCTCTATCTCCTATCTCTCATCTGACACCTCTCTATGTCCTTCCTCTCCTTTCTCTCTGTCTCCTCTCCATCTCCTATGTCTCCTCTGTCTCCTCTCTATGTCCTCGCTCTCCTCTGTCTCCTCTATATCTCGTCTCTCTCCCTCTGTATCCTCTCTTTCCTCCGCCTCCTCTCTATCCTCTGTCTCCCTCTCCCTCTCCCTCTATATCGCCTCTCTCTATTCCGTCTCCTGTCTATCTCCTCGGTGGGAAGCACTAAACACTCACTGGTACTTGTACTAAAGACTTTTCACAGCCAAAACCGCAAGCCGTACTTGAGTTTGTGAGAATCTCGTGGAAGGGCGGTATTTAGACAGCACAAGAAAACTGACTAAGGGGAATGATGTGTGACCGAAGAAAAGACACTGTTTCTATCTTCTCTCTATCTCCTCTTTCTCATTTCTATTGCTTCTCTCTCCTCTGTCTCCTCTCTAACTGCTATCTCTCCTCGGTCTCCTCTCAATGTCCTCTCTCTCCTCTGTCTCCTCTCTATGTCCTATCTCTCCCTCTGTCGCTTCTCTATCTCCTATCTCTCCCTCTGTCTCCGCTCTGTCTCCTCTCTGTCTCCCTCTCTTTGTCTTCTCTCCTCTCCATCCCATCTCTCTTCTGTGTCTCCTCATTCTCCTCTCTATCTCCTATTTCTCCCTCTGTCTTCTCTCTATGTCCTCTCTCTCCCTCTGACTCCTCTCTATCTCCTATTGTCTCTCTCTCTCTTTCTCTTTCTCTTTTCTCTCTCTCCTCTGTCTCCCTCTCTTTGTCCTATCTCTCCTGTGTCTCCTCTCTATGTCCTCTCTCTCCTCCGTCTCCTCTCTATGTCCTCTCTTCTCTGTCTCCTCTCTTCTCTGTCTGCTCTCTTCTCTGTCTCCTCTCTATGTCCTATCTCTCCTGTGTCTCCTCTCTATGTCCTATCTCTCCCGTGTCTCCTCTCTATGTCCTCTCTCTCCTCCGTCTCCTCTCTATGGCCTCTCTTCTCTGTCTCCTCTCAATGTCCTCTCTCTCCTCCGTCTCCTCTCTATGTCCTCTCTTCGCTGTCTCCTCTCTTCTCTGTCTCCTCTCTTCTCTGTCTCCTCTCTTCTCTGTCTCCTCTCTTTGTCCTATCTCTCCTGTGTCTCCTCTCTATGTCCTCTCTCTCCTCCGTCTCCCTCTCTATGTCCTCTCTTTCTCTGTCTCCTTCTTTGTCTCCTCTCTTATCTGTCTCCCTCTCTATGTCCTATCTCTCCTGTGTCTTCCTCTCTATGTCCTATCTCTCCTGTGTCTCCTCTCTATGTCCTCTCTCTCCTCCGTCTCCTCTCTATGGCCTCTCTTCTCTGTCTCCTCTCTATGTCCTCTGCTCTCTCTCCTCTGTCTCGTCTGTCTGCTCTCTATCCACTCTCTGTTCTCGGTCTTCTCTCTAACTCCTATCTCTCTTCTGTCGCTCCTCTATGTGCTATCTCTCCTCCGTCTCCGCTCTATGTCCACTCACCCCTCTGTCACCTCTCTAACTCGTATCTCTCCTGTTTCTCCTCTCTATGTCCTATCTCTCCTCTGTCTCCCCTCTACGTCATCTCACTGCACCGTCTCCTCTGTCCTCTCTATCTCCTCTTACTTCTCTGTTTCGTTTCTATGTTCTCTCTCTCCTCTCTGTGTCCACTCTTTCCTCTGTCTCCTCTGTCTCTCCTCTGCCTCCTCTCTATCTCCTCTCTCTCCTCTGTCTCCTCTCTATGTCCCATTTCTCCCTCTGTCTCCCTCTCTATGTCCTCTCTCTCCCTCTCTATCTCCTATATCTTCTCTGTCTCCTCTCTATGTTCTCCCTCTCCCTCTGTCTCCCTCTATCTCCCTCTCGCTCCTATCACTCCTTTTTCTCTTTCTATGTCCTCTCTCTCCTCTATTTCCTCTCTATCTCCTATCGCTACTCTCTCTCCTCTTTTCCTACCAATGTCCTAGCTCTCCTCCGTCTCCTCTCTACGTTCGCTCAATCCTCTCTCTCCTCTGTCTCTTTTCTAGCTCTTGTCTCTCCTCTGCCTCCTCTCTATCTCCTCTCTCTCCTTTTCCTCCTCTCTATGTCCTAGCTCTCCTCTGTCTCCTTTCTATGCCCGCTCCCTCCTCTGTCTCCTCTTTCTCCTCTCTATTTCTTCCCTCTCCTCTGTCTCCTCTCTAACTGCTATCTCTACTTGGTCTCCTCTCAATGTCCTCTCTCTCCTCTGTCTCCTCTCTATGTCCTATCTCTCCTCTGTCGCTTCTCCATCTCCTATCTATCCACTGTCTCCGCTCTATCTCCTCTCTGTTTTCTCTCTATCTCCAATCTCCTCTCTATCTCCTATCTGTCCTCTGTCTCCCTCTCTGTCTCCCTCTCTCCCTCTCCATCTCATCTCTCTTCTGTGTCTCCTCACTCTCCTCTCTATCTCCTATCTCTCCTCTGTCTCCTCTCTATGTCCTTTCTCTCCCCTCTGACTCCTCTCTATCTCCTATTGCTCCTCTCTCTCTTCTCTTTCTCTTTATTCTCTCTCTCCCTCTGTCTCCCTCTCTAACTCCTTGCTCTTCTCTATCGCCCCTCTATAGACTATCGCTGCTCTGTCTGCTCTCTATGTCATCTCTTCTCTCTCCTCTGTCTGCTCTCTATCTCCTCGTTCTCCTCTGTCTTCTTTCTATATCCTCTCCCTCCTCTGTTTGCTCTCAATATAATCTCTCTCCTTTATTTCCTCTCCATCTCCTTTCTCTCCTCTGTCTCCTTTCTAGCTCTTATCTCACCTCTGCCTCCTCTCTATCTCCTCTGTCTCCTCTCTATGTCCACTCTCTCCTCTGTCTCTTTTCTATGTTCTCTCTCTCCTCTGTCTCCTCTCTATGTCCCATTTCTCCTCTGTCTCCTCTCTATCTCCCCTCTCTCCTCTATATCTCCTATATCTTCTCTGTCTCCTCTCTATGTTCTACCTCTCCTCTGTCTCCCTCTATCTCCTCTCGCTCCAATCTCTCCTTTTTCTCCTCTCTATGTCCTCTCTCTCCTCTATTTCCTCTCTATCTCCTATCGCTACTCTCTCTCCTCTTTTTCCTACCAATGTCCTAGCTCTCCTCCGTCTCCTCTCCATGTTCGCTCAATCCTCTCTCTCCTCTATCTCTTTTCTAGCTCTTGTCTCTCCTCTGCCTCCTCTCTATCTCCTCTCTCTCCTCTTCCTCCTCTATATGTCCTAGCTCTCCTCTGTCTCCTTTCTATGCCCGCTCCCTCCTCTGTCTCCTCTCTATTTCTTCTCTCTCCTCTGTCTCCTCTCTAACTGCTATCTCTCCTCGGTCTCCTCTCAATGTCCTCTCTCTCCCTCTGTCTCCCTCTCTATGTCCTATCTCTCCCTCTGTCGCTTCTCTATCTCCTATCTATCCTCTGTCTCCGCTCTATCTCCTCTCTGTTTCCTCTCTGTCTCCAATCTCCTCTCTATCTCCTATCTGTCCTCTGTCTCCTCTCTGTCTCCCCTCTGTCTCCTCTCTCTCCTCTCCATCTCATCTCTCTTCTGTGTCTCCTCACTCTCCCTCTCTATCTCCTATCTCTCCTCTGTCTCCTCTCTATGTCCTCTCTCTCCTCTGACTCCGCTCTATCTCCTATTGTCTCCTCTCTTTCTTTCTCTTTCTCTTTATTTCTCTCTCTCCTCTGTCTCCCTCTCTACCTCCTGTCCCTTCTCTATCTTTCTCTGTCTGCTCTCTATGTCTTCTCTCTCTCTCTCTGTCTGCTCTCTATCTCCTAGTTCTCCTCTGTCTTCTTTCTATGTCCTTTCCATCCTCTGTTTGCTCTCAATATCCTCTCTCTTTGTTTCCTCTCCATCTCCTCTCTCTCTCTGTCTCCCTCTCTAGCTCCTATGTTTCCTCTGTCTCTTTTCTAGCTCTTATCTTTCCTCTGCCTCCCTCTCTATCTTCTCTGTCTCTCTCTATGTCCTCTCTCTCATCTCTTTCTCCTATCTCTCCACTATCTCCCTCTCTATGTTCTCTCTCTCCTCTGTCTCCCTCTCTATCTCCTATCGCTCCTTTCTCTCTACTGTCTCCTCTGTCTCTTTCTCTATGTCCTATCTTTCCTCTGCTTCCTCTCTAACATCTATCTCTCATCTGTCTCCTCTCTAACTGCTATCTCTCCCTCGGTCTCCCTCTCTATGTCCTATCTCTCCTGTGTCCGCTCTCTATGTCCCCTTTTTCCACCGTCTCCTCAGTCTCCACTCTATCTACTCTCTCTCCTATGTCACCTCTCTATGTCCTCTCTCTAGCTCCTCTCTCTTCTCTAGCTCCTCTATCTTCTCCGCCTCACTCTCCATCTTATCTCTCTCTTCTGTCTCCTGCCTATGTCCCCCTGTCTCCCCTGCCCCACTCTCTATCTCATCTCTCTCCTCTGCCCCACTCTCTATCTCCTCTCTCTCCTCTGCCCAACTCTATATCTCCTCTCTCTCCTCTGTGTCCTCTCTATGTCCTCTCTCTCCTCTGTCTCTTCTCTATGTCCTATCTTTCCTCTGCCCCCTCTCTACCTTCTATCTCTCCTCTGTCTCCTCTCTATGTCCCATCTTTCCTCTGTCTCCTCTCTATGTCTTTTCTCTCCTCTGTTTCTTCTCTAGCTCTTATCTCTCCTGTGTTTCCTCTCTATGTCCTCGCTCTCCTCTGTCTCCTCTATATCTCGTCTCTCTCCTCTGTATCCTCTCTTTCCTCCGCCTCCTCTCTATCCTCTGTCTCCTCTCCTTCTCCTCTATATCGCCTCTCTCTATTCCGTCTCCTGCCTATCTCCTCGGTGGGAAGCACTAAACACACACTGGTACTTGTACTAAAGACTTTTCACAGCCAAAACCGCAAGCCCTACTTGAGTTTGTGTGAATCTCTTGGAAGGGCGGTATTTAGATAGCACAAGAAAATTGACTAAGGGGAATGATGTGTGACCGAAGAAAAGACACTGTTTCTATCTTCTCTCTATCTCCTCTTTCTCATTTCTATTGCTTCTCTCTCCTCTGTCTCCTCTCTAACTGCTATCTCTCATCGGTCTCCTCTCAATGTCCTCTCTCTCCTCTGTCTCCTCTCTATGTCCTATCTCTCCTCTGTCGCTTGTCTAACTCCTATCTATCCTCTGTCTCCGCTCTGTCTCCTCTCTGTCTCCCTCTCTTTCTCTTTCTCTCTCCTCTCCATCCCATCTCTCTCGTCTGTCTCCTCTCTATATCCTCTCGCTCCTCTGTCTCCCTCTCTTTGTCCTATCTCTCCCTCTGTCGCTTCTTAATGTCCACTCTCTCCCTCTGTTTCTCTCTATCTCCCTCTCTGTTTCCTCTCTGTCTCCAATCTCCCTCTCTATCTCCTATCTGTCCTCTGTCTCCCTCTCTCTCCTCTCCATCCCATCTCACTTCTCTGTCTCCTCACTCTCCCTCTCTATCTCCCTCCCTCTCCTTTGTTCCTTTTCTATGTACTCTCTCTCCCTCTGTTCTTTCTCTATGTACTCTCACTCTCCTCTGACTCCTCTCTATCTCCTATTGCTCCTCTCTCTCCCTCTGTCTTCTTTCTATCTCCTCATTCTCCTCTCTATTTCTTCTCTCTCCCTCTGTCCGCTCTCTATGTCCCCTCTTTCCACCGTCTCCTCTGACTCCTCTGTCTCCCTCTCTATCTCCTATCTGTCCTCTGTCTCCCTCTCTCTCCTCTCCATCCCATCTCTCTTTCTCTGTCTCCTCACTCTCCTCTCTATCTCCCTCCCTCTCCTTTGTTCCTTTTCTATGTACTCTCTCTCCCTCTGTTCTTTCTCTATGTACTCTCACTCTCCTCTGACTCCTCTCTATCTCCTATTGCTCCTCTCCCTCCCTCTGTCTCCTCTCCATCTCCTCTCTCTCCTCTGTGTCCTCTCTATCTCCTCTCTCTCCTCTGCCCCACTCTCTATCTCCTCTCTCTCCTCTGTCTCCTCTGTCTCTTCTCTATGTCCTATCTCTCCACTGACTCCTCTCTAACTTCTATCTTTCCTCTGTCTCCTCTCTAACTGCTATCTCTCCTCGGTCTCCTCTCTATGTCCTATCTCTCCCCTGTCCACTCTCAATGTCCCCTCTTTCCACCATCTCCTCTGTCTCCACTCTATCTACTCTCGCTCCTATGTCACCTCTCTATGTCACCTCTCTATGTCCTATCTCTAGCTCCTCTCTCTTCTCCGCCTCACTCTCTATCTTATATCTCTCTTCTGTCTCCTGCCTATGTCCCCTGTCTCCTCTGCCCCACTCTCTATCTCATCTCTCTCCTCTGCCCCACTCTCTATCTCCTCTCTCTCCTCTGCCCAACTCTATATCTCCTCTCTCTCCTCTGTCTCCTCTCTATGTCCTCTCTCTCCTCTGTCTCTTCTCTATGTCCTATCTTTCCTCTGCCCCCTCTCTAACTTCTATCTCTCCTCTGGCTCCTCTCGATGTCCTCCCTCTCCTCTGTCTCCTCTGTCTCCTCTCTATGTCCCATCTTTCCTCTGTCTCCTCTCTATGTCTTTTCTCTCCTCTGTCTCTTCTCTAACTCTTATCTCTCCTGTGTTTCCTCTCTATGTCCTCTCTCTCCTCTGTCTCCACTCTATCTCCCCTCTCTCATCTGTCTCCTCCCTATGTCACCTCTCTTATCTATCTCCTCTCTATCTCCTATCTCTCATCTGACACCTCTCTATGTCCTTCCTCTCCTTTGTCTCTGTCTCGTCTCCATCTCCTATGTATCCTCTGTCTCCTCTCTATGTCCTCGCTCTCCTCTATATCTCGGCTCTCTCCTCTGTATCCTCTCTCTCCTCCGCCTCCTCTCTATCATCTGTCTCCTCCCCTTCTCCTCTATATCGCCTCTCTCTATTCCGTCCCCTGTCTATCTCCTCGGTGGGAAGCACTAAACACACACTGGTACTTGTACTAAAGACTTTTCACAGCCAAAACCGCAAGCCCAACTTGAGTTTGTGAGAATCTCGTCGAAGGGCGGTATTTAGACAGCACAAGAAAACTGACTAAGGGGAATGATGTGTGACCGAAAAAGAGACACTGAGCGAGAGAAAGAGTGTCTGAGGCACATCAGCTGAATACAACTCTTTTCTCTTCCTTGTCTCCTCTCCATTTCCTAACTCTCCTCTGCCTCTTCTCTGTCTCCTTCCTCTCCTCTCCATCTCATCTCTCTCCTCTGTCTCCTCACTCTCCTCTCAATCAAATATCTCTCCTCTGTCTCCCCTCTATCACATATCTCTCCTCTGTCTCTTCTCCATGTCCTCTCTCTCCCCTCTATGTAATGTCTCTCCTCTCTATTTCCTCTCTCTCCTCTGTCTCCTCTCTATCTCCCTCCGTCTCCCTCTCTATCTCCCTCTCTCTCCTCTGTCCCCTCTCTATGTCCCCTCTCTTTCCTCCGACTCCTCTCTATCTCCTATTGCTCCTCTCTCTCCTGTGTCTTCTCTCTATCTCCTCTTTCTCCTCTCTATTTCGTCTCTCTCCTCTCTCTTCTCTCTAACTGCTATCTCTCCTCTGTCTCCACTCAATGTCCACTCTCTCCTCTGTCTCCTCTCGATGTCCTATCTCTCCTCTGTCGCTTCTCTATCTCCTATCTCTCCTCTGTCTCCGCTCTGTATTCGGTCTGCCTCCTCTCTGTCTCCTCTCTGTCTCCTCTCTCCTCTGCATCCCATCTCTCTCGTCTGCCTCCTTTCTATATCCTCTCGCTCCTCTGTCTCCTCTCTATATCCTATCTTTCCTCTTTCTCCCCTGTTTCCTCTCTATCTCCGCTCTGTCTCCAATCTCCATCTCCTCTGTCTCCTCTCTGTCTCCTCTCTCTCCTCTCCATCTCATCCCTCTCCACTGTCTCCTCACTCTCCTCTCTATCTCCTATCTCACCTCTGTCTTCTCTCTATGTCCTCTCTCTCCTCTATATCTCGTCTCTCTCCTCTGTATCCTCTCTCTTCTCCGCCTCCTCTCTATCCTCTGTCTCCTCTATGTCACCTCTCTCTATTCCGTCTCCTGCCTATCTCCTCGTTGGGAAGCACTAAACACTCACTGGTACTTGTACTAAAGACTTTTCACAGCCAAAACCGCAACCCCTACTTGAGTTTATGAGAATCTCGTAGAAGGGCGGTTTTTAGACAGCACAAGAAAACTGACTAACGGGAATGATGTGTGACCGAAGAAAAGACACTGTTTCTATATTCTCTCTATCTCCTCTTTCTCTTCTCTATTTCTTCTCTCTCCTCTGTCTCCTCTCTAACTGCTATCTCTCCTCGGTCTCCTCTCAATGTCCTCTCTCTCCTCTGTCTCCTCTCTATGTCCTACCTCTCCTCTGTCTCCGCTCTGTCTCCGTTCTGTATCCTCTCTGTCTCCTCTCTTTCTCTTCTCTCTCTTCTCCATCACATTTCTCGCGTCTGTCTCCTCTCTATATCCTCTCGCTCCTCTGTCTCCTCTCTATCTACTGTCGCTCCTAACTCTCCTTTGCCTCCTCTCTATGTCCTCTCTCTCCTCTCTATCTGCTCTCTCTCCTCTGTTCCTTCTCCATGTACTCTCTCTCCTCTGTTCCTTCTCTATGTACTCTCACTCTCCTCTGACTCCTCTCTATCTCCTATTGCTCCTCTCTCGCCTCTGTCTTCTGTCTATCTCCTCATTCTCCTCTCTATTTCTTCTCTCTCCTCTGTCTCCTCTCTAACTGCTATCTCTCCTCGGTCTCCTCTCTATGTCCTATCTCTCCTCTGTCCGCTCTCTATGTCCCCTCTTTTCACCGTCTCCTCTGTCTCCACTCTATCTCCTCTCTCTCCTATGTCACCTCGCTATGTCCTCTCTCTAGCTCCTCTCTCTTCTCTGCCTCACTCTCTATCTCTTCTCTCTCCTCTGTCTCCTGCCTAAGTCCTCTCTCTCCTCTCCACCTCCTATCACTCCTGTAACGCCTCTCTATGTCCTCTCTCTCCTCTGTCTCCTCTCCATCTCCTCTCTCTCCTCTGTGTCCTCTCTAGCTCCTCTCTCTCCTCTGTCTCCTCTCTAGCTCCTCTCTCTCCTCTGCCCCACTCTCTAAGTCCTCTCTCTCCTCTGCCCCACTCTCTTTCTCCTCTCTCTCTTCTGTCTCCTCTCTATGTCCTCTCTCTCCTCTGTCTCTTTTGTCTCCTCTCGATGTCCTCCCTCTCTTTCTCTGTCTCCTGTCTATCTCCTATTGCTCCTCTGTCTCCCTCTCTATTTCATCTCTCTCCTCTGTCTCCCTCTCAATTTCCTATCTTTCCTCTGTCTTTCTCTCCCTCTCTCTCGTCTTTAACTCCTATCTCTCCCCTGCCGCCTCTCTATGTCCTATCTCTCATCTGTCTCCTCTCAATATCCTATTCCCTCTCTCCTCTATCTTCTCTGTCTGCTCTCTATATCCTCTCTCTCCTCGGTCTTCTCTCTAACTCCTATCTCTCTTCTGTCGCTCCTATATATCCTATCTCTCCTCCGTCTCCTCTCTATGTCCACTCACCCCTCTGTCACCACTCTAACTCGTATCTCTCCTCTGTCTCCTCTCCATGTATTATCTCTCCTATGTCTCCCCTCTACGTCCTCTCACTGCCCTGTCTCCTCTGTCCTCTCTATATCCATTTACTTCTCTGTTGCGTTTCTATGTTCTCTCTCTCCTCTCTATGTCCACTCTTTCCTCTGTCTCCTCTGTCTCCTCTCTATGTCTATCTATCTCTATCCAATATATCTTCTCTGTCTCTCTCAATGTTCTCCCTCTCTTTTGTCTCGTCTCTATCTCCTCTCGCTCCTATCTCTCCTCTATGTCCTCTCTCTCCTCTATTTTCTCTCTATCTCCTATCGCTAATCTCTCTCCTCTTTTTCCTACCAATGTCCTAGCTCTCCTCTGTCTCCTCTCTATGTTCACTTAATCCTCTCTCTCCTCTGTCTCTTTTCTAGCTCTTGTCTCTCCTCTGACTCTTCTCTATCTCCTATCTCTCCTTTTCCTCCTCTCTATGCCCTAGCTCTCCTCTGTCTCCTTTCTATGTCCGCTCCCTCCTCTGTCTCCTATGTCTCGTTTCTAGCTCTTGTCTCTCCTCTGCCTCCTCTCCATCTCCTCTCTCTCCTTTTTCTCCTCTCTATGTATTTTCTATCGTCTGTCTCCTCTGCATCTCCTATCCTTCCCCTGTCTTCTCTCTCTCCTCACTCTGTCTCCTCACTCTCCTCTCTATCTCCTATCTCTCCTCTGTCTGTTCTCTATCTCCTTTCTATGTCCTCACTCTCCTCTCTATGTCTTTTCTCTCCTCTGTCCCCTCTCTATCTCCTTTCTCTCCTCTCTATCCTCTCTCGCCTCCGCCTCCTCTCTCTCCAATCCTTCTCCTCTATATCTCCTCTCCTGTCTCCCGTCTATCTCCTCGGTGGGAGGCACTAAACACTCAGTGGTACTTGTACTTAAGACTTTTCAGGGCGGTATTTAGACAGCACAAGAAAACTGACTAAGGAACGATGAGTGACCAAAGAAGAGACACTGAGCGAGAAGGCGAGTCTGAGGCACATCAGCTGAATACATCTCTTCTCTCTTCTTTGTCTCCTCTCCACCTCCTATATCTCCTTTGCCTCTTCTCTGTCTTCTCCCTCTCGTCTCCATCTCATCTCTCTCCTCTGTCTCCTCACTCTCCTCTCTATCACATATCTCTCCTCTGTCCCCTCTCTATATCCTCTCTCTCCTCCCTATGTCCTGTCTCTCCTCTCTATTTCCTTTCACTCCTCTGTCTCCTCTCTATCTACTCTGGCTCCTATCTCTCCTCTGCCTCCTCTCTATGTCCTCTCTCTCCTCTCTATCTCCTATCTCTTCTCGGTCTCCTCTCTGGGTCCTCTCTCTCCCCTGTTTCCAGTCTATCTCCTCTCTCGCCTCTGTCACCTCTATATGTCGTCTCTCCTCGCTATCTCCTTTCTCTCCTCTGTCTCCTGCCTATGTCCTCTCTCTCCTCTCCACATCCTATCTCTCCTCAAACGCCTCTCTATGTCCTCTCTCCCCTCTGTCTCCTCTCCATCTCCTATCCCTCCTCTGTGTCCTCTCTATATCCTCTCGCTCCTCTGTCTCCTCTCTTTGTCCTATCTCTCCTCTGTCGCTTCATTATGTCCACTCTCTCCCTCTGTTTCCTCTCTATCTCCTCTCTGTTTCCTCTCTGTCTCCAATCTCCTCTCTATCTCCTATCTGTCCTCTGTCTCCTCTCTGTCTCCTCACTCCCCTCTCTATCTCCTATCTCTCCTCTGTCTCCTCTCTATGTCCTCTCTCATTCCTCTGACTCCTCTCTATCTCCTATTGCTCCTCTCTCTCTTCTCTTTCTCTTTATTTCCTCTCTCTCCTCTGTCCCCTCTCTAACTCCTTTCTCTTCTCTACCGCCTCTCTATAGACTATCTCTGCTCTGTCTGCTCTCTATGTCCTCTCTCTTCTCTGCCTCATTCTCTATCTCCTCTCTCTCCTCTGTCTCCTGCCTATGTCCTCTCTCTCCTCTCCACCTCCTATCTCTTCTCTACCGCCTCTCTATGTCCTCTCTCTCCTCCGTCTCCTCTCCATCTCCTCTCTCTCCTCTGTGTCCTCTCTAGCTACTCTCACTCCTCTGCCCCACTCTCTATCTCCTCTCTCTCCTCTGCCCCACACTCTTTCGCCTCTCTCTCTTCTGTCTCCTCTCTATGTCCTCTCTCTCCTCTGTCTCTTTTGTCTCCTCTCGATGTCCTCCCTCTCCTCTGTCTCCTCTCTATGTTCCATCTCTCATCTGTCACCACTCTATGTCTTTTCTCTCCTCTGTCTCCTCTCTAACTCTTATCTCTTCTGTGCTTCCTCTCTATGTCCTCTCTCTCCTCTGTCACCACTCTATCTCCTCTCTCTCCTCTGTCTCCTCCCTATGTCACCTCTCTTATCTATCTGCTCTCTATCTCTTATCTCTCATCTGACACCTCTCTATGTCCTTCCTTTCCTTTCTCTCTGTCTCCTCTCCATCTCCTAGGTCTCCTCTGTCTCCTCTCTATGTCCTCTCTCTCCTCTGTCTCCTCTATATCTCGTCGATCTCCTCTGTATCCTCTCTCTCCTCCGCCTCCGCTCTATCCTCTGTCTCCTCTCCTTCTCCTCTATGTCACCTCTCTCTATTCCTTTTCCTGCCTATCTCCTCGGTGGGAAGCACTAAACACTCACTGGTACTTGTACTAAAGACTTTTCACAGCCAAAACCGCAAGCCCTACTTGAGTTTGTGAGAATCTCGTAGAAGGGCGGTATTTAGACAGCACAAGAAAACTGACTAAGGGGAATAATGTGTGACCGAAGAAAAGACACTGTTTCTGTCTTCTCTCTATCTCCTCTTTCTCCTCTCTATTTCTTCTCTTTCTTCTGTCTCCTCTCTAACTGTTATCTGTCCTCGGTCTCCTCTCAATGTCCTTTCTCTCCTCTGTCTCCTCTCTATGTGCTATCTCTCCTCTGTCGCTTCTCTATCTCCTATCTCTCCTCTGTCTCCGCTCTGTCTCCCTCTCTGTCTCCCTCTCTTTCTCTTCTCTCTCCTCTCCTACCCATCTCTCTCGTCTGTCTCCCTCTCTATATCCTCTCTCTCCTCTGTTTCGTCTCTATCTCCTCTCTGTTTCCTCTCTGTCTCCAATCTCCTCTCTATCTCCTATCTGTCCTCTGTCTCCTCTCTGTCTCCTCTCCATCCCATCTCTCTTGTCTGTCTCCTCACTCTCCTCTCTATCTCCTATCTCTCATCTGTCTCCTCTCTATGTCCTCTCTCTCTCCTCTGACTCCTCTCTATCTCCTATTGCTCCTCTCTCTCTTCTCTTTTTCTTTATTTCCTCTCTCTCCTCTGTCTCCTCTCTAACTCCTTTCTCTTCTCTATCGCCTCTCTATAGACTATCTCTGCTCTGTCTGCTCTCTATGTCTTCTCTTCTCTGTCCTCTGCCTGCTCTTAATCTCCTCGTTCTCCTCTCTCTTCTTTCTATGTCCTCTCCCTCCTCTGTTTGCTCTCAATATCCTCTCTCTCCTTTATTTCCTCTCCATCTCCGCTCTCTCCTCTGTCTCCTTTCTAGCTCTTATCTCTCCTCTGCCTCCTCTCTATCTCCTCTTTCTCCTCTCTATGTCCTCTCTCTCATCTCTTTCTCCTATCTATCCTCTATCTCCTCTCTATGTTCTCTCTCTCCTCTGTCTCCTCTCTATCTCCTATCGCTCCTTTCTCTCCTCTCTATGTCCACTCTCTCCTCTGTTTCTTTTTTATGTTCTCTCTCTCCTCTGTCTTGTCTCTATGTCCTATCTCTCCTCTGTCGCTTCTCAATCTCCTATCTCCCGTCTGTCTCCGCTGTGTATCCGCTCTGTCTCCTCTCTGTCTCCTCTCTGTCTCCTCTCTCCTCTCCCTCCCATCTCTCTCGTCTGTCTCCTTTCTATATCCTCTCGCTCCTCTGTCTCCTCTCTATATCCTATCTATCCTCTGTCGCTTCTTTATGTCCTCTCTCTCCCTGTTTCCTCTCTATCTCCTCTCTGTCTCCAATCTCCATCTCCTCTGTCTCCTCTCTGTCTCCTCTCTCTCCTCTCCATCTCATCCCTCTCCTCTGTCTCCTCACTCGCCTCTCTATCTCCTATCTCACCTCTGTCTCCTCTCTATGTCCTCTCTCTCCTCTGTCTCCTCTATATCTCGTCTCTCTCCTCTGTATCCTCTCTCTTCTCCGCCTCCTCTCTATCCTCTGTCTCCTCTATGTCACCTCTCTCTATTCCGTCTCCTGCCTACCTCCTCGGTGGGAAGCACTAAACACTCACTGGTACTTGTACTAAAGACTTTTCACAGCCAAAACCGCAACCCCTACTTGAGTTTATGAGAATCTCGTAGAAGGGCGGTATTTAGACAGCACAAGAAAACTGACTAACGGGAATGATGTGTGACCGAAGAAAAGACACTGTTTCTATATTCTCTCTATCTCCTCTTTCTCTTCTCTATTTCTTTTCTCTCCTCTGTCTCCTCTCTAACTGCTATCTCTCCTCGGTCTCCCTCTCAATGTCCTCTCTCTCTCTGTCTCCCTCTCTATGTCCTACCTCTCCTCTGTCTCCGCTCTGTCTCCGCTCTGTCTCCTCTCTGTCTCCCTCTCTTTCTCTTTCTCTCTCTTCTCCATCCCATTTCTCGCGTCTGTCTCCTCTCTATATCCTCTCGCTCCTCTGTCTCCTCTCTATGTCCTCTCTCTCTCCTCTGTCTCCTCTCTATCTATTGTCGCTCCTATCTCTCCTCTCTATTTCCTCTCTCTCCTCTGTCTCCCTCTCTATCTACTGTCGCTCCTAACTCTCCCTCTGCCTCCCTCTCTATGTCCTCTCTCTCCTCTCTATCTCCCTCTCTCTCCTCTGTTCCTTCTCCATGTACTCTCTCTCCTCTGTTCCTTCTCTATGTACTCTCACTCTCCTCTGACTCCTCTCTATCTCCTATTGCTCCTCTCTCGCCTCTGTCTTCTGTCTATCTCCTCATTCTCCTCTCTATTTCTTCTCTCTCCTCTGTCTCCTCTCTAACTGCTATCTCTCCTCGGTCTCCTCTCAATGTCCTCTCTCTCCTCTGTCTCCTCTCTATGTCCTACCTCTCCTCTGTCTCCGCTCTGTCTCCGCTCTGTCTCCTCTCTGTCTCCTCTCTTTCTCTTCTCTCTCTTCTCCATCCCATTTCTCGCGTCTGTCTCCTCTCTATATCCTCTCGCTCCTCTGTCTCCTCTCTATATCCTCTCTCTCCACTGTCTTCTCTCTTTGTCCTATCTCTCCTCTGTCGCTCCTTTATGTCCACTCTGTCCTCTCTTTCCCCTCTATCTCCTCTCTGTCTCCAATCTCCTCTCTATCTCCTATCTGTCCTCTGTCTCCTCTCTGTCTCCTCTCTCTCCTCTCCATCCCATCTCTTTTCTCTGTCTACTCACTCTCCTCTCTATCTCCCATCTCTCCTCTGACTCCTCTCTCTTTCCTCTGTCTCCTCTCTAACTTCTCGCCCTTCTCTACCGCCACTCGATAGACTATCTCTGCTCTGTCTGCTCTCTATGTCTTCTCTTCTGTCTCCTCTGTCTGCTCTCTATCTCCTCGTTCTCCTCTGTCTTCTTTCTATGTCCTCTCCCTCCTCTGTTTGCTCGCAATATCCTCTCTCTCCTTTATTTCTTCTCCATCTCCTCTCTCTCCTCTGTCTCCTTTCTAGCTCTTATCTCTCCTCTGCCTCCTCTCTATCTCCTCTGTCTCCTCTCTATGTCCTCTCTCTCATCTCTTTCTCCTATCTATCCTCTATCTCCTCTCTATGTTCTCTCTCTCCTCTGTCTCCTCCCTATGTTACCTCTCTTATCTATCTCCTCTCTATCTCCTATCTCTCATCTGACACCTCTCTATGTCCTTCCTCTCCTTACTCTCTGTCTCCTCTCCATCTCTTATGTCTCCTCTGTCTCCACTCTATGTCCTCTGTCTCCTCTATATCTTGTCTCTCTCCTCTGTATCCTCTCTCTCCTCCGCCTCCTCTCTATCCTCTGTCTCCTCTCCTTCTCCTCTATGTCACCTCTCTCTATTCCGTCTCCTGCCTATCTCCTCGGTGGGAAGCACTAAACACTCCCTGGTACTTGTACTAAAGACTTTTCACAGCCAAAACCTCAAGCCCTACTTGAGTTTGTGAGAATCTCGTAGAAGGGCGGTATTTAGACAGCACAAGAAAACTGACTAAGGGGAATAATGTGTGACCGAAGAAAAGACACTGTTTCTGTCTTCTCTCTATCTCCTCTTTCTCCTCTCTATTTCTTCTCTTTCCTCTGTCTCCTCTCTAACTGCTATCTGTCCTCGGTCTCCTCTCAATGTCCTTTCTCTCCTCTGTCTCCTCTCTATGTGCTATCTCTCCTCTGTCGCTTCTCTATCTCCTATCTCTCCTCTGTCTCCGCTCTGTCTCCTCTCTGTCTCCTCTCTTTCTCTTCTCTCTCCTCTCCTACCCATCTCTCTCGTCTGTCTCCTCTCTATATCCTCTCTCTCCTCTGTTTCGTCTCTATCTCCTCTCTGTTTCCTCTCTGTCTCCAATCTCCTCTCTATCTCCTATCTGTCCTCTGTCTCCTCTCTGTCTCCTCACTCTCCTCTCTATCTCCTATCTCTCCTCTGTTTCCTCTCTATGTCCTCTCTCTTTCCTCTGACTCCTCTCTATCTCCTATTGCTCCTCTCTCTCTTCTCTTTCTCTTTATTTCCTCTCTCTCCTCTGTCTCCTCTCTAACTCCTTTCTGTTCTCTACCGCCTCTCTATAGTTTATCTCTGCTCTGTCTGCTCTCTAAGTCTTCTCTTCTCTCTCCTCTGTCTGCTCTCTATCTCCTCGTTCTCCTCTGTCTTCTTTCTGTGTCCTCTCCCCCCTCTGTTTGCTCTCAATATCCTCTCTCTCCTTTATTTCCTCTCCATCTCCTCTCTCTCCTCTGTCTCCTTTCTAGCTCTTATCTCTCCTCTGCCTCCCCTCTATCTCCTCTGTCTCCTCTCTATGGCCTCTCTCTCCTCTCTATCTCCTCTCTCTCCTCTGTTCCTTCTCTATGTCCTCTCTCTCTCCTCTGACTCCTCTCTATCTCCTATTGCTCCTCTCTCGCCTCTGTCTTCTGTCTATCTCCTCATTCTCCTCTCTATTTCTTCTCTCTCCTCTCTAACTGCTATCTCTCCTCGGTCTCCTCTCTATGTCCTATCTCTCCTCTGTCCGCTCTCTATGTCCCCTCTTTCCACCGTCTCCTCTGTCTCCACTATATCTCCTCTCTCTCCTATGTCACCCCTCTATGTCCTCTCTCTATCTCCTCTCTCTCCTCTGTCTCCTGCCTATGTCCTCTCTCTCCTCTCCACCTCCTATCTCTCCTCTACCGCCTCTCTATGTCCTCTCTCTCCTCCGCCTCCTCTCTATCCTCTGTCTCCTCCCCTTTTCCTCTATATCGCCTCTCTCTATTCCGTCTCTTGTCTATCTCCTCGGTGGGAAGCACTAAACACACACTGGTACTTGTACTAAAGACTTTTCACAGCCAAAACCGCAAGCCCAACTTGAGTTTGTGAGAATCTCGTCGAAGGGCGGTATTTAGACAGCACAAGAAAACTGACTAAGGGGAATGATGTGTGACCGAAAAAGAGACACTGAGCGAGAGAAAGAGTGTCTGAGGCACATCAGCTGAATACAACTCTTTTCTCTTCCGTGTCTCCTCTCCATTTCCTAACTCTCCTCTGCCTCTTCTCTGTCTCCTTCCTCTCCTCTCCATCTCATCTCTCTCCTCTGTCTCCTCACTCTCCTCTCAATCACATATCTCTCCTCTGTCTCCGCTCTATCGCATATCTCTCCTCTGTCTCTTCTCCATGTCCTCTCTCTCCCCTCTATGTAATGTCTCTCCTCTCTATTTCCTCTCTCTCCTCTGTCTCCTCTCTATCTCCTCCGTCTCATCTCTATCTCCTCTCTCTCCTCTGTCCCCTCTCTATGTCCCCTCTCTTTCCTCTTACTCCCTCTCTATCTCCTATTGCTCCTCTCTCTCCTGTGTCTTCTCTCTATCTCCTCTTTCTCCTCTCTATTTCGAATCTCTCCTCTCTCTTCTCTCTAACTGCAATCTCTCCTCTGTCTCCTCTCAATGTCCACTCTCTCCTCTGTCTCCTCTCTATGTCCAATCTCTCCTCTGTCGCTTCTCTATCTCCTATCTCACCTCTGTCTCCTCTCTATGTCCTCTCTCTCCTCTGTCTCCTCTATATCTCGTCTCTCTCCCTCTGTATCCTCTCTCTTCTCCGCCTCCTCTCTATCCTCTGTCTCCTCTATGTCACCTCTCTCTATTCCGTCTCCTGCCTATCTCCTCGGTGGGAAGCACTA
Source organism: Drosophila sordidula (assembly GCA_035047465.1). Classification (NCBI taxonomy): domain Eukaryota; kingdom Metazoa; phylum Arthropoda; class Insecta; order Diptera; family Drosophilidae; genus Drosophila; species Drosophila sordidula. The sequence goes on from JAWNPQ010000110.1 coordinate 29,943, forward strand.
AACACTCACTGGTACTTGTACTAAAGACTTTTCACAGCCAAAACCGCAACCCCTACTTGAGTTTATGAGAATCTCGTAGAAGGGCGGTATTTAGACAGCACAAGAAAACTGACTAACGGGAATGATGTGTGACCGAAGAAAAGACACTGTTTCTATATTCTCTCTATCTCCTCTTTCTCTTCTCTATTTCTTCTCTCTCCTCTGTCTCCTCTCTAACTGCTATCTCTCCTCGGTCTCCTCTCAATGTCCTCTCTCTCCTCTGTCTCCTCTCTATGTCCTACCTCTCCCTCTGTCTCCGCTCTGTCTCCGTTCTGTCTCCCTCTCTGTCTCCCTCTCTTTCTCTTTCTCTCTCTTCTCCATCACATTTCTCGCGTCTGTCTCCCTCTCTATATCCTCTCGCTCCTCTGTCTCCTCTCTATGTCCTCTCTCTCTCCTCTGTCTCCTCTCTATCTATTGTCGCTCCTATCTCTCCTCTCTATTTCCTCTCTCTCCTCTGTCTCCTCTCTATCTACTGTCGCTCCTAAGTCTCGTTTGCCTCCTCTCTATGTCCTCTCTCTCCTCTCTATCTGCTATCTCTCCTCTGTTCCTTCTCCATGTACTCTCTCTCCCTCTGTTTCTTCTCTATGTACTCTCACTCTCCCTCCGACTCCCTCTCTATCTCCTATTGCTCCTCTCTCGCCTCTGTCTTCTGTCTATCTCCTCATTCTCCTCTCTATTTCTTCTCTCTCCTCTGTCTCCTCTCTAACTGCTATCTCTCCTCGGTCTCCTCTCTATGTCCTATCTCTCCTCTGTCCGCTCTCTATGTCCCCTCTTTTCACCGTCTCCTCTGTCTCCACTCTATCTCCTCTCTCTCCAATGTCACCTCGCTATGTCCTCTCTCTAGCTCCTCTCTCTTCTCTGCCTCACTCTCTATCTCTTCTCTCTCCTCTGTCTCCTGCCTATGTCCTCTCTCTCCTCTCCACCTCCTATCACTCCTGTAACGCCTCTCTATGTCCTCTCTCTCCTCTGTCTCCTCTCCATCTCCTCTCTCTCCTCTGTGTCCTTTCTAGCTCCTCTCTCCTCTGTCTCCTCTCCATCTCCTCTCTCTCCTTTGCCCCACTCTCTATCTCCTCTCTCTCCTCTGCCCCACTCTCTTTCTCCTCTCTCTCTTCTGTCTCCTCTCTATGTCCTCTCTCTCCTCTGTCTCTTTTGTCTCCTCTCGATGTACTCCCTCTCTTCTCTGTCTCCTCTCTATCTCCTATTGCTCCTCTGTCTCCTCTCTATTTCATCTCTCTCTTCTGTCTCCTCTCAATTTCCTATCTTTCCTCTGTCTTTTCTCTCCTCTCTCTCGTCTTTAACTCCTATCTCTCCCCTGCCGCCTCTCTATGTCCTATCTCTCATCTGTCTCTTCTCAATGTCCAATTCCCTCTCTCCTCTATCTCCCCTGTCTGCTATCTATCTCCTCTCTCTCCTCGGTCTTCTCTCTAACTCCTATCTCTCTTCTGTCGCTCCTATATATCCTGTCTCCTCTGTCTCCTCTCTATGTCCTCTCTCTCCTCTCTATCCAATATATCTTCTCTGTCTCTCTCTATGTTCTCCCTCTCTTCTGTCTCGTCTCTATCTCCTCTCGCTCCTATCTCTCCTCTATGTCCTCTCTCTCCTCTATTTTCTCTCTATCTCCTATCGCTACTCTCTCTCCTCTTTTTCCTACCAATGTCCAAGCTCTCCTCTGTCTCCTCTCTATGTTTGCTCAATCCTCTCTCTCCTCTGTCTCTTTTCTAGCTCTTGTCTCTCTCTGACTCTTCTCTATCTCCTATCTCTCCTTTTCCTCCTCTCTATGCCCTAGCTCTCCTCTGTCACCTTTCTATGTCCGCTCCCTCCTCTGTCTCCTTTCTAGCTCTTGTCTCTCCTCTGCCTCCTCTCCATCTCCTCTCTCTCCTTTTTCTCCTCTCTATGTCTTTTCTCTCCTCTGTCTCCTCTTCATCTCCTATCCTTCCCCTGTCTTCTCTCTCTCCTCTCGTTCCACTGTCTCCTCACTCTCCTCTCTATCTCCTATCTCTCCTCTGTCTCTTCACTATCTCCTTTCTATGTCCTCACTCTCCTCTCTATGTCTTTTCTCTCCTCTGTCCCCTCTCTATCTCTTCTCTCTCCTCTCCATCCTCTCTCGCCTCCGCCTCCTCTCTCTCCAATCCTTCTCCTCTATATTTCCTCTCCTGTCTCCCGTCTATCTCCTCGGTGGGAAGCACTAAACACTCAGTGGTACTTGTACTTAAGACTTTTCCGGGCGGTATTTAGACAGCACAAGAAAACTGACTAAGGAACGATGAGTGACCAAAGAAGAGACACTGAGCGAGAAGGCGAGTCTGAGGCACATCAGCTGAATACATCTCTTCTCTCTTCTTTGTCTCCTCTCCACCTCCTATATGTCCTTTGCCTCTTCTCTGTCTTCTCCCTCTCGTCTCCATCTCATCTCTCTCCTCTGTCTCCTCACTCTCCTCTCTATCACATATCTCTCCTCTGTCTCCTCTCTATATCCTCTCTCTCCTCCCTATGTCCTGTCTCTCCTCTCTATTTCCTTTCTCTCCTCTGTCTCCTCTCTATTTACTCTGGCTCCTATCTCTCCTCTGCCTCCTCTCTATGTCCTCTCTCTCCTCTCTATCTCCTATCTCTTCTCGGTCTCCTCTCTGGGTCCTCTCTCTCCTCTGTTTCCACTCTATCTAATCTCTCGCCTCTGTCACCCTATATGTCGTCTCTCCTCGCTATCTCCTATCTCTCCTCTGTCTCCTCTCTATGTAGTCTCTCGTCTCTGTCTGCTGTCTAACTGTTATCTGTCTTCCGTCCCCTCTCTATGTCGTCTCTCTCGTCTCTATCTCCTCTTTCTCCTCTGTTCCTTCTCTATGTCCTCTCTCTCTCTTCTGACTCCTTTCCATCTCCTATTGCTCCTCTCTCTCTTCTCTTTCTCTTTATTTCCTTTCTCTCCACTGTCTCCTGCCTATGTCCTCTCTCTCCTCTCCACCTCCTATCTCTCCTCAAACGCTTCTCTATGTCCTCTCTCCCCTCTGTCTCCTCTCCATCTCCTATCCCTCCTCTGTGTCGTCTCTATATCCTCTCGCTCCTCTGTCTCCTTTTTTTGTCCTATCTATCCTCTGTCGCTTCTTTATGTCCACTCTCTCCTCTGTTTCCTCTCTATCTCCTCTCTGTTTCCTCTCTGTCTCCAATCTCCTCTCTATCTCCTATCTGTCCTCTGTCTCCTCTCTGTCTCCTCACTCTCCTCTCTATCTCCTATCTCTCCTCTGTTTCCTCTCTATGTCCTCTTTCTTTCCTCTGACTCCTCTCTATCTCTTATTGCTCCTCTCTCTCTTCTCTTTCTCTTTATTTCCTTTCTCTCCTCTGTGTCCTCTCTATATCCTCTCGCTCCTCTGTCTCCTTTTTTTGTCCTATCTATCCTCTGTCGCTTCTTTATGTCCACTCTCTCCCTCTGTTTCCTCTCTATCTCCCTCTCTGTTTCCTCTCTGTCTCCAATCTCCTCTCTATCTCCTATCTGTCCTCTGTCTCCTCTCTGTCTCCTCACTCTCCTCTCTATCTCCTATCTCTCCCTCTGTTTCCTCTCTATGTCCTCTCTCTTTCCTCTGACTCCTCTCTATCTCCTATTGCTCCTCTCTCTCTTCTCTTTCTCTTTATTTCCTCTCTCTCCTCTGTCTCCTCTCTAACTCCTTTCTCTTCTCTACCGCCTCTCTATAGTTTATCTCTGCTCTGTCTGCTCTCTAAGTCTTCTCTTCTCTCTCCTCTGTCTGCTCTCTATCTCCTCGTTCTCCTCTGTCTTCTTTCTGTGTCCTCTCCCCCCTCTGTTTGCTCTCAATATCCTCTCTCTCCTTTATTTCCTCTCCATCTCCTCTCTCTCCTCTGTCTCCTTTCTAGCTCTGATCTCTCCTCTGCCTCCCCTCTATCTCCTCTGTCTCCCTCTCTATGTCCTCTCTCTCCCTCTCTATCTCCCTCTCTCTCCTCTGTTCCTTCTCTATGTCCTCTCTCTCTCCTCTGACTCCTCTCTATCTCCTATTGCTCCTCTCTCGCCTCTGTCTTCTGTCTATCTCCTCATTCTCCTCTCTATTTCTTCTCTCTCCTCTCTAACTGCTATCTCTCCTCGGTCTCCTCTCTATGTCCTATCTCTCCTCTGTCCGCTCTCTATGTCCCCTCTTTCCACCGTCTCCTCTGTCTCCACTATATCTCCTCTCTCTCCTACATAGAGGACATAGAGGGGTGTCCTCTCTCTATCTCCTCTCTCTCCTCTGTCTCCTGCCTATGTCCTCTCTCTCCTCTCCACCTCCTATCTCTCCTCTACCGCCTCTCTATGTCCTCTCACTCCTCCGCCTCCTCTCTATCCTTTGTCTCCTCCCCTTTTCCTCTATATCGCCTCTCTCTATTCCGTCTCCTGTCTATCTCCTCGGTGGGAAGCACTAAACACACACTGGTACTTGTACTAAAGACTTTTCACAGCCAAAACCGCAAGCCCAACTTGAGTTTGTGAGAATCTCGTCGAAGGGCGGTATTTAGACAGCACAAGAAAACTGACTAAGGGGAATGATGTGTGACCGAAAAAGAGACACTGAGCGAGAGAAACAGTGTCTGAGGCACATCAGCTGAATACAACTCTTTTCTCTTCCTTGTCTCCTCTCCATTTCCTAACTCTCCTCTGCCTCTTCTCTGTCTCCTTCCTCTCCTCTCCATCTCATCTCTCTCCTCTGTCTCCTCACTCTCCTCTCAATCACATATCTCTCCTCTGTCTCCGCTCTATCACATATCTCTCCTCTGTCTCTTCTCCATGTCCTCTCTCTCCCCTCTATGTAATGTCTCTCCCTCTCTATTTCCTCTCTCTCCTCTGTCTCCTCTCTATCTCCTCCGTCTCATCTCTATCTCCTCTCTCTCCTCTGTCCCCTCTCTATGTCCCCTCTCTTTCCTCTTACTCCTCTCTATCTCCTATTGCTCCTCTCTCTCCTGTGTCTTCTCTCTATCTCCTCTTTCTCCTCTCTATTTCGAATCTCTCCTCTCTCTTCTCTCTAACTGCAATCTCTCCTCTGTCTCCTCTCAATGTCCACTCTCTCCTCTGTCTCCTCTCTATGTCCAATCTCTCCTCTGTCGCTTCTCTATCTCCTATCTCACCTCTGTCTCCTCTCTATGTCCTCTCTCTCCTCTGTCTCCTCTATATCTCGTCTCTCTCCTCTGTATCCTCTCTCTTCTCCGCCTCCTCTCTATCCTCTGTCTCCTCTATGTCACCTCTCTCTATTCCGTCTCCTGCCTATCTCCTCGGTGGGAAGCACTAAACACTCACTGGTACTTGTACTGAAGACTTTTCACAGCCAAAACCGCAACCCCTACTTGAGTAGACAGCACAAGAAAACTGACTAACGGGAATGATGTGTGACCGAAGAAAAGACACTGTTTCTATATTCTCTCTATCTCCTCTTTCTCTTCTCTATTTCTTCTCTCTCCTCTGTCTCCTCTCTAACTGCTATCTCTCCTCGGTCTCCTCTCAATGTCCTCTCTCTCCTCTGTCTCCTCTCTATGTCCTACCTCTCCCTCTGTCTCCGCTCTGTCTCCGTTCTGTCTCCTCTCTGTCTCTCTCTTTCTCTTTCTCTCTCTTCTCCATCACATTTCTCGCGTCTGTCTCCTCTCTATATCCTCTCGCTCCTCTGTCTCCTCTCTATGTCCTCTCTCTCTCCTCTGTCTCCTCTCTATCTATTGTCGCTCCTATCTCTCCTCTCTATTTCCTCTCTCTCCTCTGTCTCCTCTCTATCTACTGTCGCTCCTAACTCTCGTTTGCCTACCTCTCTATGTCCTCTCTCTCCTCTCTATCTGCTCTCTCTCTCCTCTGTTCCTTCTCCATGTACTCTCTCTCCTCTGTTTCTTCTCTATGTACTCTCACTCTCCTCTGACTCCTCTCTATCTCCTATTGCTCCTCTCTCGCCTCTGTCTTCTGTCTATCTCCTCATTCTCCTCTCTATTTCTTCTCTCTCCTCTGTCTCCTCTCTAACTGCTATCTCTCCTCGGTCTCCCTCTCTATGTCCTATCTCTCCTCTGTCCGCTCTCTATGTCCCCTCTTTCACCGTCTCCTCTGTCTCCACTCTATCTCCTCTCTCTCCTATGTCACCTCGCTATGTCCTCTCTCTAGCTCCTCTCTTTCTCTGCCTCACTCTCTATCTCTTTCTCTCTCCCTCTGTCTCCTGCCTATGTCCTCTCTCTCCTCTCCACCTCCTATCACTCCTGTAACGCCTCTCTATGTCCTCTCTCTCCTCTGTCTCCTCTCCATCTCCTCTCTCTCCTCTGTGTCCTCTCTAGCTCCTCTCTCCTCTGTCTCCTCTCCATCTCCTCTCTCTCCTCTGCCCCACTCTCTATCTCCTCTCTCTCCTCTGCCCCACTCTCTTTCTCCTCTCTCTCTTCTGTCTCCTCTCTATGTCCTCTCTCTCCTCTGTCTCTTTTGTCTCCTCTCGATGTCCTCCCTCTCTTCTCTGTCTCCTCTCTATCTCCTATTGCTCCTCTGTCTCCCTCTCTATTTCATCTCTCTCCTCTGTCTCCCTCTCAATTTCCTATCTTTCCTCTGTCTTTCTCTCTCTCTCTCTCGTCTTTAACTCCTATCTCTCCCCTGCCGCCTCTCTATGTCCTATCTCTCATCTGTCTCTTCTCAATGTCCTATTCCCTCTCTCCTCTATCTCCCCTGTCTGCTCTCTATCTCCTCTCTCTCCTCGGTCTTCTCTCTAACTCCTATCTCTCTTCTGTCGCTCCTATATATCCTGTCTCCTCTGTCTCCTCTCTATGTCCTCTCTCTCCTCTCTATCCAATATATCTTCTCTGTCTCTCTCTATGTTCTCCCTCTCTTCTGTCTCGTCTCTATCTCCTCTCGCTCCTATCTCTCCCTCTATGTCCTCTCTCTCCTCTATTTTCTCTCTATCTCCTATCGCTACTCTCTCTCCTCTTTTTCCTACCAATGTCCAAGCTCTCCTCTGTCTCCTCTCTATGTTTGCTCAATCCTCTCTCTCCTCTGTCTCTTTTCTAGCTCTTGTCTCTCCTCTGACTCTTCTCTATCTCCTATCTCTCCTTTTCCTCCTCTCTATGCCCTAGCTTTCCTCTGTCACCTTTCTATGTCCGCTCCCTCCTCTGTCTCCTTTCTAGCTCTTGTCTCTCCTCTGCCTCCTCTCCATCTCCTCTCTCTCCTTTTTCTCCTCTCTATGTCTTTTCTCTCCTCTGTCTCCTCTTCATCTCCTATCCTTCCCCTGTCTTCTCTCTCTCCTCTCGTTCCACTGTCTCCTCACTCTCCTCTCTATCTCCTATCTCTCCTCTGTCTCTTCACTATCTCCTTTCTATGTCCTCACTCTCCTCTCTATGTCTTTTCTCTCCTCTGTCCCCTCTCTATCTCTTCTCTCTCCTCTCCATCCTCTCTCGCCTCCGCCTCCTCTCTCTCCAATCCTTCTCCTCTATATTTCCTCTCCTGTCTCCCGTCTATCTCCTCGGTGGGAAGCACTAAACACTCAGTGGTACTTGTACTTAAGACTTTTCAGGGCGGTATTTAGACAGCACAAGAAAACTGACTAAGGAACGATGAGTGACCAAAGAACACACTGAAGACACTGAGCGAGAAGGCGAGTCTGAGGCACATCAGCTGAATACATCTCTTCTCTCTTCTTTGTCTCCTCTCCACCTCCTATATCTCCTTTGCCTCTTCTCTGTCTTCTCCCTCTCGTCTCCATCTCATCTCTCTCCTCTGTCTCCGCACTCTCCTCTCTATCACATATCTCTCCTCTGTCTCCTCTCTATATCCTCTCTCTCCTCCCTATGTCCTGTCTCTCCTCTCTATTTCCTTTCTCGCCTCTGTCTCCTCTCTATCTACTCTGGATCCTATCTCTCCTCTGCCTCCTCTCTATGTCCTCTCTCTCCTCTCTATCTCCTATCTCTTCTCGGTCTCCTCTCTGGGTCCTCTCTCTCCTCTGTTTCCACTCTATCTCCCTCTCTCGCCTCTGTCACCTCTATATGTCGTTTCTCCTCGCTATCTCCTATCTCTCCTCTGTCTCCTCTCTATGTAGTCTCTCGTCTCTGTCTGCTGTCTAACTGTTATCTGTCTTCCGTCCCCTCTCTATGTCCTCTCTCTCGTCTCTATCTCCTCTTTCTCCTCTGTTCCTTCTCTATGTCCTCTCTCTCTCCTCTGACTCCTTTCCATCTCCTATTGCTCGTCTCTCTCTTCTCTTTCTCTTTATTTCCTTTCTCTCCACTGTCTTCTGCCTATGTCCTCTCTCTCCTCTCCACCTCCTATCTCTCCTCATACGCTTCTCTATGTCCTCTCTCCCCTCTGTCTCCTCTCCATCTCCTATCCCTCCTCTGTGTCCTCTCTATATCCTCTCGCTCCTCTGTCTCCTTTTTTTGTCCTATCTATCGTCTGTCGCTTCTTTATGTCCACTCTCTCCTCTGTTTCCTCTCTATCTCCTCTCTGTTTCCTCTCTGTCTCCAATCTCCTCTCTATCTCCTATCTGTCCTCTGTCTCCTCACTCTCCTCTCTATCTCCTATCTCTCCTCTGTTTCCTCTCTATGTCCTCTCTCTTTCCTCTGACTCCTCTCTATCTCCTATTGCTCCTCTCTCTCTACTCTTTCTCTTTATTTCCTCTCTCTCCTCTGTCTCCTCTCTAACTCCTTTCTCTTCTCTACCGCCTCTCTATAGTTTATCTCTGCTCTGTCTGCTCTCTAAGTCTTCTCTTCTCTCTCCTCTGTCTGCTCTCTATCTCCTCGTTCTCCTCTGGCTTCTTTCTGTGTCCTCTCCCCCCAATGTTTGCTCTCAATATCCTCTCTCTCCTTTATTTCCTCTCCATCTCCTCTCTCTCCTCTGTCTCCTTTCTAGCTCTTATCTCTCCTCTGCCTCCCCTCTATCTCCTCTGTCTCCTCTCTATGTCCTCTCTCTCCTCTCTATCTCCTCTCTCTCCTCTGTTCCTTCTCCATGTCCTCTCTCTCTCCTCTGACTCCTCTCTATCTCCTATTGCTCCTCTCTCGCCTCTGTCTTCTGTCTATCTCCTCATTCTCCTCTCTATTTCTTCTCTCTCCTCTCTAACTGCTATCTCTCCTCGGTCTCCTCTCTATGTCCTATCTCTCCTCTGTCCGCTCTCTATGTCCCCTCTTTCCACCGTCTCCTCTGTCTCCACTATATCTCCTCTCTCTCCTATGTCACCCCTCTATGTCCTCTCTCTATCTACTCTCTCTCCTCTGTCTCCTGCCTATGTCCTCTCTCTCCTCTCCACCTCCTATCTCTCCTCTACCGCCTCTCTATGTCCTCTCACTCCTCCGCCTCCTCTCTATCCTTTGTCTCCTCCCCTTTTCCTCTATATCGCCTCTCTCTATTCCGTCTCCTGTCTATCTCCTCGGTGGGAAGCACTAAACACACACTGGTACTTGTACTAAAGACTTTTCACAGCCAAAACCGCAAGCCCAACTTGAGTTTGTGAGAATCTCGTCGAAGGGCGGTATTTCGACAGCACAAGAAAACTGACTAAGGGGAATGATGTGTGACCGAAAAAGAGACACTGAGCGAGAGAAACAGTGTCTGAGGCACATCAGCTGAATACAACTCTTTTCTCTTCCTTGTCTCCTCTCCATTTCCTAACTCTCCTCTGCCTCTTCTCTGTCTCCTTCCTCTCCTCTCCATCTCATCTCTCTCCTCTGTCTCCTCACTCTCCTCTCAATCACATATCTCTCCTCTGTCTCCGCTCTATCACATATCTCTCCTCTGTCTCTTCTCCATGTCCTCTCTCTCCCCTCTATGTAATGTCTCTCCTCTCTATTTCCTCTCTCTCCTCTGTCTCCTCTCTATCTCCTCCGTCTCATCTCTATCTCCTCTCTCTCCTCTGTTCCCTCTCTATGTCCCCTCTCTTTCCTCTTACTCCTCTCTATCTCCTATTGCTCCTCTCTCTCCTGTGTCTTCTCTCTATCTCCTCTTTCTCCTCTCTATTTCGAATCTCTCCTCTCTCTTCTCTCTAACTGCAATCTCTCCTCTGTCTCCTCTCAATGTCCACTCTCTCCTCTGTCTCCTCTCTATGTCCAATCTCTCCTCTGTCGCTTCTCTATCTCCTATCTCACCTCTGTCTCCTCTCTATGTCCTCTCTCTCCTCTGTCTCCTCTATATCTCGTCTCTCTCCTCTGTATCCTCTCTCTTCTCCGCCTCCTCTCTATCCTCTGTCTCCTCTATGTCCCCTCTCTATTCCGTCTCCTGCCTATCTCCTCGGTGGGAAGCACTAAACACTCACTGGTACTTGTACTGAAGATTTTTCACAGCCAAAACCGCAACCCCTACCTGAGTTTATGAGAATCTCGTAGAAGGGCGGTATTTAGACAGCACAAGAAAACTGACTAACGGGAATGATGTGTGACCGAAGAAAAGACACTGTTTCTATATTCTCTCTATCTCCTCTTTCTCTTCTCTATTTCTTCTCTCTCCTCTGTCTCCTCTCTATGTCCTACCTCTCCTCTGTCTCCGCTCTGTCTCCGTTCTGTCTCCCTCTCTGTCTCCTCTCTTTCTCTTCTCTCTCTTTCTCCATCACATTTCTCGCGTCTGTCTCCCTCTCTATATCCTCTCGCTCCTCTGTCTCCTCTCTATGTCCTCTCTCTCTCCTCTGTCTCCTCTCTATCTATTGTCGCTCCTATCTCTCCTCTCTATTTCCTCTCTCTCCTCTGTCTCCTCTCTATCTACTGTCGCTCCTAACTCTCGTTTGCCTCCTCTTTATGTCCTCTCTCTCCTCTCTATCTGCTCTCTCTCCTCTGTTCCTTCTCCATGTACTCTCTCTCCTCTGTTCCTTCTCTATGTACTCTCACTCTCCTCTGACTCCTCTCTATCTCCTATTGCTCCTCTCTCGCCTCTGTCTTCTGTCTATCTCCTCATTCTCCTCTCTATTTCTTCTCTCTCCTCTGTCTCCTCTCTAACTGCTATCTCTCCTCGGTCTCCTCTCTATGTCCTACCTCTCCTCTGTCCGCTCTCTATGTCCCCTCTTTCACCGTCTCCTCTGTCTCCACTCTATCTCCTCTCTCTCCTATGTCACCTCGCTATGTCCTCTCTCTAGCTCCTCTCTCTTCTCTGCCTCACTCTCTATCTCTTCTCTCTCCTCTGTCTCCTGCCTATGTCCTCTCTCTCCTCTCCACCTCCTATCACTCCTGTAACGCCTCTCTATGTCCTCTCTCTCCTCTGTCTCCTCTCCATCTCCTCTCTCTCCTCTGTGTCCTCTCTAGCTCCTCTCTCCTCTGTCTCCTCTCTAGCTCCTCTCTCTCCTCTGCCCCACCCTCTAAGTCCTCTCTCTCCTCTGCCCCACTCTCTTTCTCCTCTCTCTCTTCTGTCTCCTCTCTATGTCCTCTCTCTCCTCTGTCTCTTTTGTCTCCTCTCGATGTCCTCCCTCTCTTCTCTGTGTCCTCTCTATCTCCTATTGCTCCTCTGTCTCCTCTCTATTTCATCTCTCTCCTCTGTCTCCTCTCAATTTCCTATCTTTCCTCTGTCTTTTCTCTCCTCTCTCTCGTCTTTAACTCCTATCTCTCCCCTGCCGCCTCTCTATGTCCTATCTCTCATCTGTCTCCTCTCAATGTCCTATTCCCTCTTTCCTCTCTCTTCTCTGTCTGCTCTCTATCTCCTCTCTCTCCTCGGTCTTCTCTCTAACTCCTATCTCTCTTCTGTCGCTCCTATATATCCTATCTCTCCTCCGTCTCCTCTCTATGTCCACTCACCCCTCTGTCACCACTCTAACTCGTATCTCTCCTCTGTCTCCTCTCCATGTCCTATCTCTCCTATGTCTCCCCTCTACGTCCTCTCGCTGCCCTGTCTCCTCTGTCCTCTCTATATCCATTTACTTCTCTGTTGCGTTTCTATGTTCTCTCTCTCCTCTCTATGTCCACTCTTTCCTCTGTCTCCTCTGTCTCCTCTCTATGTCCTCTCTCTCCTCTCTATCCAATATATCTTCTCTGTCTCTCTCTATGTTCTCCCTCTCTTCTATCTCGTCTCTATCTCCTCTCGCTCCTATCTCTCCTCTATGTCCTCTCTCTCCTCTATTTTCTCTCCTCTTTTTCCTTCCAATGTCCTAGCTCTCCTCTGTCTCCTCTCTATGTTCACTTAATCCTCTCGCTCCTCTGTCTCTTTTCTAGCTCTTGTCTCTCCTCTGACTCTTCTCTATCTCCTATCTCTCCTTTTCCTCCTCTCTATGCCCTAGCTCTCCTCTGTCTCCTGTCTATGTCCGCTCCCTCCTCTGTCTCCTATGTCTCGTTTCTAGCTCTTGTCTCTCCTCTGCCTCCTCTCCATCTCCTCTCTCTCCTTTTTCTCCCCTCTATGTCCTTTCTCTCCTCTGTCTCCTCTGCATCTCCTATCCTTCCCCTGTCTTCTCTCTCTCCTCTCGTTCCACTGTCTCCTCACTCTCCTCTCTATCTCCTATCTCTCCTCTGTCTCTTCTCTATCTCCTTTCCATGTCCTCACTCTCCTCTCTATGTCTTTTCTCTCCTCTGTCCCCTCTCTATCTCCTCTCTCTCCTCTCTATCCTCTCTCGCCTCCGCCTCCTCTCTCTCCAATCCTTCTCCTCTATATCTCCTCTCCTGTCTCCCGTCTATCTCCTCGGTGGGAAGCACTAAACACTCAGTGGTACTTGTACTTAAGACTTTTCAGGGCGGTATTTAGACAGCACAAGAAAACTGACTAAGGAACGATGAGTGACCGGTCTCCTCTCTGGGTCCTCTGTCTCCTCTGTTTCCAGACTATCTCCTCTCTCGCCTCTGTCACCTCTATATGTCGTCTCTCCTCGCTATCTCCTTTCTCTCCTCTGTCTCCTGCCTATGTCCTCTCTCTCCTCTCCACATCCTATCTCTCCTCAAACGCCTCTCTATATCCCTCCTCTGTCTCGCTCTGTCTCCTCTCTCTTTGTCCTATCTCTCCTCTGTCGCTTCATTATGTCCACTCTCTCCTCTGTTTCCTCTCTATCTCCTCTCTGTTTCCTCTCTGTCTCCAATCTTCTCTCTATCTCCTATCTGTCCTCTGTCTCCTCTCTGTCTCCTCTCTGTCTCCTCACTCTCCTCTCTATCTCCTATCTCTCCTCTGTCTCCTCTCTATGTCCTCTCTCATTCCTCTGACTCCTCTCTATCTCCTATTGCTCCTCTCTCTCTTCTCTTTCTCTTTATTTCCTCTCTCTCCTCTGTCTCCTCTCTAACTCCTTTCTCTGCTCTACCGCCTCTCTATAGACTATCTCTGCTCTGTCTGCTCTCTATGTCTTCTCTTCTCTCTCCTCTGTCTGCTCTCTATCTCCTCGTTCATCTCTGTCTTCTTTCTGTGTCCTCTCCCTCCTCTGTTTGCTCTCAATATCCTCTCTCTCCTTTATTTCCTCTCCATCTCCTCTCTCTCCTCTGTCTCCTTTCTAGCTCTTATCTCGCCTCTGCCTCCCCTCTATCTGCTCTGTCTCCTCTCTATGTCCTCTCTCTCCTCTCTATCTCCTCTTTCTCCTCTGTTCCTTCTCTATGTCCTCTCTCTCTCCTCTGACTCCTCTCTATCTCCTATTGCTCCTCTCTCTCCTCTGTCTTCTCTCTATCTCCTCATTCTCCTCTCTACTCTCTCTCCTCTGTCTCCTCTCTAACTGCTATCTCTCCTCGGTCTCCTCTCTATGTCCTATCTCCCCTCTGTCCGCTCTCTATGTCCCCTCTTTCCACCGTCTCCTCTGTCTCCACAATATATCTCCTCTCTCTCCTATGTCACCCCTCTATGTCCCCTCTCTTCTCTGTCTCATTCTCTATCTCCTCTTACTCCTCTGTCTCCTGCCTATGTCCTCTCTCTCCTCTCCACCTCCTATCTCTCCTCTACCGCCTCTCTATGTCCTCTCTCTCCTCCGTCTCCTCTCCATCTCCTCTCTCTCCTCTGTGTCCTCTCTAGCTACTCTCACTCCTCTGCCCCACTCTCTATCTCCCTCTCTCTCCTCTGCCCCACACTCTTTCGCCTCTCTCTCTTCTGTCTCCCTCTCTATGTCCTCTCTCTCCTCTGTCTCTTTTGTCTCCTCTCGATGTCCTCCCTCTCCTCTGTCTCCTCTCTATGTTCCATCTCTCCTCTGTCACCACTCTATGTCTTTTCTCTCCTCTGTCTCCTCTCTAACTCTTATCTCTCCTGTGCTTCCTCTCTATGTCCTCTCTCTCCTCTGTCACCACTCTATCTCCTCTCTCTCCTCTGTCTCCTCCCTATGTCACCTCTCTTATCTATCTGCTCTCTATCTCTTATTTCTCATCTGACACCTCTCTATGTCCTTCCTTTCCTTTCTCTCTGTCTCCTCTCCATCTCCTAGGTCTCCTCTGTCTCCTCTCTATGTCCTCTCTCTCCTCTGTCTCCTCTATATCTCGTCGATCTCCTCTGTATCCTCTCTCTCCTCCGACTCTGCTCTATCCTCTGTCTCCTCTCCTTCTCCTCTATGTCACCTCTCTCTATTCCTTTTCCTGCCTATCTCCTCGGTGGGAAGCACTAAACACTCACTGGTACTTATACTAAAGACTTTTCACAGCCAAAACCGCAAGCTCTACTTGAGTTTGTGAGAATCTCGAAAAAGGGCGGTATTTAGACAGCACAAGAAAACTGACTAAGGGGAATGATGTGTGACCGAAAAAAAGACACTGTTTCTGTCTTCTCTCTATCTCCTCTTTCTCCTCTCTATTTCTTCTCTCTCCTCTGTCTCCTCTCGAACTGCTATATCTTCTCGGTCTCCTCTCTATGTCCTCTCGCTCCTCTGTCTCCTCTCTATGTCCTATCTCTCCTCTGTCGCTTCTCTATCTCCTATCTCTCCTCTGTCTCCGCTCTGTCTCCTCTCTGTCTTCTCTCTTTCTCTTCTCTCTCCTCTCCATCCCATCTCTCTCGTCTGTCTCCTCTCTATATCCTCTTTGTCCTCTGTATCGTCTCTATCTCGTCCCTGTTTCCTCTGTGTCTCCAATCTCCTCTCTATCTCCTATCTGTCCTCTGTCTCCTCTCTCTCCTCTCCATCCCATCTCTCTTCTCTGTCTCCTCACTCTCCTCTCTATCTCCTATCTCTCCTCTGTTTCCTCTCTATGTCCTCTCTCTCTCCTCTGACTACTCTCTATTTCCTATTGCTCCTCTCTCTCTTCTCTTTCTCTTTATTCTCTCTCTCTCCTCTGTCTCCTCTCTAACTCCTTTCTCTTCTCTACCGCCTTTCTATAGACTTTCTCTGCTCTGTCTGCTCTCTTTGTCTTCTCTTCTCTCTCCTCTGTCTGCTCTCTATCTCCTCGTTCTCCTCTGTCTTCTTTCTATGATCTCTCCCTCCTCTGTTTGCTCTCAATATCCTCTCTCTCCTCTCTATATCCTCTGTCTCCTCTCTATGTCCTCTCTCTCATCTCTTTCTCCTATCTCTCCTCTGTCTCTTATCTATGTCCTATCTTTCCTCTGCCTCCTCTCTAACTGCTATCTCTCTTCGATCTCCTCTCTATGTTCTATCTGTCCTCTGTCCGCTCTCTATGTACCCTCTTTCCACCGTCTCCTCTGTCTCCACTCTATCTCCTCTCTCTCCTATGTCACCTCTCTATGTCCTCTCTCTACCTCCTCTCTCTTCTCTAGCTCCTCTCTCTTCTCTGCCTCACTCTCTATCTCCTCTCTCTCCTCTGTCTCCTGCCTATGTCCTCTCTCTCCTCTCCACCTCCTATCTCTCCTCTAACGCCTCTCTATGTCCTCCCTCTACTCTGTCTCCTCTCCATCTCCTCTCTCTCCACTGTGTCCTCTCTAGCTCCTCTCTCTCTCCTGTGTCTCCTCTCTAGCTCCTCTCTCTCCTCTGCCACACTCTCTATCTCCTCTCTCTCCACTGCCCCACTCTCTATCTCCTCTCTCTCCTCTGTCTACTCTGTCTCTTCTCTATGTCCTATCTCTCCTCTGCCTCCTCTCTAACTTCTATCTTTCCTCTGTCTCCTCTCTAACTGCTATCTCTCCTCGGTCTCCCTCTCTATGTCCTATCTCTCCTCTGTCCGCTCTCTATGTCCTCTCTTCCCAACGTCTCCTTTGTCTCCTCTCTATCTCCTCTCTCTCCTATGTCACCTCTCTATGTCTCTTCTCTTGTCCTCTCTCTAGCTCCTCTCTCTCCTCTGCTCCTCTCTCTTCTCTAGCTCCTCTCTCTCTCTCTGCCTCACTCTCCATCTTTCAATCTCTTCTGTCTCCTGTCTATGCCCTCTCTCTCCTCTGCCCCACTCTCTATCTCCTCTCTCTCCTCTGTCTCCTCTGTCTCTTCTCTATGTCCTATCTCTCCTCTGCCTCCTCTCTAACTTCTATCTTTCCTCTGTCTCCTCTCTAACTGCTATCTCTCCTCGGTCTCCTCTCTATGTCCTATCTCTCCTCTGTCCGCTCTCTATGTCCCCTCTTTCCACCGTCTCCTTTGTCTCCACTCTATCTACTCTCTCTCCTATGTCACCTCTCTATGTCACTTCTCTATGTCCTCTCTCTAGCTCCTCTCTCTTCTCTAGCTCCTCTCTCTTCTCTAGCTCCTCTCTCTTCTCTGCCTCACTCTCCATCTTATCAATCTCTTCTGTCTCCTGGCTATGTCCTCTCTCTCCTCTGCCCCACTCTCTATCTCCTCTCTCTCCTCTGTCTCCTCTGTCTCTTCTCTATGTCCTATCGCTCCTCTGCCTCCTCTCTAACTTCTATCTCTCATCTGTCTCCTCTCGATGTCCTCCCTCTCCTCTGTCTCCTCTTTATGTCCCATCTCTCCTTTGTCACCTCTCCATGTCTCTTCTCTCCTCTGTCTCTTCTCTAACTCTTATCTCTCCTGTGTTTCCTCTCTATGTCCTCTCTCTATTCTGTCTCCCCTCTATCTCCCCTCTCTCATCTGTCTCCTCCCTATGTCACCTCTCATATCTATCTCCTCTCTATCTCCTATCTCTCATCTGACACCTCTCTATGTCCTTCCTCTCCTTTCTCTCTGTCTCCTCTCCATCTCCTATGTCTCCTCTGTCTCTACTCTATGTCCTCTCACTCCTCTGTCTCCTCTATATCTCGTCTCTCCCTCTGTATCCTCTCTCTCCTGCGATTCCTCTCTATCCTCTGTCTCCTCTCCTTCTCCTCTATATCGCCTCTCTCTATTCCGTCTCCTGTCTATCTCCTCGGTGGGAAGCACTAAACACTCACTGGTACTTGTACTAAAGACTTTTGACAGCCAAAACCGCAAGCCCTACTTGAGTTTGTGAGAATCTCGTAGAAGGGCGGTATTTAGACAGCACAAGAAAACTGACTCTCCTCTGTCGCTTCTCTATCTCTCTCTCTCCTCTCTCTCCTCTGTCTCCGCTCTGTCTCCTCTCTGTCTCCTCTCTGTCTCCTCTCTTTCTCTTTCTCTCTCCTCTCCATCCCATCTCTCTCGTCTGTCTCCTCTCTATATCCTCTCACTCCACTGTCTCCTCTCTTTGTCCTATCTCTCCTCTGTCGCTCCTTTATGTCCACTCTGTCCTCTCTTTCCCCTCTATCTCCTCTCTGTCTCCAATCTCCTCTCTATCTCCTATCTGTCCTCTGTCTCCTCTCTGTCTCCTCTCTCTCCTCTCCATCCCATCTCTTTCTCTCTGTCTACTCACTCTCCTCTCTATCTCCCATCTCTCCTCTGACTCCTTTCTCTTTCCTCTGTCTCCTCTCTAACTCCTCGCCCTTCTCTACCGCCACTCGATAGACTATCTCTGCTCTGTCTGCTCTCTATGTCTTCTCTTCTGTCTCCTCTGTCTGCTATCTATCTCCTCGTTCTCCTCTGTCTTCTTTCTATGTCCTCTCCCTCCTCTGTTTGCTCGTATCTCTCTGCTGACTCCTCTCTATGTCCTATCTCTCCTGTGTCTCCTCTCTATGTCCTCTGTCTCCTCCGTCTCCTCTCTATGTCCTCTCTTCTCTGTCTCCTCTCTATGTCCTATCTCTCCTCTGTCTCCTCTCTATGTGCTCTCTCTCCTCTATCTCCTCTCTATCTCCTATTTCTCCTCTGTATCCTCTCTATGTCATCTCTCTCCTCTGTCTCCTCTCTATTTCCTATCTTTCCTCGTCTCTAATTCCTATCTCTCCCCTGCCGCCTCTCTATGTCCTATATCTCATCTGTCTCCTCTCAATGTCCTCTTCTCTCTCTCCTCTGTCTCCTCTGTCTGCTCTCTATCTCCTCTCTGTTCTCATTCTTCTCTCTAACTCCTATCTCTCTTCTGTCGCTCCTCTATGTCCTATTTCTCCTCCGTCTCTTCTCTATGTCCACTCACCCCTCTGTCACCTCTGGAACTCGTATCTCTCCGCTGTCGCCTCTCTATGTCCGATCTCTCCTCTGTCTCCCCTCTACGTCCTCTCACTACCCCGTATCCCCTGTCCTCTCTATCTCCTCTTACTTCTCTGTTGCGTTTCTTTGTTCTCTGTCTTCTCTCTATGTCCACTCTTTCCTCTGTCTCCTCTGACTGTCTTCTGCCTCCTCTCTATCTCCTCTCTCTCCTCTGTCTCCTCTCTATGTCCTATTTCTCCTCTGTCTCCTCTCTATGTCCTCTCTCTCCTCTCTATCTCCTATATCTTCTTTGTCTCCTCTCTATGTTCTCCCTCTTCTCTGTCTCCTCTCTATCTCGACTCGCTCTTATGTCTCCTCTTTCTCCTCTCTATGTCCTTTCTCTCCTCTATTTCCTCTATATCTCCTATCGCTACACTCTCTGCTCTTTTTCCTACCAATGTTCTAGCTCTCCTCTGTCTCCTCTCTATGTCCGCTCAATCCTCTCTCTCCTCTATCTCTGCCTCCTCTCTATCTCCTCTCTCTCCTTTTCCTCCTCTCTATGTCCTAGCTCTCCTCTGTCTCCTTTCTATGTCCGCTCCCTCCTCTCTCTCCTATGTCTTCTTTCTAGCTCTTGTCTCTCCTCTGCCTCCTCTCTATCTCCTCTCTCTCCTTTTCCTCCTCTCTATGCCCTTTCTCTCCTCTGTCTCCTCTTCATCTCCTATCCTTCCTCTGTCTTCTCTCTCTCCTCTCTTTCCACTGTCTCCTCACTCTACTCTCTATCTTCTATCTCTCCTCTGTCTCATCTCTATCTCCTCTTTATGTCCTCTCCGTCCTCTCTCTATTCTGTCTCCACTCTATCTCCCCTCTCTCATCTGTCTCCTTCCTATGTCACCTCTCTTATCTATCTCCTCTCTATCTCCTATCTCTCATCTGACACCTCTCTATGCCCTTCCTCTCCTTTCTCTCTGTCTCCTCTCCATCTCCTATGTCTCCTCTGTCTCCACTCTATGTCCTCTCTCTCCTCTGTCTCCTCTCTAGCTCTTCTCTCTCCTCTGCCCAACTCTCTATCTCCTCTCTCTCCTCTGCCCCACTCTCTCTCTCCTCTGTCTCCTCTCTATGTCCTCTCTCTCCTCTGTCTCTTCTCTATGTCCTATCTTTCCTCTTCCTCCTTTCTAACTTCTATCTCTCCTCTGTCTCTTCTCTAACTGCTATCTCTCCTCGGTCTCCTCTCTATGTCCCATCTCTCCTCTGTCTCCTCTGTCTCTTCTGTATGTCCTATCTTTCCTCTGCCTCCTCTCTAACTTCTATCTCTCCTCTGTCTCCTCTCTAACTGCTATCTCTCCTCGGTCTCCTCTCTATGTCCTATCTCTCCTCTGTCCGCTCTCTACGTCCCCTCTTTCCACCGTCTCCTCTGTCTCGACTCAATCTCCTCTCTCTCCTATGTCACCTCTCTATGTCCTCTCTCTAGGTCCTCTCTCTTCCCTAGCTCCTCTCCCTTCTCTGCCTCACCCTCTATCTCCTCTCTCCCCTCTGTCTCCTGCCAATGTTTTCTCTCTCCTCTCTCCCTCCTATCTCTCCTCTAACGCCTCTCTATGTCCACCTTCTCCTCTAACTCCTCTCCATCTCCTCTCTCTCCTCTGTCTCCTCTCTAGCTCTTCTCTCTCCTCTGCCCCACTCTCTATCTCCTCTTTCTGCTCTGCCCCACTCTCTCTCTCCTCTGTCTCCTCTCCATCTCCACTCTCTCCTCTGTCTCCTCTCTAGCTCTTCTCTCTCCTCTGCCCCACTCTCTATCTCCTCTCTCTATTCTGTCCCACTCTCTCTCTCCTCTGTCTCCTCTCTATGTCCTCTCTCTCCTCTGTCTCCTCTGACTCTTCTCTATGTCCTATCTCTCCTCTGCCTCCTCTCTAACTTCTATCTCTCCTCTGTCTCCTCTCTATCTCCTATCTCACCTCTGTTTCCTCTCTATGTCCTCTCTCTCCTCTGACTAATCTCTATCTCCAATTGCTCTCTCTCTCCTCTCTTTCTCTTTATTTGCTCTCTTCCCTCTGTCTCCTCTCTATGTCCTATTTATCCTCTGTCTCCTCTCTATGTCCTCTCTCTCCTCTGTCTCCTCTCTATATCCTCTCTTCTCTGTCTCATCTCCATGTCCTATCTCTCCTCCGTCTCCTCTCTATGTTCTCTCTTCTCTGTCTCCTCTCTATGTCCTATCTCTCCTCTGTCTCCTCTCTATCTACTGTCGCTTCTATCTCTCCTCTCTATTTCCTCTCTCTCCTCTGTCTCCTTTCTATCTACTGTCGCTCCCATCTCTCCTCTCTATTTCCTCTCTCTCCTCTGTCTCCTCTCTATCTACTGTCGCTCCTAACTCTCCTCTGCCTTCTCTCTATGTCCTCTCTCTCCTCTCTATATCCACTCTCTCCTCTGTTCCTTCTCTATGTACTCTCTCTCCTCTGTTCCTTCTCTATGTACTCTCACTCTCCTCTGACTCCTATCTAACTGCTATCTCTCCTCGGTCTCCTCTCTATGTCCTATCTCTCCTCTGTCTGCTCTCTATGTCCCCTCTTTCCACCGTCTCCTCTGTCTCCACTCTATCTCCTCTCTCTCCTATGTCACCTCTCTATGTCCTCTCTCTAGCTCCTCTCTCTTCTCTGCCTCACTCTCTATCTCCTCTCTCTCCTCTGTCTCCTGCCTATGTCCTTTCTCTCCTCTCCACCTCCTATCCCTCCTCTAACGCCTCTCATTGTCCTCTGTCTCCTCTGTCTGCTCTCCATCTCCTCTGTGTCCTCTCTAGCTCCTCTCTCTCCTCTGTCTCCTCTCTAGCTCCTCTCTCTCCTCTGCCCCACTCTCTATCTCCTCTCTCTCCTCTGCCCCACTCTCTTTCTCCTCTCTCTCTTCTGTCTCCACTCTTGTCCTCTCTCTCCTCTGTCTCTTTGTCTCCTCTCGTGTCCTCCCTCTCCTCTGTCTCCTCTTTTGTCCCATCTCTCCTCTGTCACCTTCCTGTCTCTTCTCTCCTCTGTCTCCTCTCTACTCTTTCTCTCTGTGTTTCCTCTCTTGTCCTCTCTTCCCTCTGTCGCCACTCTATCTCCCTCTCTCCTCTGTCTCCACCCTATGTCACCTCTCTTTCTATCTCCTCTCTATCTCCTATCTCTCATCTGACACCTCTCTATGTCCTTTTCTCCTTTCTCTCTGTCTCCTCTCCATCTCTTGTCTTCTCTCTATGTCCTCTCTCGCTCTCTTTCTCCTATCTGTCCTCTGTCTCCTCTCTGTCTCCCTCTCTCCTCTCTATCCCATCTCTCTTCTCTGTCTCTCACTCTCCTCTCTATCTCCTATCTCTCCTCTGCCTCCTCTCTTGTCCTCTCTCTCTCCTCTGCTCCTCTCTATCTCCTATTGCTCCTCTCTCTTTCTCTTTCTCTGATTTCTCTTCTCCTCTGTCTCCTCTCTAACTCCTTGCTCTTCTCTACCGCTTTCTATAGAATATCTCTGTCTGTCTGTCTCTATGTCTTTTCTCTCTCCTCTGTCTGCTCTCTATCTCCTCGTTCTCTCTGTCTTCTTTCTATTCCTCTCCCTCCTCTCTTTGCTCTCATTCCTCTCTCTCCTTTATTTCCTCTCCATCTCCCTCTCTCTCCTCTGTTTCTTTCTAGCTCTTTCTCTCCTCTGCCTCCTCTCTATCTCCTCTGTCTTCTCTCTTGTCCTCTCTCTCATCTCTTTCTCCTATCTATCCTCTATCTCCCTCTCTTGTCCTCTCTCTCCTCTGTTCCTCTTCTCCTGTCTTTCTCCGTCCTCTCTTTCTTTTCTTTTTTTCTTGTCTCCTCTCTTGTTTTTCTTTCGTTCGCTTGATTCTTGTCTGTCTTTTTTTTCCTTGTCTGTCTCTATCTGTTTGTTCCTCGGCCTCTCTAGCTTCTCTCTCTTCTCCTTTTTTCTATCTTTCTCGTCTTTCTTCTGTGTCTCTACTCCTTCTCTCCTCTGTTCCTCTCTATCTCCTATCGCTACTCTCTCTCTTTCTACCAAGTCCTGCTCTCCTCTGTCTCCTCTCTATGTCCGTCTCTCCTCTCTCTCCTATGTCTTCTTTCTAGCTCTTGTCTCTCCTCTGCCTCCCTCTCTATCTCCTCTCTTTTCCTTTTCCTCCTCTCTATCTCCTATCTCTCCTCTGTCTCTTCTCTATCTCCTCTTATGTCCTCTCCCTCCCTCTAAGTCTTTTCTCTCTATCTCGTCTCTCTCCCTCTGTATCCTCTCTCGCCTCCGCCTCCTCTCTATCCACTCCTTCTCCTCTGTATCTCCTCTCTCTATTCCATCTCCTGTCTATCTCCTCGGTGGGACGCACTAAACACTCAGTGGTACTTGTACTTAAGACTTTTCAGGGCGGTATTTAGACAGCACATGAAAACTGACAAGGCGCGATGTGTGACGAAGAAGAGACACTGAGCGAGAGAAAGAGAGTCTGAGGCACATCAGCTGAATACATCTCTCTCTCTCCCTTGCCTCCTCTCTAACTGCTATCTCTCCTCGGTCTCCTCTCTATGTCCTATCTCTCCTCTGTCCGCTCTCTATGTCCCCTCTTTCCACCGTCTCCTTTGTCTCCACTCTATCTACTCTCTCTCCTATGTCACCTCTCTATGTCACTTCTCTATGTCTGCTCCTCTCTCTTCTCTAGCTCCTCTCTCTCTCTAGCTCCTCTCTCTTCTCTAGCTCCTCTCTCTTCTCTGCCTCACTCTCCATCTTATCAATCTCTTCTGTCTCCTGGCTATGTCCTCTCTCTCCTCTGCCCCACTCTCTATCTCCTCTCTCTCCTCTGTCTCCTCTGTCTCTTCTCTATGTCCTATCGCTCCTCTGCCTCCTCTCTAACTTCTATCTCTCATCTGTCTCCTCTCGATGTCCTCCCTCTCCTCTGTCTCCCTCTTTATGTCCCATCTCTCCTTTGTCACCTCTCCATGTCTCTTCTCTCCTCTGTCTCTTCTCTAACTCTTATCTCTCCTGTGTTTCCTCTCTATGTCCTCTCTCTATTCTGTCTCCCCTCTATCTCCCCTCTCTCATCTGTCTCCTCCCTATGTCACCTCTCATATCTATCTCCTCTCTATCTCCTATCTCTCATCTGACACCTCTCTATGTCCTTCCTCTCCTTTCTCTCTGTCTCCTCTCCATCTCCTATGTCTCCTCTGTCTCTACTCTATGTCCTCTCACTCCTCTGTCTCCTCTATATCTCGTCTCTCTCCCTCTGTATCCTCTCTCTCCTGCGATTCCTCTCTATCCTCTGTCTCCTCTCCTTCTCCTCTATATCGCCTCTCTCTATTCCGTCTCCTGTCTATCTCCTCGGTGGGAAGCACTAAACACTCACTGGTACTTGTACTAAAGACTTTTGACAGCCAAAACCGCAAGCCCTACTTGAGTTTGTGAGAATCTCGTAGAAGGGCGGTATTTAGACAGCACAAGAAAACTGACTCTCCTCTGTCGCTTCTCTATCTCCCTCTCTCTCCCTCTGTCTCCGCTCTGTCTCCTCTCTGTCTCCTCCCTCTCTCCTCTCTTTCTTCTCTCTCCTCTCCATCCCATCTCTCTCGTCTGTCTCCCTCTCTATATCCTCTCACTCCACTGTCTCCCTCTCTTTGTCCTATCTCTCCCTCTGTCGCTCCTTTATGTCCACTCTGTCCTCTCTTTCCCTCTATCTCCCTCTCTGTCTCCAATCTCCTCTCTATCTCCTATCTGTCCTCTGTCTCCCTCTCTGTCTCCTCTCTCTCCTCTCCATCCCATCTCTTTCTCTCTGTCTACTCACTCTCCTCTCTATCTCCCATCTCTCCTCTGACTCCTTTCTCTTTCCTCTGTCTCCTCTCTAACTCCTCGCCCTTCTCTACCGCCACTCGATAGACTATCTCTGCTCTGTCTGCTCTCTATGTCTTCTCTTCTGTCTCCTCTGTCTGCTATCTATCTCCTCGTTCTCCCTCTGTCTTCTTTCTATGTCCTCTCCCTCCTCTGTTTGCTCGTATCTCTCTGCTGACTCCTCTCTATGTCCTATCTCTCCTGTGTCTCCTCTCTATGTCCTCTGTCTCCTCCGTCTCCCTCTCTATGTCCTCTCTTTCTCTGTCTCCCTCTCTATGTCCTATCTCTCCTCTGTCTCCCTCTCTATGTGCTCTCTCTCCCTCTATCTCCCTCTCTATCTCCTATTTCTCCCTCTGTATCCTCTCTATGTCATCTCTCTCCTCTGTCTCCCTCTCTATTTCCTATCTTTCCTCGTCTCTAATT
The DNA here is from genome assembly GCA_035047465.1 of Drosophila sordidula. Taxonomy (NCBI): domain Eukaryota; kingdom Metazoa; phylum Arthropoda; class Insecta; order Diptera; family Drosophilidae; genus Drosophila; species Drosophila sordidula. The sequence goes on from JAWNPQ010000110.1 coordinate 54,377, forward strand.
CCTATCTCTCCCCTGCCGCCTCTCTATGTCCTATATCTCATCTGTCTCCTCTCAATGTCCTCTTTCTCTCTCTCCTCTGTCTCCTCTGTCTGCTCTCTATCTCCCTCTCTGTTCTCATTCTTCTCTCTAACTCCTATCTCTCTTCTGTCGCTCCTCTATGTCCTATTTCTCCTCCGTCTCTTCTCTATGTCCACTCACCCCTCTGTCACCTCTGGAACTCGTATCTCTCCGCTGTCGCCTCTCTATGTCCGATCTCTCCTCTGTCTCCCTCTACGTCCTCTCACTACCCCGTATCCCCTGTCCTCTCTATCTCCTCTTACTTCTCTGTTGCGTTTCTTTGTTCTCTGTCTTCTCTCTATGTCCACTCTTTCCTCTGTCTCCTCTGACTGTCTTCTGCCTCCCTCTCTATCTCCTCTCTCTCCTCTGTCTCCTCTCTATGTCCTATTTCTCCTCTGTCTCCCTCTCTATGTCCTCTCTCTCCTCTCTATCTCCTATATCTTCTTTGTCTCCCTCTCTATGTTCTCCCTCTTCTCTGTCTCCCTCTCTATCTCGACTCGCTCTTATGTCTCCTCTTTCTCCTCTCTATGTCCTTTCTCTCCTCTATTTCCTCTATATCTCCTATCGCTACACTCTCTGCTCTTTTTCCTACCAATGTTCTAGCTCTCCTCTGTCTCCTCTCTATGTCCGCTCAATCCTCTCTCTCCTCTATCTCTGCCTCCTCTCTATCTCCTCTCTCTCCTTTTCCTCCTCTCTATGTCCTAGCTCTCCTCTGTCTCCTTTCTATGTCCGCTCCCTCCTCTCTCTCCTATGTCTTCTTTCTAGCTCTTGTCTCTCCTCTGCCTCCTCTCTATCTCCTCTCTCTCCTTTTCCTCCTCTCTATGCCCTTTCTCTCCTCTGTCTCCTCTTCATCTCCTATCCTTCCTCTGTCTTCTCTCTCTCCTCTCTTTCCACTGTCTCCTCACTCTACTCTCTATCTTCTATCTCTCCTCTGTCTCATCTCTATCTCCTCTTTATGTCCTCTCCCTCCTCTCTATGTCCTCTCTCTATTCTGTCTCCACTCTATCTCCCCTCTCTCATCTGTCTCCTTCCTATGTCACCTCTCTTATCTATCTCCTCTCTATCTCCTATCTCTCATCTGACACCTCTCTATGCCCTTCCTCTCCTTTCTCTCTGTCTCCTCTCCATCTCCTATGTCTCCTCTGTCTCCACTCTATGTCCTCTCTCTCCTCTGTCTCCTCTCTAGCTCTTCTCTCTCCTCTGCCCAACTCTCTATCTCCTCTCTCTCCTCTGCCCCACTCTCTCTCTCCTCTGTCTCCTCTCTATGTCCTCTCTCTCCTCTGTCTCCTCTGTCTCTTCTCTATGTCCTATCTTTCCTCTTCCTCCTTTCTAACTTCTATCTCTCCTCTGTCTCTTCTCTAACTGCTATCTCTCCTCGGTCTCCTCTCTATGTCCCATCTCTCCTCTGTCTCCTCTGTCTCTTCTGTATGTCCTATCTTTCCTCTGCCTCCTCTCTAACTTCTATCTCTCCTCTGTCTCCTCTCTAACTGCTATCTCTCCTCGGTCTCCTCTCTATGTCCTATCTCTCCTCTGTCCGCTCTCTACGTCCCCTCTTTCCACCGTCTCCTCTGTCTCGACTCAATCTCCTCTCTCTCCTATGTCACCTCTCTATGTCCTCTCTCTAGGTCCTCTCTCTTCCCTAGCTCCTCTCCCTTCTCTGCCTCACCCTCTATCTCCTCTCTCCCCTCTGTCTCCTGCCAATGTTTTCTCTCTCCTCTCCCTCCTATCTCTCCCTCTAACGCCTCTCTATGTCCACCTTCTCCTCTAACTCCTCTCCATCTCCTCTCTCTCCTCTGTCTCCTCTCTAGCTCTTCTCTCTCCTCTGCCCCACTCTCTATCTCCTCTTTCTGCTCTGCCCCACTCTCTCTCTCCTCTGTCTCCTCTCCATCTCCACTCTCTCCTCTGTCTCTCTCTATTTCTCTCTCCTCTGCCCCACTCTCTTTCTCTCTTTTCTGCTTCTCTCTCTGTCTCCTCTCTGTCTCTCTCTGCTTGTTTCTTTCCTTTTTCTTCTTCTCTCCTCTTCTCTTCTTTCTTTCCTTTCTTTCTTTTTTTTTGCTCTCTTCCCTTGTCTCCTCTCTTGTTTTTTCCTCTGTCTCCTCTCTATGTCCTCTCTCTCTCTGTCTCTCTCTTATCCTCTCTTCTCTGTCTCATCTCCATGTCCTATCTCTCCTCCGTCTCCTCTCTATGTTCTCTCTTCTCTGTCTCCTCTCTATGTCCTATCTCTCCTCTGTCTCCTCTCTATCTACTGTCGCTTCTATCTCTCCCTCTCTTTTCCTCTCTCTCCTCTGTCTCCTTTCTTCTCTGTCGCTCCCATCTCTCCCTCTCTATTTCCTCTCTCTCCTCTGTCTCCTCTCTATCTACTGTCGCTCCTAACTCTCCTCTGCCTTCTCTCTATGTCCTCTCTCTCCTCTCTATATCCACTCTCTCCTCTGTTCCTTCTCTATGTACTCTCTCTCCTCTGTTCCTTCTCTATGTACTCTCACTCTCCTCTGACTCCTATCTAACTGCTATCTCTCCTCGGTCTCCTCTCTATGTCCTATCTCTCCTCTGTCTGCTCTCTATGTCCCCTCTTTCCACCGTCTCCTCTGTCTCCACTCTTCTCTCTCTCTCTGTACTCTCTGTCTCTCTCTTTTTTTTGTCTCTATCTCCTCTCTCTCTCTGTCTCCTGCCTATGTCTTTCTCTCCTCTCCACCTCCTATCCCTCCTCTAACGCCTCTCATTGTCCTCTGTCTCCTCTGTCTGCTCTCCATCTCTCTTTCCTCTGTGTCCTCTCTAGCTCCTCTCTCTCCTCTGTCTCCCTCTCTGCTCCTCTCTCTCCTCTGCCCCACTCTCTATCTCCTCTCTCTCCTCTGCCCCACTCTCTTTCTCCTCTCTCTCTTCTGTCTCCACTCTATGTCCTCTCTCTCCTCTGTCTCTTTTGTCTCCTCTCGATGTCCTCCCTCTCCTCTGTCTCTCTTTTGTCCCATCTCTCCTCTGTCACCTCTCCATGTCTCTTCTCTCCTCCGTCTCCTCTCTAACTCTTATCTCTCCTGTGTTTCCTCTCTATGTCCTCTCTCTCCTCTGTCGCCACTCTATCTCCTCTCTCTCCTCTGTCTCCACCCTATGTCACCTCTCTTATCTATCTCCTCTCTATCTCCTATCTCTCATCTGACACCTCTCTATGTCCTTTCTCTCCTTTCTCTCTGTCTCCTCTCCATCTCATATGTCTTCTCTCTATGTCCTCTCTCGCATCTCTTTCTCCTATCTGTCCTCTGTCTCCTCTCTGTCTCCCCTCTCTCCTCTCTATCCCATCTCTCTTCTCTGTCTCCTCACTCTCCTCTCTATCTCCTATCTCTCCTCTGCCTCCTCTCTATGTCCTCTCTCTCTCCTCTGACTCCTCTCTATCTCCTATTGCTCCTCTCTCTCTTCTCTTTCTCTGAATTTCCTCTCTCTCCTCTGTCTCCTCTCTAACTCCTTGCTCTTCTCTACCGCTTCTCTATAGAATATCTCTGCTCTGTCTGCTCTCTATGTCTTCTCTTCTCTCTCCTCTGTCTGCTCTCTATCTCCTCGTTCTCCTCTGTCTTCTTTCTATATCCTCTCCCTCCTCTCTTTGCTCTCAATATCCTCTCTCTCCTTTATTTCCTCTCCATCTCCCCTCTCTCTCCTCTGTCTTCTTTCTAGCTCTTATCTCTCCTCTGCCTCCTCTCTATCTCCTCTGTCTTCTCTCTATGTCCTCTCTCTCATCTCTTTCTCCTATCTATCCTCTATCTCCTCTCTATGTTCTCTCTCTCCTCTGTCTCCTCTCTATCTCCTATCGCTCCTTTCTCTCCTCTGTCGCCTCTCTATGTCCACTCTCTCCTCTGTTTCTTTTCTATGTTCTCTCACTCCTCTGTCTCCTCTCTATGTTTTATCTCTATCCGTCTCCTCGCTATGTACTCTCCTCTGTCTGCTCTCTATCTCCTCTTTCTACTCTGTCTCGTCTCTATCTGCTATTGTTCCTCTGTCGCCTCTCTATGCCATCTCTCTCCCTCTATCTCCTTTCTATGTCCTATCTTTCCTCAGTCTTCTCTCTCCCTGCCTCGTCTCTAACTCCTATCTCTCCTCTGACTCCTCTCTATGTCCTATGTCTCCTGTGTCTCCCTCTCTATGTCCTCTCTCTCCTCCGTCTCCTCTCTATGTCCGCTCTTCTCTGTCTCCTCTCTTCTCTGTCTCCTCTCTATTTCCTATCTCTCCTGTGTCTCCTCTCTATGTGCTCTCTCTCCTCTATCTCCTCTCTATCTCCAATTGCTCCTCTATATCCTCTCTATGTAATCTCTCTCCTCTGTCTCCTCTCTATTTCCTATCTTTCCTCGTCTCTAATTCCTATCTCTCCCCTGCCGCCTGTCTATGTCCTATGAGATGAGAATCTGTCTCCTCTCAATGTCCTCTTCTCTCTCTCCTCTGTCTCCTCTGTCTGCTCTCTATCTCCTCTCTGTTCTCGGTCTTCCCTCTAACTCCTATCTCTCTTCTGTTGCTCCTCTATGTCCTATTTCTCCTCCGTCTCCTCTCTATGTCCACTCACCCCTCTGTCACCTCTCTAACTCGTATCTCTCCTCTGTCTCCTCTCTATGTCCACTCACCCCTCTGTCACCTCTCTAACTCGTATCTCTCCTCTGTCTCCTCTCTATGTCCTTTCTCTCCTCTGTCTCCCCTCTACGTCCTTTCACTACCCCGTATTCCCTGTCCTCTCTATCTCCTCTTACTTCTCTGTTGCGTTTCTTTGTTCTCTGTCTCCTCCCTATGTCCACTCTTTCCTCTGTCTCCTCTGACTCTCTTCTGCCTCCTCTCTATCTCCTCTCTCTCCTCTGTCTCCTCTGTCTCCTCTCTATGTCCTATTTCTCCTCTGTCTCCTCTCTATGTCCTCTCTCTCCTCTCTATCTCCTATATCTTCTCTGTCTCCTCTCTATGTTCTCCCTCTCCTCTGTCTCCTCTCTATCTCCACTCGCTCCTATCACTCCTCTTTCTCCTCTCTATGTCCTTTCTCTCCTCTATTTCCTCTCTATCTCCTATCGCTACACTCTCTCCTCTTTTTCCTACCAATGTCCTAGCTCTCCTCTGTCTCCTCTCTATGTCCGCTCCCTCCTCTCTCTCCTATGTCTTCTTTCTAGCTCTTGTCTCTCCTCTGCCTCCTCTCTATCTCCTCTCTTTTCCTTTTCCTCCTCTCTATCTCCTATCTCTCCTCTGTCTCTTCTCTATCTCCTCTTTATGTCCTCTCCCTCCCCTCTAAGTCTTTTCTCTCTATCTCGTCTCTCTCCTCTGTATCCTCTCTCGCCTCCGCCTCCTCTCTATCCACTCCTTCTCCTCTATATCTCCTCTCTCTATTCCATCTCCTGTCTATCTCCTCGGTGGGACGCACTAAACACTCAGTGGTACTTGTACTTAAGACTTTTCAGGGCGGTATTTAGACAGCACATGAAAACTGACTAAGGCGCGATGTGTGACCGAAGAAGAGACACTGAGCGAGAGAAAGAGAGTCTGAGGCACATCAGCTGAATACATCTCTTCTCTCTCCCTTGCCTCCTCTCTAACTGCTATCTCTCCTCGGTCTCCTCTCTATGTCCTATCTCTCCTCTGTCCGCTCTCTATGTCCCCTCTTTCCACCGTCTCCTTTGTCTCCACTCTATCTACTCTCTCTCCTATGTCACCTCTCTATGTCACTTCTCTATGTCTAGCTCCTCTCTCTTCTCTAGCTCCTCTCTCTTCTCTAGCTCCTCTCTCTTCTCTAGCTCCTCTCTCTTCTCTGCCTCACTCTCCATCTTATCAATCTCTTCTGTCTCCTGGCTATGTCCTCTCTCTCCTCTGCCCCACTCTCTATCTCCTCTCTCTCCTCTGTCTCCTCTGTCTCTTCTCTATGTCCTATCGCTCCTCTGCCTCCTCTCTAACTTCTATCTCTCATCTGTCTCCTCTCGATGTCCTCCCTCTCCTCTGTCTCCTCTTTATGTCCCATCTCTCCTTTGTCACCTCTCCATGTCTCTTCTCTCCTCTGTCTCTTCTCTAACTCTTATCTCTCCTGTGTTTCCTCTCTATGTCCTCTCTCTATTCTGTCTCCCCTCTATCTCCCCTCTCTCATCTGTCTCCTCCCTATGTCACCTCTCATATCTATCTCCTCTCTATCTCCTATCTCTCATCTGACACCTCTCTATGTCCTTCCTCTCCTTTCTCTCTGTCTCCTCTCCATCTCCTATGTCTCCTCTGTCTCTACTCTATGTCCTCTCACTCCTCTGTCTCCTCTATATCTCGTCTCTCTCCTCTGTATCCTCTCTCTCCTGCGATTCCTCTCTATCCTCTGTCTCCTCTCCTTCTCCTCTATATCGCCTCTCTCTATTCCGTCTCCTGTCTATCTCCTCGGTGGGAAGCACTAAACACTCACTGGTACTTGTACTAAAGACTTTTGACAGCCAAAACCGCAAGCCCTACTTGAGTTTGTGAGAATCTCGTAGAAGGGCGGTATTTAGACAGCACAAGAAAACTGACTCTCCTCTGTCGCTTCTCTATCTCCTCTCTCTCCTCTGTCTCCGCTCTGTCTCCTCTCTGTCTCCTCTCTGTCTCCTCTCTTTCTCTTCTCTCTCCTCTCCATCCCATCTCTCTCGTCTGTCTCCTCTCTATATCCTCTCACTCCACTGTCTCCTCTCTTTGTCCTATCTCTCCTCTGTCGCTCCTTTATGTCCACTCTGTCCTCTCTTTCCCCTCTATCTCCTCTCTGTCTCCAATCTCCTCTCTATCTCCTATCTGTCCTCTGTCTCCTCTCTGTCTCCTCTCTCTCCTCTCCATCCCATCTCTTCTCTCTGTCTACTCACTCTCCTCTCTATCTCCCATCTCTCCTCTGACTCCTTTCTCTTTCCTCTGTCTCCTCTCTAACTCCTCGCCCTTCTCTACCGCCACTCGATAGACTATCTCTGCTCTGTCTGCTCTCTATGTCTTCTCTTCTGTCTCCTCTGTCTGCTATCTATCTCCTCGTTCTCCTCTGTCTTCTTTCTATGTCCTCTCCCTCCTCTGTTTGCTCGTATCTCTCTGCTGACTCCTCTCTATGTCCTATCTCTCCTGTGTCTCCTCTCTATGTCCTCTGTCTCCTCCGTCTCCTCTCTATGTCCTCTCTTCTCTGTCTCCTCTCTATGTCCTATCTCTCCTCTGTCTCCTCTCTATGTGCTCTCTCTCCTCTATCTCCTCTCTATCTCCTATTTCTCCTCTGTATCCTCTCTATGTCATCTCTCTCCTCTGTCTCCTCTCTATTTCCTATCTTTCCTCGTCTCTAATTCCTATCTCTCCCCTGCCGCCTCTCTATGTCCTATATCTCATCTGTCTCCTCTCAATGTCCTCTTCTCTCTCTCCTCTGTCTCCTCTGTCTGCTCTCTATCTCCTCTCTGTTCTCATTCTTCTCTCTAACTCCTATCTCTCTTCTGTCGCTCCTCTATGTCCTATTTCTCCTCCGTCTCTTCTCTATGTCCACTCACCCCTCTGTCACCTCTGGAACTCGTATCTCTCCGCTGTCGCCTCTCTATGTCCGATCTCTCCTCTGTCTCCCCTCTACGTCCTCTCACTACCCCGTATCCCCTGTCCTCTCTATCTCCTCTTACTTCTCTGTTGCGTTTCTTTGTTCTCTGTCTTCTCTCTATGTCCACTCTTTCCTCTGTCTCCTCTGACTGTCTTCTGCCTCCTCTCTATCTCCTCTCTCTCCTCTGTCTCCTCTCTATGTCCTATTTCTCCTCTGTCTCCTCTCTATGTCCTCTCTCTCCTCTCTATCTCCTATATCTTCTTTGTCTCCTCTCTATGTTCTCCCTCTTCTCTGTCTCCTCTCTATCTCGACTCGCTCTTATGTCTCCTCTTTCTCCTCTCTATGTCCTTTCTCTCCTCTATTTCCTCTATATCTCCTATCGCTACACTCTCTGCTCTTTTTCCTACCAATGTTCTAGCTCTCCTCTGTCTCCTCTCTATGTCCGCTCAATCCTCTCTCTCCTCTATCTCTGCCTCCTCTCTATCTCCTCTCTCTCCTTTTCCTCCTCTCTATGTCCTAGCTCTCCTCTGTCTCCTTTCTATGTCCGCTCCCTCCTCTCTCTCCTATGTCTTCTTTCTAGCTCTTGTCTCTCCTCTGCCTCCTCTCTATCTCCTCTCTCTCCTTTTCCTCCTCTCTATGCCCTTTCTCTCCTCTGTCTCCTCTTCATCTCCTATCCTTCCTCTGTCTTCTCTCTCCTCTCTTTCCACTGTCTCCTCACTCTACTCTCTATCTTCTATCTCTCCTCTGTCTCATCTCTATCTCCTCTTTATGTCCTCTCCCTCCTCTCTATGTCCTCTCTCTATTCTGTCTCCACTCTATCTCCCCTCTCTCATCTGTCTCCTTCCTATGTCACCTCTCTTATCTATCTCCTCTCTATCTCCTATCTCTCATCTGACACCTCTCTATGCCCTTCCTCTCCTTTCTCTCTGTCTCCTCTCCATCTCCTATGTCTCCTCTGTCTCCACTCTATGTCCTCTCTCTCCTCTGTCTCCTCTCTAGCTCTTCTCTCTCCTCTGCCCAACTCTCTATCTCCTCTCTCTCCTCTGCCCCACTCTCTCTCTCCTCTGTCTCCTCTCTATGTCCTCTCTCTCCTCTGTCTCCTCTGTCTCTTCTCTATGTCCTATCTTTCCTCTTCCTCCTTTCTAACTTCTATCTCTCCTCTGTCTCTTCTCTAACTGCTATCTCTCCTCGGTCTCCTCTCTATGTCCCATCTCTCCTCTGTCTCCTCTGTCTCTTCTGTATGTCCTATCTTTCCTCTGCCTCCTCTCTAACTTCTATCTCTCCTCTGTCTCCTCTCTAACTGCTATCTCTCCTCGGTCTCCTCTCTATGTCCTATCTCTCCTCTGTCCGCTCTCTACGTCCCCTCTTTCCACCGTCTCCTCTGTCTCGACTCAATCTCCTCTCTCTCCTATGTCACCTCTCTATGTCCTCTCTCTAGGTCCTCTCTCTTCCCTAGCTCCTCTCCCTTCTCTGCCTCACCCTCTATCTCCTCTCTCCCCTCTGTCTCCTGCCAATGTTTTCTCTCTCCTCTCCCCCTCCTATCTCTCCTCTAACGCCTCTCTATGTCCACCTTCTCCTCTAACTCCTCTCCATCTCCTCTCTCTCCTCTGTCTCCTCTCTAGCTCTTCTCTCTCCTCTGCCCCACTCTCTATCTCCTCTTTCTGCTCTGCCCCACTCTCTCTCTCCTCTGTCTCCTCTCCATCTCCACTCTCTCCTCTGTCTCCTCTCTAGCTCTTCTCTCTCCTCTGCCCCACTCTCTATCTCCTCTCTCTATTCTGTCCCACTCTCTCTCTCCTCTGTCTCCTCTCTATGTCCTCTCTCTCCTCTGTCTCCTCTGTCTCTTCTCTATGTCCTATCTCTCCTCTGCCTCCTCTCTAACTTCTATCTCTCCTCTGTCTCCTCTCGATGTCCTCCCTCTCCTCTGTCTCCTCTTTATGTCCCCTCTCTCCTCTGCTCACCTCTATCTCCATGTCTCTCTCTCTCTCTCTGTCTCTTTCTCTACTCTTATCTCTCCTCTGTCTCCTCTCTATGTCCTCTCTCTCCTCTGTCTCCTCTCTATCTCCTCTCTCTCCTCTGTCTCCTCTCTATGTCTCCTCTCTTCTCTGTCTCCTCTCTATGTCCTATCTCTCCTCTGTCTCCTCTCTATGTTTCCTCTCTCTCTCTGTCTCCTCTCTATGTCCTATCTCTCCTCTGTCTCCTCTCTATCTCCTGTCACTTCTATCTCTCCTCTCTATTTCTCTCTCTCCTCTGTCTCCTCTCTATCTCTGTCGCTCCCTCTCTCTCTCTCTATCTCCTATCTCTCCTCTGTCTGCTCTCTATGTCCCCTCTTTCCACCGTCTCCTCTGTCTCCACTCTATCTCCTCTCTCTCCTATGTCACCTCTCTATGTCCTCTCTCTAGCTCCTCTCTCTTCTCTGCCTCACTCTCTATCTCCTCTCTCTCCTCTGTCTCCTGCCTATGTCCTTTCTCTCCTCTCCACCTCCTATCCCTCCTCTAACGCCTCTCATTGTCCTCTGTCTCCTCTGTCTGCTCTCCATCTCCTCTCTCTCCTCTGTGTCCTCTCTAGCTCCTCTCTCTCCCTCTGTCTCCTCTCTAGCTCCTCTCTCTCTCCTCTGTCTCACTCTCTATCTCCCTCTCTCCCTCTGTCTCACTCTCTTTCTCCTCTCTCTCTTCTGTCTCCACTCTATGTCCTCTCTCTCTCTGTCTCTTTTGTTTCTCGTGTCTCCCTCTCCTCTGTCTCCTCTTTATGTCCCATCTCTCCTCTGTCACCTCTCCATGTCTCTTCTCTCCTCTGTCTCCTCTCTAACTCTTATCTCTCCTGTGTTTCCTCTCTATGTCCTCTCTCTCCTCTGTCGCCACTCTATCTCCTCTCTCTCCTCTGTCTCCACCCTATGTCACCTCTCTTATCTATCTCCTCTCTATCTCCTATCTCTCATCTGACACCTCTCTATGTCCTTTCTCTCCTTTCTCTCTGTCTGCTCTCCATCTCATATGTCTTCTCTCTATGTCCTCTCTCGCATCTCTTTTTCCTATCTGTCCTCTGTCTCCTCTCTGTCTCCCCTCTCTCCTCTCTATCCCATCTCTCTTCTCTGTCTCCTCACTCTCCTCTCTATCTCCTATCTCTCCTCTGCCTCCTCTCTATGTCCTCTCTCTCCTCTGACTCCTCTCTATCTCCTATTGCTCCTCTCTCTTTCTCTTTCTCTGAATTTCCTCTCTCTCCTCTGTCTCCTCTCTAACTCCTTCTCTTCTCTACCGCTTCTCTATGATTCTCTGCTCTGTCTGCTCTCTATGTTTCTCTCTCTCTCTCTGTCTGCTCTCTATCTCCTCTTCTCCCTCTGTCTCTCTCTTTCCTCTCCCTCCTCTCTTGTCTCATTCCTCTCTCTCCTTTATTTCCTCTCCATCTCCCTCTCTCTCTCTGTCTCTTCTAGCTCTTTCTCTCCTTGCCTCCCTCTCTATCTCCTTTCTTCTCTCTTTCCTTCTCTCTCTCTTCTCTTCTTCCTCTATCTCCCTCTTTTCTCTCTTCCTCTGTCTCCCTCTCTTCTCCTTCCTCCTTTCTCTCCTCTGTCTCCTCTCTATGTCCACTCTCTCCTCTGTTTCTTTCTCTATGTTCTCTCCTCCTCTTCTCCTCTCTCTTTCCATCTCCTGTCTTCTCCCTCGGTGGGACCACTAACACTCATGGTACTTGTCTTGACTTTTCAGGCGGTTTTAGACAGCACATGAAACTACTAGCGCGATTGTGGGAGAGCCTAGGAGAGGCAGTCTAGCCATCGCTGATCATCTCTCTCTCTCTCCCTTGCCTCCTCTCTAACTCTATCTCTCCTCTGTCTCCTCTCTATGTCCTATCTCTCCTCTGTCCGCTCTCTCTGTCCCCTCTTTCCACTGTCTCCTCTGTCTCCACTCTATCTCCTCTCTCTCCTATGTCACCTCTCTATGTCCATCTCTCTAGCTCCTCTCTCTCTCTGCCTCACTCTCTATCTCCTCTCTCTCCTCTGTCTCCTGCCTTGTCCTCTCTCTCCCTCTCCCTCTTCTCTCCCTCTCGCTCTCTCTTGTCCTCCTTCTCCTCTGTCTCCTTGCTCTCCCTCTCTCTCCTCTCTTGCTCTCTCTCTCCTCTGTCTCTCTCTATCTCTTTCTCTCTCCTCTGCCCCCTCTCTTCTCCCTCTCTCCCTCTCCTCACTCTCTCTCTCCCTCTGTCTCCTCTCTATGTCCCTCTCTCTCTTCTGTCTCTTCTCTTGTCCTTCTTTCCTCTGCCTCCTCTCTCTCTCTTCTCTCCTCTGTCTCCTCTCTTCCATCTCTCCTCTGTCTCTCTTGTTCTCTCCTCTTCTCTCTGTCTCCTCTCTTCTCTTCTCCTCTTCTCTTCTCTCTTTCTCCTTGTTTTTCTCTTCCTCTTCTCCCTCTTTCCCTTCCTTTTCTCTCCTTCTCTCTTCTCCCTCTCTCTCCTCTGTCCCTCTGTCTCTCTCTTTCCTTCTCTCCTCTGCCTCCTCTCTTCTTCTTCTCTCCCTCTGTCTCCTCTCTTTCCTTCTCTCCTCTGTCTCTCTCTTGTCTCTCTCTCTCTCCTCTGTCTCCCTCTCTTCTCCTCTCTCTCCTCTGCCCTCTCTTCTCTCTCTTTCTGCCCCTCTCATCTCCCTCTCTCCTCTGTCTCCTGCCTTGTCCTTTCTCTCCCTCTCCCTCCTTCCCTCTCTCTCGCCTCTCTTGTCTCTCTTCTCCTCTGTCTGCTCTCCATCTCCTCTCTCTCCTCTGTGTCCTCTCTGCTCCTCTCTCTCCCTCTGTCTCCCTCTCTTCTCTCTCTCTCCTCTGCCCCACTCTCTTCTCCCTCTCTCTCTCTCTGTCCCCTCTCTCTCTTTCTCTCTCTCTCTCTCTGTCTCCCTCTTGTCCTCTCTCTCCTCTGTCTCTTTGTCTCCCTCTCGATGTCCTCCCTCTCCTCTGTCTCCCTCTTTTGTCCCATCTCTCCCTCTGTCACCTCTCCATTCTCTTCTCTCCTTCTCCTCTCTCTCTTTCTCTCCTGTGTTTCCTCTCTTGTCCCTCTCTCCTCTGTCTCCACTCTATCTCCCTCTCTCCTCTGTCTCCACCCTTGTCACCTCTCTTTCTATCTCCTCTCTATCTCCTATCTCTCATCTGACACCTCTCTTGTCCTTTCTCTCCTTTCTCTCTGTCTGCTCTCCATTCTTTCTTCTCTCTTGTCCTCTCTCGCATCTCTTTCTCCTTCTGTCCCTCTGTCTCCTCTCTGTCTCCCTCTCTCCTCTCTTCCCTTTTTCTCTGTCTCCTCACTCTCCTCTCTATCTCCTATCTCTCCTCTGCCTCCTTCTATGTCCTCTCTCTCTCCCTGACTCCTCTCTATCTCCTATTGCTCCTCTCTCTTTCTCTTTCTCTGTTTCTCTTTCTCTGTCTCCTCTCTACTCTTCTCTTCTCTCCGCTTCTCTTAGAATTTCTGCTCTGTCTGCTCTCTTGTCTTCTCTTTCTCTCTCCTCTGTCTGCTCTCTATCTCCTCGTTCTCCCTCTGTCTTCTTTCTATTCCTCTCCCTCCTCTCTTTGCTCTCATTCCTCTCTCTCCTTTATTTCCTCTCCATCTCCCTCTCTCTCCTCTGTTTCTTTCTAGCTCTTATTTCCTTGCCTCCTCTCTATCTCCTCTGTCTTCTCTCTATGTCCTCTCTCTCATCTCTTTCTCCTATCTATCCTCTATCTCCCTCTCTTGTTCTCTCTCTCCTCTGTCTCCTCTCTATCTCCTATCGCTCCTTTCTCTCCTCTGTCGCCTCTCTTGTCCACTCTTCCCTCTGTTTCTTTTCTTGTTCTCTCACTCCTCTGTCTCCTCTCTATCTTTTATCTCTATCCGTCTCCTCGCTATGTACTCTCCTCTGTCTGCTCTCTATCTCCTCTTTCTACTCTGTCTCGTCTCTATCTGCTATTGTTCCTCTGTCGCCTCTCTATGCCATCTCTCTCCTCTATCTCCTTTCTATGTCCTATCTTTCCTCAGTCTTCTCTCTCCCCTGCCTCGTCTCTAACTCCTATCTCTCCTCTGACTCCTCTCTATGTCCTATGTCTCCTGTGTCTCCTCTCTATGTCCTCTCTCTCCTCCGTCTCCTCTCTATGTCCGCTCTTCTCTGTCTCCTCTCTTCTCTGTCTCCTCTCTATTTCCTATCTCTCCTGTGTCTCCTCTCTATGTGCTCTCTCTCCTCTATCTCCTCTCTATCTCCAATTGCTCCTCTATATCCTCTCTATGTAATCTCTCTCCTCTGTCTCCTCTCTATTTCCTATCTTTCCTCGTCTCTAATTCCTATCTCTCCCCTGCCGCCTGTCTATGTCCTATGAGATGAGAATCTGTCTCCTCTCAATGTCCTCTTCTCTCTCTCCTCTGTCTCCTCTGTCTGCTCTCTATCTCCTCTCTGTTCTCGGTCTTCCCTCTAACTCCTATCTCTCTTCTGTTGCTCCTCTATGTCCTATTTCTCCTCCGTCTCCTCTCTATGTCCACTCACCCCTCTGTCACCTCTCTAACTCGTATCTCTCCCTCTGTCTCCTCTCTATGTCCACTCACCCCTCTGTCACCTCTCTAACTCGTATCTCTCCTCTGTCTCCTCTCTATGTCCTTTCTCTCCTCTGTCTCCCTCTACGTCCTTTCACTACCCCGTATTCCCTGTCCTCTCTATCTCCTCTTACTTCTCTGTTGCGTTTCTTTGTTCTCTGTCTCCTCCCTATGTCCACTCTTTCCTCTGTCTCCTCTGACTCTCTTCTGCCTCCCTCTCTATCTCCCTCTCTCTCCTCTGTCTCCTCTGTCTCCTCTCTATGTCCTATTTCTCCCTCTGTCTCCCTCTCTATGTCCTCTCTCTCCTCTCTATCTCCTATATCTTCTCTGTCTCCCTCTATGTTCTCCCTCTCTCTGTCTCCTCTCTTCTCCACTCGCTCCTATCACTCCTCTTTCTCCCTCTCTATGTCCTTTCTCTCCCTCTATTTCCTCTCTATCTCCTATCGCTACACTCTCTCCTCTTTTTCCTACCAATGTCCTAGCTCTCCCTCTGTCTCCTCTCTATGTCCGCTCCCTCCTCTCTCTCCTATGTCTTCTTTCTAGCTCTTGTCTCTCCTCTGCCTCCCTCTCTATCTCCCTCTCTTTTCCTTTTCCTCCTCTCTATCTCCTATCTCTCCCTCTGTCTCTTCTCTATCTCCCTCTTTATGTCCTCTCCCTCCCTCTAAGTCTTTCTCTCTATCTCGTCTCTCTCCTCTGTATCCTCTCTCGCCTCCGCCTCCTCTCTATCCACTCCTTCTCCCTCTATATCTCCTCTCTCTATTCCATCTCCTGTCTATCTCCCTCGGTGGGACGCACTAAACACTCAGTGGTATTGTACTTAAGACTTTTCAGGGCGGTATTTAGACAGCACATGAAAACTGACTAAGGCGCGATGTGTGACCGAAGAAGAGACACTGAGCGAGAGAAAGAGAGTCTGAGGCACATCAGCTGAATACATCTCTTCTCTCTCCCTTGCCTCCTCTCTAACTGCTATCTCTCCTCGGTCTCCTCTCTATGTCCTATCTCTCCTCTGTCCGCTCTCTCTGTCCCCTCTTTCCACCGTCTCCTCTGTCTCCACTCTATCTCCTCTCTCTCCTATGTCACCTCTCTATGTCACTCTCTATGTCTCGCTCTCTCTCTCTCTCTAGCTCCTCTCTCTCTCTGTCTCCTCTCTCTGTCCTCTGTCTCCTCTCCATCTCTATCTCTCCTCTCTCCTCTCTATGTCCTCTCTCCTCTGTCTCCCTACTCTCCTCTCTCCCTCTCTGCAATCTCTCTCCTCTGTCTCCTCTCTCTCTCCATTCTCTCTCCTCTGTCTCCTCTCTATCTCCCTCTCTCCTCTGCCTCTCACTCTCTCTCTCCCTCTGTCTCCCTCTATGTCCTCTCTCTCCTCTGTCTCTCTCTTATGTCCCATCTCTCCTCTGTCTCCTCTCTACTCTCTTCTCTCCTCTGTCTCTTCTCTAACTCTATCTCTCCTGTGTCTCCCTCTTGTCCCTCTCTCCTTGTCTCCTCTCTTCTCCTCTCTCTCCTCTGTCTCTTCTCCTCTCCTCTCTCTCTCTCTGTCTCCTCTCTTCTCCTCTCTCTCCTCTGTCTCCTCTCTCTGTCTCCCTCTCTCCTCTGTCTCCTCTCTCTATCTCCTCTCTCTCCTCTGTCTCCTCTCTTCTCCTCTCTCTCCTCTGTTCCTCTTCTCCTCTTCTCTTTCCTCTCTCTCCTCTCCTTCTCCCTCTACGTCCTTCTCTCCTCTGTCTCCTGTCTATCTCCTATCTCACTCTGTCTCCTCTCTATCTTTCTCTCTCTCCCTCTGCTCTCCCTCTCTATCTCCTCTCTCTCCTCTGCCTCCTCTCTGTCTCCCTCTCTCTCTCTGTCTCCTCTCTCCATCTCCCTCTCTCTCCTCTGTCTCCCTCTCTATCTCCTCTCTCTCCTCTGTCTCTCTCTTCTCCTCTCTCTCCTCTGTCTCCTTTTATGTCTCTCTCTCTCCCTCTGTCCCCTCTTATCTCCCTCTCTCCTCTCTCCCTCTCTTCTCTCTTCTCTCTGTCCCTCTGTCTCTTCTCTTGTCCTCTCTCTCTCTCTGTCTCCCTCTCTTCTCCCTCTCTCCTCTGTTCTCTCTTTCTCCTATCTCCCTCTGTCTCCTCTCTTCTCCTCTCTCTCCTCTGTCTCCTCTCTATCTCTCTATCTCTCTCTGCTCCTCTCTATCTCTCTCTCTCTGTCTCCTCTGTTGTCTCTTTCTTCTCTCTGTCTCTCTCTATGTCTCTCTCTCTGTCTCTGTCTCTAGCTCCTATCTCTCCGCTGACTCCTCTCTATGTCCTATCTCTCCTGTGTCTCCTCTCTATGTCCTCTCTCTCCCTCCGTCTCCGCTCTATGTCCCTCTTCCCTGTTCCCTCTCTATCTCATCTCTCTCCTCTGTCTCCTCTCCCGCCTCCGCCTCCTCTCTCTCCATCATTCTCCTCTATATCTCCTCTCCTGTCTCCTGTCTATCCTCTCTATCGGTGGGAAGCACTAAACCTCAGTGGAACGTCTAAGACTTCAGGGGTTTTAGACAGCACAAGAAAACTGACTAAGGAACGATGTGTGACCGAAGAAGAGACACTGAGCGAGAGAAAAGAGTCTGTGGCACATCTCTCTCTCTCCTCTGTCTCCTCTCTAACTGCTATCTCTCCTCGGTCTCTCTCTATGTCCTATCTCCCTCTGTCCGCTCTCTATGTCCTCTCTTTCCACCGTCTCCTCTGTCTCCACTCTATCTCCTTGCTCACCCCTCTATGTCCACTCTCTAGCTCCTCTCTCTCTCTGTCTCACTCTAATCTCCTCTCTCTCCTCTGTCTCCTGCCTATGTCCTCTCTCTCCTCTCCACCTCCTATCTCTCCTCTGTCGCCTCTCTATGTCCTCTCTCTCTCTGTCTCCCTCTCCATCTCTCTCTCTCCCCCTGTATCCTCTCTGCTCTCTCTCTATCTCTCTCTTATCTGTCCTGTGTTTCTCCCTATGTCCTCTCTCCCTCTGTCGCCACTCTGTCGCTTCTCTATCTCTTATCTCTCCTCTGTCTCCGCTCTGTCTCCTCTCTGTCTCCTCTCTTTCTCTTCTCTCTCCTCTTCATCCCATCTCTCTCGTCTGTCTCCTCTCTATATCCTCTCTCTCCTCTGTTTCGTCTCTATCTCTCCTCTGTTTCCTCTCTGTCTCCAATCTCCTCTCTATCTACTATCTGTCCTCTGTCTCCTCTCTGTCTCCTCAATCTCCTCTCCATCCCATCTCTCTTCTCTGTCTCCTCACTCTCCTCTCTATCTCCTATCTCTCCTCTGTCTCCTCTCTATGTCCTCTCTCTCTCCTCTCTCTCCTCTGACTCCTCTCTATCTCCTATTGCTCCTCCCTCTCTTCTCTTTCTCTTTATGTCCTCTCTCTCCTCTGTCTCCTCTCTAACTCCTTTCTCTTCTCTACCGCCTCTCTATAGACTATCTCTGCTCCGTCTGCTCTCTATATCTTCTCTTCTCTCTCCTCTGTCTGCTCTCTATCTCCTCGTTCTCCTCTGTCTTCTTTCTATATCCTCTCCCTCCGCTGTTTGCTCCCAATATCCTCTATCTCCTTTATTTCCTCTCCATCTCCTCTCTCTCCTCTGTCTCCTTTGTAGCTCTTATCTCTCCTCTGCCTCCTCTCTATCTCCTCTGTCTCCTCTCTATGTCCTATCTCTCCTCTGTCTCCTCTCTATGTGCTCTCTCTACTCTGTCTCCTCTCTATCTTCTATTGCTCCTCTGTCGCCTCTCTATGTCATCTCTCTCCTCTATCTCCTATCTATGTCTTATCTTTCCTCGTCTCCAATTCCTATCTCTCCCCCGCCGCCTCTCTATGTCCTATTTCTTCTCTGTCTCCTCTCTATGTCCTCTCTCTCCTTTCTATCTACTATATCTTCTCGGTCTCCTCTCTATGTTCTCCCTCTCCTCTGTCTCCTCTCTATCTCCACTCGTTCCTATCTCTCCTCTTTCTCCTCTCTATGTCCTTTCTCTCCTCTATTTCCTCTCTATCTCGTATCGCTACACTCTCTCTTCTCTTTCCTACCAATGTCCTAGCTCTCCTCTGTCTCCTCTCTATGTCCGCTCAATCCTCTCTCTCCTCTGTCTCTTTTCTAGCTCTTGTCTCTCCTCTGCCTCCTCTCTATCTCCTCTCTCTCCTTTTCCTCCTCTCTATGTCCTAGCTCTCCTCTGTCTCCTTTCTATGTCCGCTCCCTCCTCTCTCTCCTATGTCTTCTTTCTAGCTCTTGTCTCTCCTCTGCCTCCTCTCTATCTCCTCTCTCTCCTTTTCCTCCTCTCTATGTCCTTTCTCTCCTCTGTCTCCTCTTCATCTCCTATCCTTCCTCTGTCTTCTCTCTCTCCCCTCTTTCCACTGTCTCCTCACACTCCTCTCTATCTCCTATCTCTCCTCTGTCTCTTCTCTATCTCCTCTTTATGTCCTCTCCCTCCTCTCTATGTCTTTTCTCTCTATCTCGTTTCTCTCCTCTGTATCCTCTCTCGCCTTCTGCCTCCTCTCTCTCCACTCCTCTCTTCTCTATATCTCCTCTCTCTATTCCGTCTCCTGTCTATCTCCTCGGTGGGAAGCACTAAACACTCAGTGGTACTTGTACTTAAGACTTTTCAGGGCGGTATTTAGGCAGCACAAGAAAACTGACTAAGGAACGATGTGTGACCGAAGAAGAGACACTGAGCGAGAGATAGAGAGTCTGAGGCACATCATCTCCTCAGTCTTCTCTCTAGCTCTCTCTCTCTCCTCTGCCCCACTCTCTATCTCCTCTCTCTGCTCTGCCCCACACTCTCTCTCCTCTGTCTCCTCTCTATGTCCTTTATCTCCTCTGTCTCCTCTGTCTCTTCTCTATATCCTATCTTTCCTCTGCCTCCTCTCTACCTTCTCGTCTCCTCTCTATGTCCTATCTCTCCTTCGTCCGCTGTCTATGTCCCCTCTTTCCACCGTCTCCTCTGTCTCCACTCTATCTCCTGTCTCTCCTATGTCACCTCTCTATGTCCTCTCTCTAGCTCTCTCTCTTTCTCTAGCTCCTCTCTCGTCTCTGCCTCACTCTCTATCTCTCTCTTTCTCCCTCTGTCTCCTCTCTAACTGCTATATCTCCTCGGTCTCCCTCTCTATGTCCTATCTCCCTCTGTTCGCTCTCTATGTCCCCTCTTTCCGCCGTCTCCTCTGTCTCCACTCTATCTCCTCTCTCTCCTATGTCACCTCTCTATGTCCCTCTCTCTGGCTCCTCTCTCTCTCTCTAGCTCCTCTCTCTTTCTCTGCCTAACTCTCTATCTCCTCTCTCTCCTCTGTCTCCTGCCAATGTCCTTTCTCTCCTCTCCACCTCCTATCTCTCCTCTAACGCCTTTTTATGTCACTCT
>JAWNPQ010000111.1:0-105732 GCA_035047465.1 Drosophila sordidula
TATTGGAATATATACATTCCCGAGTACTCGGAAATGCAGGCAAATGCAAACGGTTCTGGGCTTGCCACGCACAAATCACGGCGTCTCTCCGGCCTCGCCCTGCCCTCATCCACCCGACGACGACATGCAAAACTGCCGCCACAGCTAATTTAATAATTTATCATTTTGCTGCAGGGCAACAACAAAAGATTATTTAAATTCGCGTATTACACAGCAGGGTAGATCGGATCGCTTTGAAACCAGTCGAGTTGGGGTTCCTGCCATGTCTCGGGCCGGGGGTTGTACGGAGCAATAAATGACGTGTTAGCCCGCTGGCAATGCAGCGCAATAATTTAAAAATTTCCACACTCCAGAAGTGGCTGTGGGCCGGGGATAAAAGGGGTTCAATTTGTTCAATTATGTATTTCAAATTAAATGATGTGGCAGGATTCAAATTTTTCACAAAACCTTCACTATTCTAATTGGCGCATCTAATGGCGAATGCAGCGAATTGTAAAATATATAGGTTGACAGTTTCAGTGTGTGTGTAATCCTTTGAGAACAACACTTGAAACAAATTTGTTTACGCATAGTAGGGAAATATTTTGATAAATATAGACGGGTAGGCACTCGAAGTAGCCCCAGTAAAGCACAACACAAACATACACACATGTATTTGTAATCCTTTCGTGCCCAATTCAATTGTTCGATTTGACAAATTGATTTTCACTTTAACCGGTTTGCACTGATTGCTTCGGCTTTCATTTTGTTTGCTTTGGGAATTGACAATTTCTTTTTCTCTTTCTTTTTTTTGCTACAGTTTTTGTTGTTGTTATGTCTATTTCGCATTTTGGCCACACGCGCGTAAATATTTATTTAGTTGTGGACACTGGAAAATCTCGTCACGCCTTTGGCCGCATTGTCGCCCACCATTTAAATGCACGCAAATTGCTGCTTGGTTTTGGTCTCGGCCAAGTGCTCTTTCAGCCCGACTCGATTAGAGATGCTAACTGGTCCGCCAGAAGTTGTTGAAATTTATGTGCCATTGGGCGAAGCAGTAACCAAAAAAATTAATTGCTTTTGCAAATAGAGTCCGCTGCAGTTCGTGGTGACATCAAAATGGCTGCCCTGTATAGTTGGCCTTTTGTTTTGGCCACGTGATGGTGGTTTTTTTTTTATCCACTTTGCTGGTCTACAAATAAATGCACTGAACTTAACAAGCCGCAGGTTAAGATTTGAAATGGGTAAATTTTCATAAAAAGAAAAGCTCAGTTCTATACGAAACTTTTATATATTCGAAGCATACAGATTTTAAAATAGTTTAAAAAAATCAATAAGCCTTACATAAGCAGAAAATCACAGTATATTTATATTTTATAACAAAAAAAATTGAGTGAGTAGACAACTCATGTTCGAATCCTAGGCTAGACTATGTAAAAAATAGTTAGGTTGATACTTTATAACTCTACCCTATACATTAAGAATATATTTATATATTTATTTAATTTCTAATAACACTTTTAGTTGAGTTCGCCGATTTTTCTCAGTGTAGTAATTTTGTTACTCATGTTTTTTACGCCAGACCATGCTAAGCCCGCCATTGTTTTGCAACTAAACGAGGCAATTGCAGGTTGTGTCTATGGCCCCAGCTCGAACTTCTGTTTTGAGCTCCTATTTCCATACTGGGCTCTCCACCTTTAACAGGCTGGCGAATATAAATTGCGGCTTTATCAAAGCGCACGTCAAATCTCGTTTAAATTAATGAGTTTGAGCGTTGTTTTTTAGCGCGTTGTCGGCGCCTCTGCATAGTTTCAAATTCCGTTTATTTATGCGTCATAAATTGGCTGAAAAAAGCAGTGCACTGCTGCAGAAGTGGTAGAGCGGCAGCCAGCAGTCAGTCAGCCAGGACACGACGGAAGTACTGCCGCCAGGCAGAGGCACTAAAATTATGAAACATTGTTTGCCACTTTGCGCTGAAGGCTGAAATCGATTACGAGGACAGCGAAGACTGCCAAGTGGCAAGTAGCAAGCCGCAAGGACCGGGTGTCAAGTGTGAAATGAGGAGGCGTTAAGTAGTCATAAGCTTGGGCCAGCCTGACGCACTTCAGCGGCAGCCACAGCCCCAATCCCGCAATCCCGCAATCCCGGCCATAGTACCCCGCCAGTGGCTCCCTCTGCCTCGAGTTAATTAATATGTTTATCGTGGCGAAGTGTTGATGCCAGCAATACCAACAACAGGCTCAAGTCGAGCCGGTTGCAAAGTTATTAAACTTATTGTGGCGTGTAATTAGCTGACGAGCTGTCAACAATATAAGCGCCAGCCAAGGCTCCAATGTGCGGCATGCTGCATGCCGCAGGCTAAGGCATGGATAATTTTACAGGGCTTTCGCTTTGTTTGCACGCCAAATTGTCGGCTGATAAATCAATCGCCGCTGCTGGGTGGTGCTGGCGGGTAGCTAGGTGGTGGTTCCCTGTAACCCAAATCCTTGCCAGTTATTTATTTAATTGACTTGCGAGTATCGCCGCATCCGTTTTCCCCCGCAGGGCCTGCCGGCCCATAACAAATTTTCATAATTTGCCGTGCCGTGTGTAAATTGTGGTTCCTCTTACAACGGCGCCTGGCCAGCCACGGCTTTCGTTTAGGACGCGGCGCAGCGAATGGCGGCGCAATTGTGTCACAGCGTCCTGCTGGCGGCTTCTTTAAACACGCCGCCCTTGCGTTTCGAGTTACATTTACTTTTTAATGGCTTGACTTAAGGAAAACTCCTAATTGGAGCACGCAACAACAAAATTAAAAGAAATATATTACGATTTATAAAACCACAAGTTTAAATGATCAACATACAATATATAAACGTTTGTAAAGTTGGACACCTTTTAAGTGTTAGTTCGGTTACATATTCGACTTAAGGAAGTGTGTTCATAAAAACCACACATATGGTTTTTATAAACATATCTATATTTTATTTTTCGCTAAGAAGTGTTCTTATACAACTCAATTTCAGACCGATTCTTTTATTTGTATATATATCATAGTATTATAGGCCGATGTTGTTCATATATATATTGAACTAAAAAGATAATATTTAATGACCAAAAATAATAAACAAAGTAGTTTGATTCGGTTTGCTACAAAAAGACGGATCAAGGAAAAGTTTAATTAAGACAGCTAGATTGACTCGACTGTTTATACTTATGAATAATATATGTACTTAAAAATTAGGAATAGCCTCTGAGAGGGTATATAAATATCAGCTTTACAAAACTTACACCTCTATTTTAGATTATTTTTAATTCAGCTCCCATTGCATATCCGCAGCTGTCGCTTGCAATTGTTTTGCCATTAATTAATTAAGTTAACTACTTTGGCAAAGTTTGCAGCCTTAATTGAAAAATGAGCCTAAGCTGCTCATTAGCATTTTGCGTGCTACAGCGAGGAAGGGAGAGGGTGAGAACTGTGAGACAGCTTTCACTCTCCCTCTCTCTCTCTCTCTCTCTCTCTCTCATTTGCAATTAGCAGCATAAATGAATCAATTACTCATACTTGAGGCGTGAAATAGAAAGTTTTGGTCACCCAAAAACTTTTGCCTCAGCTATACTCCCGTTAGTCCGCTGTCCTTCAAGTGACCGCTGCTGCAACTCTAATTGGGCACAAACACATATGAGCTGGCGACCTGTCCAGTGGACAGTTGTACAGCTGTTAAGCCTTTTTGGAGGTCGCAGCCATGCGTCAAATGGCAAATTGTTTTATTACAGTTTGCAGCAACTTTGTTGTTGTTGCTGTGCTTTTTTTTTTGGCCGCCCACCCAGCGGCACACACTCAATTAAAACTCAAGACCCTTCATAATGCATGCGCCTTTTAGTCTTGATGTTTTAACCTTTTCTTTTTTTCTGCTGCCGTTTGGCAGAAAAAGGATTATTTTGATTTTTTTTTCCCACATTTTGCCATGTTTTTCGGTGCTTTTCGGGCTGGGGAGGGGACATCGTACAAAAGTGTGTAAAGTTTAAAGAGCCTTAAGGGATTATGCGCGCAAATGTGTTGAAATTCGGGCTCTAATGAAAGAGAAAGCAAGTGGCAAAAAGGGACGAGAGTTTTGTGCAGTGGTTTATGGGTATTTATAGATAAGAAGCTAGCTTGGAGCATGTTAAAGCCCCCGAAAACTCAGCGCCTTCCTATTGACTGACCGCTTATTAGAGCCCTGTTGGCAGTTGCCTGTGCCCAGTCTGCCGTGTCCAGCATGCCAGCTGCGACAGGGATAAGTGGGTATAAGCCACAAAGGACGCCTGCCTTTTACTTTACGTGGCCGTTGAGTAACATTTTTAAATCCTTATGAGTGGTTGCCGCAGGACCTTTAGTCGTGCACTAACAACTAATTTTCTTTTAAGAATTTCGTAATTTCAGTGTAATTACATTTATTTGTTTGCTCAGCGTTGACTCGCTGACATTTTTCTACCCTTTGATGTTTGTTTGCCTAATGCCAAAGTCTGTCAACCTCCTCTATTCAAGTGGCAGCTCAAGTGGTCGCCTCGACATTTGTTTGCTTACGTCTCTGACGCGTGCTCAATATTGTTGTTTTTGCAGCTGGACAGGGACATGAAGCAGCAGTTAAAATACTGCCAGCTCTAGATCATATGGTCATATATAATTTTGCATTGCATCTCTGCTCGTTTACCTAAATTTAGTCTACAGGCGTTATCTAATACAATTCTGCTCACCAGATGGTCAACCTTAACCCAAGGAATCTTATCTTCGAAATGTGCTACAAATGCTACACTTGATACACAAAATTCCTTCGGGCTTTGAGCTACACTCAGATCTCACATCACCCATTATAGGCAACAACAATCGCAACACAGCAAAAACAAAAGGCAATCAGAAAAGGCCACGCTGGGCCAACACCAAAAAAAAAACAAAATTTAAGAAAATAAAAAACTCATAGGAAAAAAGTTGCAGCTAAGTTTCGAGTTTTTATTGTACTTCCTTGCGCCGTGTTGAGGGTAAATTATACTACGTGAGTGCACATGGTGAATTTCCCAAACTCTACTTAGCCCTCATCAGGAGTGGCTGCCTTGGTGGTGCGTTACCAGAATCAGATATAAAATACATTTAAAAAAGTAAACTCGTAGGTATTAAAAAGCAGAAAGACAAAGCCAAGTGTAACTAAGTAGAATGGGGCACGAGTGCGGGACAGAGGGAAGCTGACGGGGCACTAAGTAGACAAAATCGACAAATGCAACTGACTCTGTGGCAAGTGGCTTACAGCTGATGCCATCGCCTTGGTTCGCCTGCTTGCCTTGCGCCTTGCCTGGCCCCGACTTGACTATGTTAATTTGGTTGCTACACAAACGAGATTGATTTCGGCATCCGCACACTTGACTTGAGTCGATTTAAAATTTTGCACCACAACAGCATGAAATATTCAAATGGCATTCAGTCGCACACAGTTCGATTTGTTTCGAGTGGCTCAAACAACTCGCAAGCATCGGCATCAGCATCAGCATCAAAAGTATCTGAAGCATCGATAGCATCGACAGGAGCCGCATCTGTTGGCCTTAAGTGCGGTTGCAAATGTCAATTGGCCGTTTGGCCAAGAGCGAACCGGTAACAGGCTGCATTTTAATTTTCTTTTGCCTTGGCAACGGGCTGGCTTTGGACTCTGCTGGTTGTGCGTCCGATGGGAGCTTCGGAGAGATTGGCAAACGGCAACGGCATCGATCTCGTTTTCTTATTTACATTAAAAGCTGTTTGCATTCACTTAAAAGGATAAGCAATGTCCTTTTAATGGGTTTCAAATTGAATAAAGGATTAAGTTGTTAGTTTAAAATTGAATTGCGTGCGCTCGAGTGAAAGGCTAAGGCTAGCCTAAAGCCTTACCCGTCGCCTTTCCGATATCCACCCAAAGTTAGGGTTACAATTTTCACGCTGACAATTTCACGCCGCACACGGCAAATGCTCGTTACTACTGCGTTTAACGACTGCACGAAAAACCAATAGACGTGATGACCAAACACCCATGCACTAATTAGCAACGGCTTGCACATTACCAGCGCCAGGATAATAGTCCTGGCAACGTCGTGCTCTCCCAAACTACATGACATGCAGCCATAATTCCAGGGGTTGCCAGTTAGCAGCCAACGCCAATTATTTCGCAATTTTGTCAAATCAAATGGATGCGCTGAATTGTCATAACGACCACATGCGAGGATTTTATTTGCAGAGTCCCAGGTGTTGCGTCCTTTTGCTCATTTCCTGCCAGCGTTAAAAATTTAACGAGCACATTAACTGAACTTGCTCACAAAGCAGCAACAGCTCGCGGCTTGATAAGTCAAAATTATTTGACTGGAAGCCAGCTTAATATGTGCACTCAGAAAAAAGATGTAAACACAAGATAGTTGAAAATGTATGCAACTAAGTTGAAAAATGTATCTTCCATAAAATGTAAAAAAAAAAAAATTGGAATTTATTTTAAAAATGTTCTTTTACACTTGTTTTAAGATGATTGTCTGTCTGTTTTTTATCTCAGTTACAACAAATTTTTATACTCGTTCACAAAGCGAATGAATGCATATTGAAGCTAGAGACTCGAAATTTTGAATATATAATCGTGTATACCCGCGTCAGACGATGTGTTAAGATTTTTGTGCCACGCCCACAGGGTGGCTTTTTCTTTTTCTTCCTTTTCTTCCAGTTCTACTTTTTGACTTCTTTATACGAGAACTTCGATATATTATCGATTATGTTTTAGACACTTATTAAGTACTTTTCCAATATCTATTGTATATGTTTGTACTTCAGTACTTATACTACACATGCTGTTATCTTGAACTACTGCACGAACCATATTAATTTTGTACACTCATGAGGAAAACAAGGTCCCTTTGTGTGGGAAACAAAACCACAAGCTCTGCTCACGCATAAAGACTTGAGAGCTGTGTTCACCTTTGGCGCGATATGATATAATTAAATAAAGTTATTCCCACTAATCCTGTCAGCAGCGTTGCACCTGAACCGAAGCTGATATGCAAAATACATATGTATATATATGTATTTCCATGTGCCCAGTGGACACACCCACAAAACCTAAATACTTTATCTGACGAAGGCCCATAAGTATATATTCCAATTTAAACTCTAGTTTTAAAAGAGAGCAGAAAATAGAGAACAGAATAATGAAGTATTCATATGATATATATGTCATACTTGAATTAGGAAATTCGTTTTTCCAAGTGTATTCTATTTGGAACCATATAATGTATATGTAGCTATGTAACAAAGAGCTCAGAGCTCCGAGCTCAGAGCTTACCGCATGCTGTGCTGGTAACTGATAATTAAGTAGTTGCCGGTTGGGCTGCTCATTTTAAAACTGCCAAGTGGAGGCCACCCGGAGCTTAGTTTTTGTCTGGTTTATATGAAAACAAATTTGCTCATTACGCGCAGGAAACGAACCCAAAGACATTTGCAAATGTCCTGAACGCCACTCGGTGAAGAACTGCCTATTTATTTTGTGTCTAGCTGCTTAGTTTATTTGAAGTGCCCGACTAGGTAAACAGCCACAGGCCAGGGCGAAAGCGGGCGGAGGAGTGGCCACAGCGCTTTGTCTGGCTCGCATTTGTATGCGAAATTGAACTAGTTCTGTGCTGGTCCCCTGGGTGCCCGTGTGTGATTGAGAAAAATCTAGCGCAACAAATGAAACCGAGACATGAAAGGTGCAATCTCTAAGCAGCATTGAGAGCAAATGCGGAGAGGGATTGGGGATGGGGTGGCTTTTTGGGCAGGCAGACAGATGCTGCCCGTGCTAGCCAGTAGTAATTGCGTTGCCCGGTCGGCCAGTAATGAGTTGGTTTTGGGGCTATAATGAATAAATAGGTTACATTCATAGGTATGAACCCTTGATGATGTCTTTGCCAAATGTAGCATAAACTTTCTGATTGAGTCAGTGCGGAAAAGCAGCTGCTGTTGGTACCCAGTGCTAACAAGCACTTCGTATTCCCACCCAGAACGCAACAACCCGCGAATACATTTGTAAACGTCTTCAGAGCCAAATTGAGAAACAGCGACTGCCAACTGTGTAGTCCTTGTCTTAACTCTTGGCTTAGCCACCTCTTGCCCACAATTGGCGTTATAATTGCTCGAAATGGCTTTGCTTATAATTACAGCAGTTTGTTTGCTGTCTGCCGTTGCTGCTTTCTGTTGTCGTTGGCGGAAACTTTCTGCTGCAGATTCAACAAGCGGCAGGGGGCACACAGACGCTGTCTGGTTGCCTTTAATTATGGCTGCCTTTGTTTTGATTTGCTTGTAATGTCGGCTTAAATATGAGACACACATAAGCGGATTGCCAGCAAGGGGTAGCAATGGCATAAACAATCCACTCACACCCCGGCACTCACCCACTCAAATGCTGATAGTTTTATGTTTGTAGCTGACAACGCCACCAAAGGGTGCGGCGGGGGGCGGGCAGCCCCGGCAGCAACACTTTTCCAAATTTGCGAACAATGCCTGGCCGCGTGGCACTTTGTGGCTCCCAGCAGCACCAACAGCACCACCAACAACAACAACAACAACAACAACAGCTAGCGAATTTGCAACTGTAACTGATTTGCCAGCGGCACGCAGCTAAGTATCCTTCAACGGGGAACCGCTCCCAGTTGATCGCCACCCGGCGCCCGCCAGCGCACGCCCACAGTATAAACAACTCAATTTGAATGCATTTAACCGCGTAATTGAGCCACGTGTTGGACGCTACGCGTGCGCTATTTGCGGCCAAAGCAACCCGGGGCTAACCCCGGCTGCCGCGCTCCCCGCCGCGCACTGCCCCGCCCAACCCCCGCCGCTAAGCACACCAAATTGCAAACCAATTGGCATGCAACTGGTCGGGTAATGTGCCTCGAATGCCTTTCAGCCCTGACCGCGCTGCACAGAAATTAGTGCGTAAATGTTTTCTCACCAAATAAAAAGGCGCAGCTCCCGTAGTCGGAGCGCGGTTTGGCTTTGTGCCCCATTTCGTTGCGCTTGCCGGAGAATTAACTGCGAATTATTTGGGCAGATGACGAGTCACGGCCACGCGTTTAATTTACGCTGAATTCGCAATGCTTTTCACGGCGGCTTGTTGGGCCTGCCACTTGACAGGTAGCTGGGCGTGGATTGGATGAGCTTGGCTAAACGATGATGAATTGCGGGGTGGTGCCAAGCGTTTGTTTGGCCTCGTATCACTTTACCAAAAATGGGGGCTAATGGGGCTAAATGCCGCTGAAATCGCCCCGCAAAGTATGCTTGCAAAATATGAGAGCTGATCTCGACTCCCCTGCTCTTTCCTTCTACAACTTTCGCTTTTGTTCTCCTTCTCAGTTAATCGACCATTAAAATATTTAATGTAATTTACAACACAAAGGCAGTTTACAGTTTTATTGCCCATTTCGAATACTAATAGCAACTGTGTGGCAGCAGCAACAACATTATTGCCGCAGTAACTTTCGCGCCAACAATGAAAAAGTGTTACATTCGAGTTCTTTGGCAGCTTCAATATTACATGAGCACAAATTGCAATTTAATCCACAGATGTCAGCATTGCGATCGGTGCCTGCCACAGACCTAGCCCTAGTCCCAGCCCTTTCCTTATCACGCGTACCCGTAAATGCACGTGCCAAGCGCAACCCCTCGGCCGCCGCGTCGTCCTCGGCCTCAGTTCGAGTCTCAGCTAGCTTTCTGCTGAGCGTCCCACGCGCGTGTCAAGTTGAAAAATGGTATTAAAGTCACATTGACAATCATCAAAATGTGATTCGCTTGCAAACAACAATGGCAACTGTGCCACCCCGGCAGCTCCGGAGCGGCGCTTGACTCAAGACACATGTGGCGGGCGGCCCGCTCCCCGGTGACACTTTAGCGTGTAGCCCGCCCTCATCCTCCGGCTCTTCATCAAATGCGCTGCGCAAATCTGTCATACAGCCCGGCCAAAGTGCCTCTTGGGAGCTTGTTTATGTCAAGTTCGGGTCATAATTTATATGGGCGCACATATGCAAGCATTTGTAGCGCGGGGCGTGGCACGCCAGTTAAATTTTAATTGCCGCGCAAGCAACTGCCGGCCACAAATAGCGAGCCAAATGAGCTAAACTAAGTCGCGAGTTGATCTACCACTCCCAATTAGACATTCCACTTGCCGCTTGGCAGAGATTCCGAGCCTTACTCGGTTGCTCCATACTGGTTTATCTGCGCGCCGTCAGCGTCTCTGGCGTGCACTCAGTCGCGAAATTGTCGCCAGCGTCGTCGTCGTCGCAGTCGCTGCGCGGCAATCCAAATTCAATTAAACAAACACAATAAGTTTCGATAAAGCTGCGCTGATAAGCACGGCAAACTAAATATTCGCATAAAATTTACTAGACTCGACAACAGGCGAAAGGGAGGGGTTAGAGAGAGAGAGAGACCGATGAGAGTGAGAGGGCACGCCTGGCTCTGGGTGTGACAAAACTCGTATGAGGGGCGGACTGTAGAGAAGTCAATGGTGCAGATTAAATGTTGCTCATGCTGCCAACTCACATAGATACTTACACACACACGTTCAAATTGAAGTATGCGTAATCTGCAGCAATTCAGGCGCAAAAAAGGTCCTCGGAAAATGCGTAAACAAAGCAAAACAAAAAAATAAAAATAAAATAGAAGAAGAAGGAAACAAATTGGAATCCAAAATAAGTCGCATGAAATAAAATTCAAAGTAGTTTAGGCAAAAGACCCAAAACACTCTCCGAGCGAGAGCGAGAAACGAAGACAAGCTCGGGCAAAACAACTTAATTGCGTGAGTGTCGCGTTTTGATTCTGCAATGAGTTTCCCCGGAACCCAGTGAAGTATTTCTGGAAGGGGCAACTGTCACGCTGCCACATTCAACCCAAAGTTCGTCTGTTGGTGGTGCGAAATGCTTAAAACAGGATTTGTATTATTATGGCGCGCATTGGAAAGCAATTGTCTTGGATTTGCGTTTAGCCGTTTGCCGTCCAGGATACATAGCCAAGGGTGAGGGTGGGGCTAAGCGTGAGGGGAGGGCTAAGTATTACTTTAAGTGGGCAGGCGTCTCGTTAATTTATCGTTTCACTGATTTGCCTGTGGGTGAGAAGATGTTGTACGACATATTACACTGAATTGTGTTTAGTGGCCTTTGAGAAACTGTAACGATTAACGATTAAAATCAAAGTGATAAAGTGATGAGATATTGGAAGAATAGCCTAAAACTAGAACACTTACATCTGATTTTAGTTTTTTAAAATTGAAAGATATTTGACCAAAAATTAAAGACTCTTTTCAACTGTGTTACCATATTATAATTCCTGTATTTGATTAAAAGTTTCATACACGCTCCACCTTTCTATAAACGGGGGAAACGACCAAGACTCTAGTTGCAGACTAAATATGTGCAACTAAAATTAGCATTTAATTGTATGCAAATTGAGCTCGTTCGTAGTTTAGAGAATTTGGTGCGAAATTCGCTGGTAGTATGTCTGCAGCTGAATAATTTAGTGGCTTACATTTACAGAAATTAACGCATACACACACACACACACACACACACACATGGCTGCGAGCTCATGCATAATATGCACATGTGGGTGTGCATCAAACAGGATTTGTGCGACTAATTGCAAAGTACTTAAGCAAAGCTTTAAACAAATGTAAAAGCAAATTTTTAATATATTATTTATGCAAATGTCCCTTGACGGAAGGAAAATACTAGGCACATGCTTCCTTCCGTTGCCGGCAAATGCAATCAAATGTGCGAAATTTTAGAGCGAACGCACGCGGAAAACGCGACGCGTGTCGCGTGGCTTTTCACACAGGGCTCAGCGTACTGGGCGCGGTGGCGTAATAGATATAAAAGGATTTCCGCCGTATCCTTGTTCAGTGACTCCGTTTGTTTTGTTTGTTTGTTTACTTCGCGTCGCTGTCAACGGCACTCGTAGTCAATCCGCATCCGCCTGGCCATCCGGCTCAGTTGCTGCTCCTGGAGGTGGCCATGCGTGGATTTCTGTTTCAATTATGCTGGCCACCAATAACGGGCACAATACCAAGGAGCAGACCTCGGCCCGGGCTGCCAGTGAGTAGTTATTATAATATCAA
Organism: Drosophila sordidula; assembly: GCA_035047465.1. Taxonomy (NCBI): domain Eukaryota; kingdom Metazoa; phylum Arthropoda; class Insecta; order Diptera; family Drosophilidae; genus Drosophila; species Drosophila sordidula. Next base: position 12,081 of record JAWNPQ010000111.1, read on the forward strand.
TGGGCGCGAGGTGTGAATGCCCGTGAATTTATTCATTTGCTTGTCTCTGTTTTGACAACTTCGCCCCGACTATGGGCTCTATATATGCCGGGCATTGTATCACACAAATCGGATTAAGATATTTCGTATTCGTTTGCCACATAATTGAATCGCTGTGTGTGTATGTGAGTGCGTGTGTGTGTGTGTGTGTGTGTGCTTGAGCTGCACGCAGCAAATGAGAAGCAAATTTAAAATTTTACACTTGACTTAGCATTGTTGTCCTGTCATTTCACACGCCTGCCAGAGAGTCCTTCCAGTCTGTCATTTCGTCTGTCTGTCGGGCTGCCCCGTTTATCTGTGTGCGTCACAGCGATAAATTGTTTTTTGCCCTCTGCTCAGACAAACGTATTTAAATACCACAATCCCCGTTTTATATATAAGTTGTTTTTTTTTTATATTTAAAATTTTTATTTTTTCATTTTACATTTATGCCATTTTTGGTTTGGGTTTTTGATTTTTGATTTTGCTTGCCACTTAAATGCTAAAAAATTGTTACATACTGATAAGTACTTAGTTATAATTAATAATAACATACTCATAAGTACTTAGTTATAATGCTAGATATGTCGATTTTGACTTTGGCAACATCTTTGGGCTTCGTTGGCTGTAATCAATTTAAGCGCTATTTATGCTACTATGTGCTTTGTAATTGTAATTTGTACAGGAACTATGTACAGGCGAGGCTAAACAACATTTAAAGCGATTTGATATTTACAACGCATTGGGTCCCGGGCCTGCCCGAGCCTCTGTGCCGGCGTCCTTGGCACGCTTCTCGAAGAGTTGCAACAAACGCTGTTGCATCTTGCAATTTTATGAGTGGGAGTGGCTCAAGTGGTGCGCGCCCAGGGGATGAAAGTAGGGTCCATAGGGCGGATAGGGCACGGCGTGCGGGTAAAGCAGACTGCTGGCATAGGCGCCGGGCCCAAACGAGCCACCACTTGGCGGCGGCAATGTCGGGCTGTTCACATCCATGCCGGGATTTTGCTTTTTCCACTTGGTACGTCGATTCTGGAACCAGATTTTCACCTGCAAACACATAGAAACTCAGCACGGAATCACACGATTCAGTTGAACCCACTTCTTACCTGTGTTTCGGTTAGGCTCAGGCTGAGCGCCAAATTCAAACGCTCGCACACGCTCAAGTAGCGCGTTGTCTTGAACTTGTTCTCCAGTGAAACCAGCTGCTCGTAGGTGAAAGCGGTACGGGCGCGTCGCGGCTTGGAGCCGCCCCCGCCGCCGCCACTGCCAGACTTGCCGTCACCATTGCGACTGCCGCCCTTCTTGGAATCGGTTTCGCTGCTGGGATCGTCTATGTCGCTGCCATCGTCGCACATATCGTCCTGATCCATGTCATTGAGATCCTGGGCTGCAAACAGAAGAGCAGACCAAATACAAGATAGTTTTTTGCATAAGCCGACAGCATCATCAATCAAGTGAATCAGAGGCAGATTTGTCTCTAAGCGAAAATCAATCACCTCGCATCGGTCGCAACTTTGGGAATTAATTGGAATTTCGTGGCCATGTTGGCGCACATGTGAATATGGGCGGACTATGGCTGTGCAATTGATTGCAATGATGCGGCAATCAAAATTCAATTAACGCGCCCACGGTTCAGCGACTCACAACTGAGGCCACTAACGTCTAACGTCCGGCCCACGGTGTATTGATTACCCCCGTTGTGCTGACTCGGCCAGGTCTCAGGCGCTCGCATAACTGCCCCTTGTGTAGACGCCGGGTTGCGTTTTTGCACGACTGATTGCGTTATCTTATGCAAGGCATCTTGATGTAATCGACAGCGATAACCAATTATTCGATTGGAGAGCCTTTGAGCGATTAAGTGCTTGAACTTTCAACTTGAAGGTTAAGTACCTGCGACCATAGAACACACGCTTTAAACTTGGCTCTCTCGCTGAATCCCAATCTAGCGAAGAAGAAGCGAAAAATATCTGCAAAACAGTCCGTCTGGCTATTAGACAACAGGAAGGAGTAGCAAGTTGGCCTGTCGAGGGCAAATGGCACTGCAAAATGCATGCGCCTGGTAATTGGTCAACATGATTGGCCATGTTTGCATGTAATTAGCCTGGCCGTGGCTGCCTAACAGTGCGCCACAGACAGCGCGCCAATTAAACAGAAAATTAACATGAACGCTTCATTTAATATTTAACGATTTTGCTGGCCATCCTGAGTTGTGCGGCGAGTGTCCTTTCAAATGCAAATGACTCGCCTGTCGCCTGACGCACTGGTAATGGGCTGTGGAGTGTTTGCAGCCACTTTGATATGCATTAATGGCACATTAGATGCCCGAATATCTCATCAATACTCATTGAACGAGTCCGCCGACTGCTCCTGACCACAATTGGTTTGAGTCAATTGAATTGCCAGCCCCGTGGGGCTGAGCTCCACCAGACGTTTAATGCGTTGACAAACAAACGCGAAAAAGTCGAAAGGTCCGCAGACAAAGTGGAACATGCTGGGTGGACGGAGGAGTGGACCGAGTATTGTGTGCTACCCTAAAAGGGTGTTTGCACCCTATAAACAGTCAGCCACAACCGCAGCTGGTTAATAAGCGCTGCAGCCACAAACTGCAAACGTGGATGCGGAGACTGCGGTGGCGGGGTTGTCTAATTAGGGTAACTAACCGTTTGTGCAGCGCAACGTGGCGTATGCGTGTTGTCTGGCAGCCAAACAGGTGGAGGGCAACGAAAATGTTCAATATTTGCGACGATTTTGAGCTAGGTTGGATAAAAGCGAGAGGATTATTAGCGAATAATTCTAAATTAGAAATCCTGTGGATACCATATTTAATATAATTAGATAATGATATTTGCAGACGGGCAAACAGGTTTAGGGGCTACGATTATATCAAATATTGGCAATATTGTCTGGCATTAATGCCATAATGGAAATGCTGTTGATATTCTATATTATTAGTTTTATTCAAAAATAATAATATATCAGTCCTTAAAAGCTTGTTTAAAGTTCTAGGTGAAAATTGAAACTATTAAAAGGGAAACAAGTTATAGCATTGCACACGGGTGTAACCGACTGTGCAATACCCGTTCACAGTAAAACAGCTCAAAGCAAGTGGGCGTGGTCGAAATTTATCGGCTCGATCTTTAGATCGAAAACTGCTGTGTTGTGCGATCTTTATAGTACATCCTTCATTCTGAAACAAGTAAGAATACTTTAGTCGGGAGCACCCGACTAGGAGAAATCCTGAACCCAGCTGCGAGCTTGTTTTACAAACATTTGACCCCTTATATTCTTCAAATTTCAGAAGACGTTCCAAAATGTAAGGTAGTTTGGATTTACTGACGATTTAAGAGGTGTGGTTTTCGTAACATATTATAATAGCAATTCCACTTACATCTCTCCCTTGTTTATCAGACGCTTTTGTTATATACCAGTTGTAAAATAACTGCAGTTAATTATAATAACGCCAAAAGCACTTCACAAGCAATTCTGATGATATGGCCCGTCGAAGATAAAGCGGCGTTTATGAAAGCGCAACGACACAGACAAGGCTCATTTACCAACACACAGGCAATCACACTTATACAGGCATACACGTACTCACACACACACACACACACCCTCGATGGTGCAATTTAAAAGCCAAAGTCGACAACCCCCCGAGCTCAACAACAACGACAATTTAAATTAAGGAGCAAGCGATACGGGCTGAAAGTCTAACAAAAGGAAGTCAGAAACCACTTTAAAGCTAACGAAGCACAGATACACTAACAAATAAATAGAAAGCTAAAATAAATATATTTTAAAATATTCTTAAAACAATAAACCTTATCACTATACACTTGTAGTAGAATCTGCACAAAAGTGAATTTCATAAAGACAATATTTTGGTATATGTTACAATCTGAGCAGTGTAACCTTTGTCAGAGTATAGGCCACAAGTAAATAAACATATATGACAACGTACAATTTTAAGCCATAAACTTAATTATGAAATCCAAGTGTTAATTACCACAACCATCGCATAATTTACCAACACACACGCACACACACACATGCACAAATGCGTACAGTCGACTGAGAGCTCTTACCAAATAGCTTTTAAATTTGGGCCCGGGCGTGGCATTTCAGGGGGCTTCATTGTCGCAATCATTATAATCGCATACGCCTGGCCAATGCGACCCCGGGGAGCATTTGTCGTCTCATTTTGCCATTTTCATAAAATAATAAATGAGTTGCTGATGACGGATATAAAAACCCGAGCCGAGGCTACGAAATTGTCGCCTAACTTTACAGAATTCACAGACACGCACGCAAATCTGCAAGGCTCCCCAGAGCGACAGGAGTCCGACCAGCAGTATACACCAATACATGAATACAAAGTATGCTTTATATGTATATATACATATATACATGCATTGGCATTGGCATTACCATTTGCGTGGGTGCGAGCGAGAGCGCTGGAGTCAGCGCCAAATTGAGTGCTGAAAAGAATAAAAGTTTTCGCAGCCATTTTACTTTTTCGGGGGTTGGTTGCCAGCAATTTTGCTCCCCTACTTTCAGCTGCCAGGCCATGACCACCCACATTTAAATGTTGCCACATAACCATTTTATTCGACTCAACCCCAGGAAGACTACCCGCCTGCCCCTCCCCCTCCTCCGCTCCGTGCGCCCACTTAGTTATCGCATGTTTTTTCATATGACTTTTGGGGCGCATTTCTGGTGCTGGCCGAATATTATGCAGGCTAGGCAAGTGAACGTGGCGGTTTCCGAGCTATCCATGTTGTTTTTATGTTCTTCGGCCCCCTTCGCCGCCATCTGTTATTGTGTTTGTATGTACATAAGTGTATGTGTTTTGTTTTGTGGCTTTCAACGCTGCTTTTAGTGCATTTACTAGTTGTATGCTTTTGGTTCAGTTTTGTTTTGCATTTTAAATGAAATGCAAATTGCTGTGCGCCCAGCGACCAGCCCCAACGAATGGCGCCTTAGAGATTTGCAAGCTGACAATCTGACAAATGCAGCGTATGCGTAATATTTATAAAATATTAAACGGCATGCACACAACGCATTCGTTCTGATCCGATACGGTAAACGGAAAGTTAGGGGGAGGAGTGAAAGGTTGAGTAAAGTGTCATAAAATCTAATTAGTTGCAAAGACAAAAGGCCGCATAATTACGCTAATATAAACCGAAGCGACCAGCAGCAACATTAGCACCTCCCAGGCCATAAAATTAAGCGTCGGGGCTGTGGTAAATGTGTATGTATGTGCAGGACAGGGCCATTGAAGCGGCTAATGAATGTGCGGTAATTAAGTACCTTGCTAATTAATGACCACAGCACCACCAAGCAACGCGCAGGCAACCATCGTTGAATCACAGGCGCAAACAGTGCGTATGCGTAATGTGTATGGCTGTCCCTTTGCAGTAAACTTGAACTGACTGAATAAACTGGCGGCAACAATAACAGCAACAGCAACAGCAACATAATCATTGCCATCATCATTATCCCAGTTGGTCTATCCTGTCCTGTTGTCCTGCGTTGTTGCCGCCGTCGCTTGAGGTCGTTGGCGCGGCCATTCAGTCTGTTTTATTAGCAGTTATGTTCGAGTACCAGCAGCAACCAACCACCTCCGCACCCAGCGCCATTGATGAAGTTAATTGTGTTTTATTAACACAAACACAAATGCACAAACAGCAAACAGCCACACAAACTGCCAGCAACAACAACAACAGCCAGTAGCAGAAGCAATGGCCGATAATTTGTTGCTGATAATGATGTTGTTCTTGTTGTTATTGCTGTTGCTGGTGTTGTTTGTGTGGTCCACGCCATTTTCACTGTTTATAATTTCGTACATAAGCGCTTACCGAAGTGGCCAATAAAGCGTGTGGAGTGTTTGTGTGTGTGTGTGTGTTATGGTGTGAGTGTAAATGCGAGTGTGAATGTGCAACTGGCACTTTTAGACGAGCTGAATGATTGACAATCTGTGGATGTGTATGTGTGTGTTTATTGCTTGATATGGCTGACATTGCCGAGTGCTATATATTGATTAAAGACAAACAGACGGGATTTATGATATCAATGTCAAACAAGCAATTGGATTATAATTGGGAGAAACAAGTGAAAGAATAGTATTTTAAGAAAATTAAAAGAGGTAAATATGTCTGAAATACCTAAATACCAGCAGAACTGGTTTGTTAAAGAGCTGTTTAAGATGTTTAACAATTTATTTGATCTGATTATGGCCCCTATATATTTCTTTAGAAAAATCCATGTTCCTTAATTTGGTTGATAATAATAAATATAATGAAATTCTTGGAGGCATCGGAGGTAAATAGTCTAAGTGACATAGGAAACTGAACTACGAGGTTTCGTGATCGAATACTAGACTGCATGGATATATGTTGTCTTACCCGAAGCCAATTGTAGACAGGAAGATTTTTAAATTCAAATTTTATTTTATACGAATAACTATTAATATGAGAATAATAATACGCAAATAGAGTACCGCGAGATATAAAATAACCGTTCACAGCTAAACGTATATGGGATAAAAATAACAAAATACATTTTAGTTTTATAAAACATTCAAAAGCTCAACAATTGCATCTGAAAACGTATCCACATAGTCAGTATTTATGACCCTGTTTTCTTTTCACTCTCAAAAGCAATTCAGCGTCAGTTTTATTTGCGAGCTTAGCTACTTTTTGTTGCAATATCCCCACCCATTACTTACCTCTTAATCGCAATTCATTTCAAAAATTTCCAATTCAAACTCCATTTATAATCAAATCATGACCAGTGTTCAAACAAACCGTTTCGCCAATTGCAAAACTTGACTTTTTGTGCGCCCTGCTCTTCGAGCATAATACGCCGTGCCCCCCTTTCCACACTTGGCTCCCATCGTTTATTTTGGCGCTTTGCAGTGGCTTAGCAGTTCTACCCCCTCGCTCACACCACCATTACCAAGTTCACCACAACAACTTCAATCAAATTTGCAAATTTTTATTTGAGCAATTTCTTTGCAACGAGCCAAGCATGAAAATCAATTAATTTTCAGCAGAATGTTAGCCCACAGCTGGCAAGAGAAAAATAAGAAGAAAAATAAAAAAGAGCAATCGGATACACGGGCAGCACAAAAACCTGGCAAAAAGAAATACCGAAAAAAATTCTTTCCCAATTAAAACATCAATCAATCAATTAAAACAAATTCCATGCAAAATCCCCACTTGAATATGAGTGCAGCTTTCAGTCTAAACAAGTTTTGTACCTCTCTCGCATTGTTGGCGCATTTGTTTACCCGGTGAATATACTCGAAATATAAATGCTTTCATAGTACCAACACACATCCCCACACACACGCACACACACCCTCTGTGTACGTGACTTGCGCCTGAGAGCAGGCAACACAAAATCTCTGCTCGTTCAAAATGGCAACTTTGCTTTACGTTTTGCGTGTGGGTGACCGGTAGTGCAAAAAAGTAAAAATATCAAAATCAAAACATGCCGAAAGCTACAGGCGGCAAACCAACCAACCCACCCACACATTCACGCACACACACAACCCTGTGGACTACAAAAAATGCGCTCGAATAAAGCTAGCAGTTTGGAATATCAAGTGAAAACGGAAACGCTTTGCAGTTGCCTTCTGGCTGCTCAGCTCTATATAAATAGAAGCACACACATATTAAATATACATATACGAATATATATATAAACATATATATTAATGTGCGTATAGCTGCTAAAAAGAGACTTGTGTTGTGTCCCGTTATCTGATAGATTTCAATCAAATCACGCAACAATGACTGACACAGGTTTATGGGTTATTTTTATAGTTGAGCTTGGCAGACACTCACCAGACATATCCTCGCTATGCTCATCATCGAGATGTTCGTGCATGTCCTCGTCCCGCTCATAGCTCCACTGACGCGGATGTCCAAAAGGCGGCGCTGTCGCCGGAAATTTGCTGCCGGTAAACTTATTGGGATCCAAAATATTCTCCACAGAGAAGGCCAGACGCTTGGTGGCCTCCCTGTCGCTGGCTCCACTCGTGGATGCAGTGCTCGCATTGTTCGCACTGTTGGGCACGGACCGCGTCAGATCCACGGGACAGACCTAGAGCAAGGGGTAAACAGGCAAAAATAAGTAAGTATAGAAAAATGATATGAGGAGGAATGTGAAGCTCGAGACTTACCGACGGCGTACTGTGCGAACCGGAGCCATCATTGCTGTCCTCGTCGTTGCCATCGACGTTCAGCTCCTCGCTGGTGTCGCTGCGCGCATAATTAGCGGCCGCAATTTGGCGAGAAGTGGCCGCCGCCGCGGCTGCTGCTGCCGCCAGGCCGCCCAGCTGAATTCTGAAGCCGTAATCGCTTAAGTCGCGGCCAGTGGGCGAGGCGGAGGAGGAGCTGGTGGATGCCGCGGCGGATGTGCTGGGCGCTTGGTTTTGACTGGAGCGTGCGGCAACCGCTGCCACCAGCTTAATGCGCTCCAGATCCATGTCATTGCCGGACGTTGGACTGATGCTGCCCATCACTGGGTGCGGACCAGCCCCCAAGTGTAGCTGTATCGACGCGGAAGACATTGGCTGTGGCGGTGGTGGCGGCGGCGGCTGTGGATTCTGCGGCGGTGCTGTGAGCGCGGAATGTGGCGGATTTGCTGGTGCCATTGTGGTGGCCAAGGGCGTTTCCATTTGCGGCTCGGAATGTGTCGTTTGGCCGGTGCCAGTGCCGGTGCCTGTGTGGGGCGATGTGGGTGGCGACAGCGGCGAGGTGGCGGGCGAAGGTGGTGCAGTGGTGCTGCTGCCATTGCTAACGGCACTGGCCAGAACTGCCGGTGCGCGCAGATGAAACACAGCCGCTGCCGGATGATGTGGATGCGGGTGCGCAGGATGATGGTGATGGTGGTGCATATGCTGCTGCTGCTGCTGCTGCTGTTGCTGTTGCTGTTGCTGGTGGTGGTGCTGAGCGGCAACGGCCAGAAACTGTGGATTCTGCAGCAAATGCGGATGCTGCTGCAGTAGTGCCGCATGCGAATGCTGCAGTGGCTCCGGTCGTGCCAAATGACGCACTGCATTCAGCTCCAGCAGCTTGCGCTGCTGCGCCGGCAATGGGAAACCAGCGACGCCCGCTGGCGGGGATTGCGAGCGGCGCGCATTGTTCTTGTTGTTGTTGGTCAAGCTGTTGTTGTTGTTGTTGTTGTTGTGGTTGATCTTCTCCTTATCGGCATCGTCGTGCGTGGGACTCAGGCGACTGAGCATGCCAGATTCGCTGGTCATTTGCTTCAAGCGCTCAATGGAGTAGCGCAGATCCTGCTCCTGCTTGGCAGCTTGTCCGGCACTGATTATAAACTTGGGTATCTTGGCAGCTGGTGTGCTAATGGTTGTCGCTGCACTGGAGGCGCCGCTGGACACGGACACCAGCTCGGCACCTGCATTGCCAGCCCCGTTGGCCAGCTCGGGCGAGGTGTTCGATTTGGGAGAATCCGGGTTGGAGTTGGGACTCATCAGGCCGCCGACGGCCGTGGGCTGTGCCCCAATGCTATCGCTGGGCTTTTGCACTGGCGATTGCAGCATCACCATATCGCTTATTGCACTGGTCTCTTGTCACTACACAACACTGGAGCTGATCACTTGTTCACTTCAATTCACTTCAATTGCCTTCACTTGCTCGGTTCGCTTGCCGCGCCGTGTTGTTGTCACCTTGATTGCAGCCAATCGACTGTCACTGATGCCGGCGCGTATCTCTCAATATCTGACGCTGATTCCGCTTATGATGCTCGCTGCTGTTGTTGTTGTTGTTGTTGTTGCTTTACGCTTATCGCGCTGCTTGTGAGCGTAATCCGCGCGCGCGACACTCTGCACGCAGCCGGGGCTGAATCGGAAATGGAAATGGTAATGGTATTGGTAATGACAATCCTATTGCTCGGCAGAGTCCGAGGGTTGCTCCCCGCTGCCGCTGCCTCTGCCGCTGCCACTGCCTCTGCCTCTGCCGCTGTTGCTCTCGAGTGAGTCTCGAGTCGCGTCCAGATGCTGTGGCTGCCGCTGGCCCGTGGCAAGTCAACTAAATGGAAAGTGAGCAAATCTGTTTCGGCGTCTGTCGCTGTTGCTGCTGCTGGTGATGCTGGTGGTGGTTGCGTTGAGTGAATCTGCACTACGCTCTGGCTGTGGCTCTTGCTCTCTGCTGCCGCTCTCTTGGCCTGCTGCACACGCCCCCCAGCCGTTGGTTTGAGTGATTTGTGTTTTGAGTGGCCTGGCTCCTCCTTTTGCTGTACTCCGGCAGGACCTAATCTCGACTAGCATCTAATGATTTAATTTGCCTTGTACTCGTTAGCAAGCGTAATGGTCTGTTCTAAGGTCTTAGCCACAGCGTGGGCTGGAAGGTAATATGTACACTTGTTTCTACCCGCCTGCCCTTCACCAGTTCTGTCTCTCTCATACTCTCCCTCTCTCTCTCTCACACACACACACTGCTGCCCAGTTTTACATAGTTCTTTCACTCAGTTGAACTGCCACCCAAATATGCGCTCGAGGATGTGAGTAATTGTCAAATTATTTAGCGCAAAATTTGTTTGCCTATGCGCTTCGTTGGCTCCGAAATGGATCTCAGCTTTTTATATTTGAAATGTGCGCTGTTTTATATATGTTTGCTTTGCTGCCCTGTGTTGTTGTGCCTTTGCTTATGCCTGGTTTGTTCTTAGTCATATATGCATGAATGCTTTGTGGTCTTGTGGCTGGCAACGCCAGCAGCAACAAGCAAGAATTCTTCTTGCCAAATTCTATTACGCCTAATTGAATTCGGGGTAAATTGTAGTGCTTTATCAGTTTATTAATTAGTTGTTAATATTTGTAAGTAACAATTGTCAGCGTTCGCTTTTCAGCCACAAAGAGGATCTTAAAGTGGCGTAAATGGCAGTCAACTGTTCAGCTTTTAGCCTTGGTCCAGGTCTAGTTGACACTTTTGCTGTTGCTGCTCTATGTAAAACTCTGAGAACTCATCAGAGGGAGACAGGACATACAAACGACTCGGGCGCCGCCACCCATGCTCGCCTTGCTCTCTGCCAGGCTCACTCTCTTGCTCTCTCTTTCACTCTTTCTCCATCTGCGTGCGTGTCGCTTCTCAGTTTGCAGAATGTTTTAAATTGAACAAAAATTTATATGCGCTTTGCACAGACAATTTAATATCGCATCCAATTTGCGGTTTATACGCATCGCAGCAGCGGCCCACATGGACGCAAAGTGGCTGGGGGGGTGGGGGGGGGGGTTATACGGAGAGAAGTGGTGGCTATGTGGATAGCCTGCTGCTGGCCTGGTTGGTTGGTTGCTTGGCTGGCTGCTGGTCGTGCTCTTGGTCGGGTTTGAGCGCACAATGGGGCGTATAAGTGACATCGTTAAGTGGACGCAGGACGGCGAGGATGCTGCTTAATGAACTTCAACGGCATTCCCTCCGCACAGATCGTCCTTATGTCCTTGTCGGCAGTCAGCAGTCAGCAGTCGGCTGTCGGTATTTTTAAGCGTATTTTTCTTGTGCTCGTTTCGTCTTTATTTTCGTTGACTTTGCCGCTGCTTGAGCTCTTTGCGTGGGCAACGCCGGCTGAGCTGGGCGCTCGTTAGCGCTGCTCGGATTCGCTCCTCTATAATTAACCACAAAATGAGGGGAGATGGCATTCTTAATGAGCAGCTTGTTATGCCATTTTCGTTTTAATTACTTTTAAGATGCTTGTTACCAACACCAGAGCGCCAGCTCGCCGCTTTAATTGGTCCATTGATGAAGCCGAGAGTGTGATCTGTGTGTGTGTGCGTGTGGAGCACACTGTGCAAATTGCCTCTGCGATTTGCTCGGTTTACTTTACGAGCCATCGACCTAAGCAGCTTGGGATGATTCGCCAACAGTGCGTACCCAGAAAGTAGGCTACGGCAATTTCGTTCGCAATGTGCACCACATTTTGTGGCAGTGTATTAAGCGCTTTACCCTTTTACATGCAAAATTAAATGATGCGCATACGCACGGTAAAACCGCAAATTATTTTAATTGCCTGTCTCGTCATTATTCATTATTTAAGTGCGCCCAAACAGACGGCGCACATGCACACGCTACATACGTAGGCTGTGTTACAATGTGTGTGTGTGTGTGTGTGTGTCTGATATGCTATGTACAACACACTTATACACGGACTGATTTGGGCGACCCGCCAGACATACACAAGCCGCTGTTTACATAGACATGAAAGTTTTGCGCGAAAAATTGCCGTCGCTTGTCGCATCTGCATACGATTGAGACTCGCTCGCCCTCTCTCTCTCTCTCTCTCTCTCTCTCTCTCTGTCTCTCTTACTCTCTTTCACTTCATCTCTTGCTCTCTCACTCTGTCACTGTTGCACTTAAGTCTCGTTGTTACTTTCTCTTTCGCTCATTTAATTAGTGAAAATACGTATTAAATGAGCAGCTCTTGTTAAAATAAATAGTGCATGCAATGGCAGCAGTTGCGTCCGTATTCCCGCACTCCCTCGCCGAGTCCACGCCCCCTTTGCACTGGCTTTCAACATACTGCGAAAGATTTACAGCTAATTAAAAGGCGAATGTGCATAAGGAAAATCGATAATCGGCAAAAAGCCGCTGACCTCGCGACAAGCGCAATTAAAATTACAATTGCGGTCAGCTGCGTAATTATGCGCTAATTAAATTATTTTCCAATTATTCGTGGCTATTGTTTATGCGCATTTTCTGCACTTTTCACGTGCCTAAACTGTGCGAAATTGTTGAATATTTGAATATTTGTATATTTAATGACGTGCACTGACCAGGTGCGAGCGAGATGCCACACGCTCAATCCCACGTTCTCGCTCTTCCGCTCGGCCTCTCTGTTTATTCGGCCATTTTGTTGTTTGCACTCCACTTTCTGTGTGCCCCCCGTTAATTTGTTTGACTAATTAAACTAATGAGCGTTCAAAGTTAATACATAAATTAGTCAGCCAGTCGAGGCATCCCAGCCATCAGTGTGGGACGGATGGTGCAGGGGAGGGCTTATCGGGCGACGGTGAACAGTTAGCAGCAGCTGTGTTTGGCTAAGCGTATTGCAATTTTGATTGCGGTTTTCCAATTAATTGCCTATGGCTTTGTGGGTAAAGGATTTATGAATGCGATTGCTGTACGAATTTCAGAATTAAAATTTATCATTTATGAAATAATAATAATTGGGGCCTTAAATAATAGATTTTCATGCGGTTTAAAGTTATGTACATATATAAAGAGTTGGGAGAGAAAATTTAAGGGTAAATGCGAAGTGAGTAATAATTTCCTATACATTTTCTTTATAGAAGTTTTGCAAAGGTAATTTACTCTCATTTTCAAACTACTAAATGTTTTTTCTTTCATATATCATATACTTGAGAGATCGATTTTGAAACAAAATATCGTATAAAAAGTAATTATTTATTTAAAAAGAAAGGAGAGTTTTCGTGATGAATACTAAATATATAGCCAAGAAAATATTACCCAAATTTTTGTATTCTTTGTCAAGTCAGTCTTATTAAATTGTTAAATTTTATACTTTCTTTGATTTGTTAAATGCTCAAATAATACGAACAAATCGGTCAAATAATTATTGCAGATTGCATATTTTTAGTTTAAAAGCGTCTCTTATACGATGGTTTTGTTTATTGGATCCTATTTCGACTTTGACTTTGACAAACTTTTAAGAGTTTTTATGTTAATTGGCTTCAGGCATAAGAACACAGCGCAGGGTATCGTGAAGCCAGTCGCTGCGTTATATACATACATATCTATCGAGCGCGTTTGGTCGACGCTCTGCCCGAGGATCGTTACTTCCGCCTGAGGCTTTTACAGGCAAATTAAATATGCTGCGCTAATTCCTCCATCAATTTGCAGCTCATTTCATATGCCAACGCATTTGGCCGGGTCTCGTACGTGCGAAAAGCCCAAAACGCTGTGCAGATTGCCGCCGGCCGACATGTCGGTTGACCAAGCGGCCCAGCGACCGTCATCGGGAGTGGCTAGCTGGCCAAAACTAGTTTGCTTTCGGCTCGTAATTAGAAAATTTCTATGCAGCACGAGGTGCGCGAGGCTGGTGAAATGAAAACAAAAACAGTAACGTGCTAATTGCAAATTAATTATGCACGATATTGAATTTGCACTAAACGCAAAGCGGAAATGCCGGACATGACCGGGCAAAATGGCGAGCGCAGCTTGTAAAAAAAAAGAAAAGGCGCTAAGTGGCTCCGAGGACGTGATTTGCATGAAATGCAATTAGATTTTAGGCAAATGAAAGCCAGCTTCGCTCTCGCCGTTGTTGTTCTGTGGGTGGTGCGCTAATGGCTGACACACTTAAGCAACGCCAACAACAATAACAACAAGCGCTTGCGCTGTCGCAAAGCAGAAGCACCGACAGCAGAGACAGCGGCAGAGGAAGCAGCGTATAAACAGCTAAAGTGTTAATTGCCATAAATGCTTGTCATTGTAGCGGTAAACGACAGTAGATATTTGCCACGTTGCCACTGCGCCAGCGCCCACAGACACACACACACACACCCATACCTAAACGCACAGACACGAGCTTTGGTTGAAGCTGAGCACGTCTGAGCATTGCACTCAAATGAACGAAATGAACTGCTAAATTATGCACGCGATTTAACCCTCATTTCGCTGCCCACACTGACACCCGCATGAACCGCAACCCCGCGCGACGCTCACAGCGCAATCGCCCTGTCGCCGGCTCTCGGTGCACAAAACTCACTCAGCGGCGGCTGTCGCTGGCCACGCCTCCAGTGCCGGCCCTCGTCGCTGGCCAATGAGCGTCGTCGCTCAGTTGACTGTGCAGTAAGCGCTCAAAATTGAGAGCATCGCCATGCGCTCAGTTTGCCAAGTGACTTTTTCCAATATGGCCGCCAGCGGCGCTCACTCACTCAAACGCTGAGTGGAAGAGCGCCAGAAAGAGAGGGGGAGAGAGAGAGGGTTGGTTGAGTTAGCGCCTGCCGCCTGCCCTCTTGCTGTGGCCCAAGCAACTATTTCAGACTTTTGCACCTTTTATTTGGCCATTTGTGTGTAATTTTGGAAAATGTTGGCGACATTATTCCCGCCCGCCTGGCCAGGTTGGGTCTGAGTTTGGGGTCGCACGCTTAAGTGTCCTCTAGGGTACTTACTTCGTTAGCAGAAGTTTCTCGCCTCGTTCCATTGTTGTTGCGGTGGCTGCTGCTGCGCTTGTCGTTTTGCGGATATGTCTCTTATTTTCATAACTGTAAATTGCTTTAGATATTAAGTCTGCTGTGGTGACTGCCGGCTTGCCAGCGCGGCTAGCACGGGGGGCTGAACGTTCTGGAAGAGCGAGTGACAGCTGTGCACTGGGAAGTGCGTTTCTCTAATAAAGCTCTGGTTGCCAGAACACTACGACAAGTTCTTCGGGCATTTGTAGTTTTATTTAGATGTACCTGTGTGTGTGTGTGCGTGGCTCGTATTTGCATTTGCATTATGATTGTCGTTGCAGCTGCTTAACAAACTTTCTTATCACATAATATCCCAAGCATTTTAGTGTTTATTGCGAAGCAATTTAAATTGTGGCTTTGCGAACTTATTAACAACAACTGGAATTACAGCTGGATATATGCCTTCGAATCTTCATCATGTCATGCTCAAAACTGATGTGGCATTGTTCTAAAAAAAGTCTCCTCTATGTGTTTTATGCGTATCTCCCGACAAATGGATAAATACGAAAATAAAGATTTTAATATGCGCAAAATTGAGACATAAATTAAATGCACATAATGCTCATTAAAAAGCCGTAAACGACATACAGCCAACGCCAGAATGGAACAGAGATGAACAACAAGGAAAGACAGAAACAGTCATAAGGGACACACACACAAATTTACGCGCATTTCGGGGCCTCAGACTTTTGGCAGCAGATCAAAGAGCAACGGACAAAAACATTTTGCTCATAATTTAATCGTTTCGAAATCTGAAATTAATTCATTTTGAAGCCGACTGCTTAGGCAAATCAAAATAAACTACGCGCAACGGCCGCACCACCGCAGAGCCCAACACACAAATGCTAATTGGCAAACTCAGCGAGAGAGAGAGAGAGAGTGAGTCAGAGCGAGATAGAGAGAGGCAGCGCATAGTATTCAATATACTGGCAAGAGAGGCAGCCACCCACAGTGGCGGCGCTAAGTAGGCGGCGCATGGAAAGAGAGGCACTGGGAGCAAATGAAGGAGACGGGGCAATTGTTATTTCTGTGTCACATTTTTTACTGCGCGCGCAATTTAAGTCGAAATTTATGTGTGGACCCAACAAAAGCATTCAAAAATTCAAGAAAAAGCGACATCAAGAAGAACAACAACAAATATGCACAGCTCAATGTGTTAAACGGCACATGTTATTTAAAAGAGTATTTAATAAATGTTTATTGTTCATTGGCATATATTTTGGTTTGGCCACAAGGAGGAGCGCAGCTCAGCCCATTTGTCTTCGCTCAAGCGTGGAATATTTTTGGCATAAAGAAATTTGTTAATTTGTTTTTGGCTGTGAAATTAATGATTAAGCGCACACTAATACAACGTATGCTTACTCAGCTGCAAAACAAAGCCATAAACTACCAATATAAATAAAATCGTTTTGTCTGCATGTGTGTGTGTGTGTGTGTGTGTGTGTGAGCTGTACAATACATGCGCATAAAATATTTAGCAATGCTCACACGAGCTTAGATTGCATAATGCATATTTAATGAATGTTTTCGTGTTCAGTTCCCCTTTTTTTCGCCATGCCAAGCAGCTCCACAAAAAGTGTTGAAAAATAAAAATAAAATGCGGCGCCGCGCTAAAAAAAAACCATTTTAAAGCCAATGCCGCAACAAAAAGATGTGGGCACTGCAAAAGCAACAAGAACAACGAAAATAACAACGAGCCACAAAAATATTTTGTACTCGCAACAATGTACAAAAGCGCAAAGTCGCCTTCATTGTTGCCAGTCAGGATTTAGGACTTGACCCGATGTTTGCCTGTTTGGCTTCCCGCCTGACTGCCTGACTCCCTGAGCAGAACTCCCCACCCAACGGACTCTCTGCCTGCTGGCTTCATCATCCCAATTGCAGTCTCAGTTACGATTTTTGATGTCAATCCATCATTTGCTTTCGCTTTGCCCATTGGATTTGTTTATTTGTATAGTCGACAAGCCACATTAGTCGAAATAAAACTCAACTGCCATTTCCTCGGCCGGCTCCCTTGATGGCTGCCCATTGCCATAAATAAATAATTTTCAAATCAGACATGAGCAGTTCAAAGGCCATTTTGAAAGTGCTCCAGTATTAATGATTAGCCATCATCAAATGGAATTATAGTTAGGCTCCCAATTGTGTGAAATCATAAATATAAAATTCTGAAATGAGCAAGTCATGTTGAAGCGTTAAGGAGCTGACATAAATATATATGCATTGCCCGAATATGAATATGATAAATGTTACACAAATATGACAATTATGGGAATATCTACATAATAATAACTGCAAATGGTATTTGAGAATAAAGTGCAGAATCAATACAAGTATTTAATCAGCTTGCACTGCAAAACGGGCCATTAGGGTTAAACGGGTTGTGCAAAGACTTATGCTTCATTAGTTTTCACTAGCACAGCTAATGGTACAAGCCTAATGCAGTGCTTAAATGTTAAATAATGTAATTAATACACATTATTCTGGAATTAATTATTGGAATTAATACAAGGTAGAAAATAACAACATTTTCTTCTTCTTACACAAATATTTGTTTTAACACGATTTTAAATATTCTTTGAATCACATTTATGAATAACGTTCTATGAATTTATTCAGTTCCCACTCCGCCCAAACTATACATATTAACTTCGCATTATATTTAAGAAAATTAAATTGTTGGGGAATCTATAATCGATAAGCTTAAGTCTCGACCTTTTGTAGTTTCCGAGATCGCTGCACTCATACAGACGGACAGATATGACTAAATCGACTCAGCGTCCTCAAGAATATATATACTTTATGGTCAGGGTCAAAGGTGCTTCCTTCTGCCTGTTATATACAATTTCAATGGCCTCTGGGTAAAAAAATGTACTGATAGATGATGTACTGATGTACCCAGGGAACTTTTAATTACTCAAAGTTACCAAATAATTTGATGCTGTCTGATATAGTGATATATAGGGCTCACATGTATCCGATGTGTTTATCCCTTATTTTTTCTAATGCTTCGATCGTTGGTGTGAGTGCACATTCTTGTCGTTCACCTGAGGCTCTTCCGTTTGCCATTGAAATTGATGTCTCACTTTTTACGACAATAAAAACGAAACAACTTCCTTTAATAAGTTCATAAAGCAGCAGCCTCCTAAAACTTGTTGTCTGCCATAGCGTGCGCCAATAGGCCTTGAATGGGAGTGTGAATGTGAATGAGTTGCGCCGCCAATGCTGCATAAATGTCAGTGTCATGTGACAAGATGCGCCCTCTTGCAACCCCAAGAAAGCTTGGGGCTGCCTTTTTATAGAAATTAAATGACTTCAGACAAAATATGATTCATAAACTCAACACTTCAATAACGAACGGGAACAATGTGTCTTGCCACAGAATGACAATAACAACAACAACAACAATAGCTCATCATAAATCCCTGGCCACATTTGTGTGTTGTGCACCCAGAAGATGCGAAGACTTTTTAACACTTTCGTTGCGACAATGCGGCGACGTCGCCCAAGTTGTTAACATATTTTTAGTGTCATTTTAAAAATTTAAATTGTCGTAATCGTAAATTAATTTCATGGCACATAAAAACGCAACACAACAGTCATAGGGAAAGAGACACAGATACACTGAATAACCGAAAGGTTGTCAATGTCTTGGCCTAGCTTTTGTTTTGAGAAGCAACCGAGTTCGTGTTTTATAATGCAATTGGCACAAATACAGATACATTTGTATCTGGCATTTTACAACCAATCAAATAAGCATCAGTTGGGTCTGTCCTTCGTAAATTGCAATTTCTGACATAAAAACCCAAAGCAATTTAAATAAATTTGACAAACATAAAGCCTACGATACCAACAATGTTGCCTGTGCCAAATTAATGTGACAAAATTCATGTAAAATTTAGAAAAATACATTAAAAAGTCATAAAAACATTATATTCAGCTGTATCCTAATTAGCTGTGCAAATTATTTTTGTTTTCCCATTTTGCTGGCCTGCAAGCGATATTTGTGTCAACACTTCGCAATAATTATGCGCAAAATAAAAACATCGCAAATTTGTTGCGAATGGCCAAAGTCTTATAAATATCGTAGGAGGCTAGGCACAATTAGAGGTGCACTCTTTGTGGGCCTGAGGCAGGAAATGCCAACACTTGCAGCTGGTAATTGTCTTCTTGTTGAGTATCAAATCTGAGGTGTCAATTAAAAGGTGGCAAAATAACTGTAATATGTATCCGGTTGTATAATTGCCACAGCTACAAAATATAAAGATCTAAATATAATACTGATGACTGGCAATATTAACGCTGAACTTGGGGATATAGCCAGGAAGAAAAAAGAGTGTCGCTATATGACATATGTCCATTTGAATAAATTTAAATTTACAATGCAAGTAGTGATAGTTGTAGAAGAAGCATGAGTCCGGATGGAGACCTTTGAATAGTCCCACCTACAATATTACTAAAAGATGTAAGTCTTGCGAAAATAGTTGAACGACATATTTTGTAAAATGCAAAACTTCGCAATATTCGGTTCATTATAAAATCTGAAGCTCTTGAGAAAACCAACTCTCATATTGACCCAATACGTAAGACCTCTGTTCTGAAAATTTCAAATATTCCACAGTTATTTTCAATTAGCCCATCAAGAACTGTTTAAATCTGAGCCCCCAAATCAGGCAGCTATTTATGTGACTTGGCTGCATCGTAACGATATATATGATAAATTAATGCGGTAAATGCAACTTGTAAATCTGTCACGCGTCGCACTAAATCATTGTGGCATAAGTAATATGCAGTTTAGCTGCGGCCAGCTGAAGGCGGGAGTTCCGCGCGATGTGCCGAGGCAGGCACGCAACTGTTGGGGGCGGGCAGCCCCGCAGTGTCACACACTTGAAAAAGAAGGCAAGGAGCAGAAGCTGCTGCCAGGAAATCAACAGATGCTCAACACCGGCAGAGAGCACAGACACAGGGAGGGAGTGTGAAATTATGTGCGCTGCCGCAAGTGAAACGCCCAGAACAGCAACATCAGCAGTAGGACCGACAGCACCGGGAACCAAGTGAGAGTTGGGATGGGCTGTGCCGCGGCTAATCTATGACAGAAAACATGTAATCGGAGCTGCTGCGACTGCCACTGGCAAGACCTGAAAATAGCGCGACATTCCATTTCGACTGGCATCAAATTAAACCTTTGGCTCCATTCGCAGCTCGTTGCAGCGCCCAGATACGATTCCCAAAGGCTGCACTAAAGTGCTTTGGGTGGCCGCTTAATACGCGACCCCGCGCCTAATTAAAATCACAATCAACATTTTACAACAAAATGTTGTACGAATTAATTATGTCGCCGCAGTTTTCAACTGCGAGCTGCAAACTTCCAGCTTGCATCGCTCATGCTGCGGCTCATTGAGAACGCGGGGCGCGGGGTGAGAGGGGAATCGTTATGGGATTCGGATAAAACAGCCTCTCCAGAGAGGCGCGCCGGGGCGGCACTTTCTTTTTATGAGTGCGCCTCTGCCGCCTAATAAGTGAAGCGTGAACTAATTGAAATTTGTTGCGCTGACATTTTGTACAAGTTCTGCTTACAACTGTGGCAGAGGCAGAGACACAGTCGGAGACTGTTGCTGCTGCTGCTCCTGCTACTGCTGCTGTTTATCGTCTCCAGCTAATTAGTGTGCTTCCCGTTGCAGTTATTGTCTAATTTTAATTAATTTATCACAAACATAAAATGGCGCAACTCCAGACATTTGGCTCTCTCTCCCCCAACAAATCACTCACACGCCTCGTTGACGCTGCCGAGTCCATTGCTATTGATAGCTGCCAGCGGCGCACAACCCGCACACCCCCCGCACCAATGCCGCATAAATTTCCACTTGAGATTCTTGGCATTGCCCGACAATCAAATGAAATTTATGAAAAGTTCTGAAGATCGGGCTCCGCATGTGTTTTGACATTGTCAACAGCCAGGCAAACAAACAAGCGAACAAACACTCAACTGCCTACCCAGGGGCCACCGAATGGCATTTCTAATGTCACTTTGATTGTGTAATTTAGATTTTATTGCCGCCATTCAGCGCAAGATGCTCGCGCTGCAAGCGAAGCGTGCAACCGACACAGACAACAACAGGTACCAAGCACAGGGCAGAGGGTTGCTCGATGTAGCTATATACTCTATATTGCCTGTTCACATATCGTTCCACTCTCTGCCAGCGGAAGTTGTTGGATTTTATGCGAGTGTTGATGGTACGGCGAACAAGTTGCCCAACAGTTGATTTTAATAACGCAAGAAGTGGGCGAAAAGCGTGTATTTATTATACAAGGACTTACAAAAGGGCTTAGTAAATATTATTTTAAAAAATTAAAAAATGTTTTATGAATAAATGCAAAAAATCCATAGTCTATAGTTTCTAATTAAACTTTATTAATTAGTTAAGATATCCGGTGTCTCCTTAAGTTTAAGTTCTATAAACGAGTAGGAGGCTGTAGTCGGGAGCGCTCGACTAGGGCATACCCTAAACCCCGGTGGTTCTAGCTCTACAATTTTAGCCCTTGCAGTCTCCGAAATCGGTGCGTTCATTTAGACGAATGGACAGACGGACAGGGCTAAATCCACTCGGTTAGTGATGCTGACCAAGTATATAAGTAAATATATGAGGTCCTTCTGCCTGTTAAATATATTTGCACAACACTAATATACCATTTCTAGCGGAGATAGAATGAAATTTAATAATTGTATTTATTATTTATAAACAGCCCCATCGTTTCCCGTTTATAACAGCTATATTCTATATTCACCAATTGTACGTTTCCTAAACGCATCGAGGCGCCTCCAGAATGAGACAGTTCCGGGCGTTTTTAAGCGCCACACACAAGACCTACCGGGAACTATCACGGCGCTGTGCGCCAACTAACTGAGCATAAAATTTGCATGGCAAGGTGCCTTCGGCCTCGCTGGAGTGGCGGCTTTATCTTTGATCCTGTCAAAGAGGCGAAAATAAATTGCTCAATTATGAAATATTAACTGCATGCGACGACAAGAACACCGAGGCAGAGCTGCTCTCTCTCGCCCAGGCGCATGTTAATTACTCATTTGTTGATTGTCGGCTGTGGTTAATGAAGTATCCAACTAATTAGATTTTAAGACAAGCCCGAAGTGCGCATGTCGTCGAGAGTTCTCCAAGGAATTGGTATTGAAAAATGCCGCCGCGGAAATGGAAAATGCGCGCTATGTCGTGCGTACGCGGTTTCCCTTGGACATACAATTATGTATGTATATCGCTCTGCCGCCAGCTGGGGACTTGGGACTCTTATTGACTTGGAGGCAATTTATTGCCTTTCACTCTGACATTTTGACATAATGTCGCCGTATCGTTCCCTCTATGCTTATCTATCCTTCTCTTATTATGTGTGGTTTCTGGCGGGCGTTGAAATTAGCCGCATTCATCTTTTGACAGTTGAAACTCATCGCACGGGCGGCTAATTAGATTATTTGTCAGCCTGCCTGTTGAATGGTCTTAGCCTTAGTTTGCAGAGCTTCCTCCAAATGTGACTGAAATGAATGGGACACTTATTCTGATTAGCTTAACATGATGCAGGGCTGCCAACGAGAGTGTTTCATGTTGTAGAAATTGGTATTTGTCGGTGCGTCCGCTAATTACTATCTAAATTGCTTCAATAACATTTTGCAGCAAGAGCATCTATGGAAGCAAAAGTACAATAATACCGATTTTAATACATCAATTTGGTTATTTATACTTCTTATTTAATTTTGTTGCAAACATTTGTACTGCGTAAAAATTTAAATTTGAATAGCTGATCAATATTGAGTGAATTAATTATTTTAATTATTCGATATACTGTGGTGGTTGGCTAATACATATCCGATAGACTTACAGTCGGAAAACTGTATCCAACTTTCCAACCAGCCACAGCTAGAGCAAATTTACAACACGTCAAACGGGTGGACTCCACCAGCAAAAACTTTCGCCATCTATCGGTTGTCGGTTGAAGCAATGCCGAACAACAGCGGTTGAAACACATTTACTTGTAGCATACTTTTAAGCGCTGACGTTACATTCCAGGCAGCTTCTGTCATGGTGAGTTTTATGAAGCACAAACATTTTATTGAATTTTATATTGCTTTCATAGGAAGTAAAATTAAACGCTCTTAAATTGTCGTGAGCAATTAAATCTAATGCAAAAAATGACAAAAATAAATATTTTTGCGGCAACTCAGTCCAGTTTTGATGAAGTTAGGTAAGTTGAGAACGGAAAAAGCAGAATGAGTTCAAAGTGCTGAGCAGTCGAGTGGCGCAGGCAATTTGTGCATAATTTAAACTCAAATAAATGAACAATTTAGTCAAGCGCTTGAACAACAATTGCGTTCATTTTGCATGCAATCTCCACAGGCAAACGAAAGGAAATTCCGCTTGAAGTTTTTCACCAGGCGCTCAGCAGCAGCAAAAAGCGCCCGAATCGCATTCCAATGCGCGTCATCGGGCATCTGAATCACGCGGCGATTTTAAAAAGCGAAAGTGTGTGTGTGTGTGTATGTGTAAGGGGTGTGTTCACTTGAAAGTGCCAGTCATTTAGGGGTGGGTTTCCGAGCAGTGACGGTGCCTGCTGGCACTGCCAGAGCTCGGGCTGTGCCCGTTGTCCACAGCGACGCCACTGCGCGCTGACAGCCGACTCGCGGGCGAGGAACCGCGAGTCGCGACTCTGCCCGCCCAGCGGGTGGGTCACACGCAACCTTTGCGAGGTCCGGGTCCAATAATGAGCATTTGAGGCGAGTGCGGGCATTGGGTGCAGCACTGCGCCATGGGCGGCTACGCGCTCAACACGGACTCAAATGGTCCGGACTGGTTCTTTGCCTTTTTCCGCAAGAACCCGAAGAAGAACCTCTGCAGAAGCAGCAGCAGCAGCAGCACGGGCGCGCTGTGGGTGCGGCGCATTCAAATAGACACGTGTCCATCAGCGGTCTAACCCTTCTTAAGGTAACGCCCGCCCAAGGATTACCAGGCGAGCAGCACTGGCAGCAAGCGCTGCTGCCGCCTCGTCGCCAGTGCGCATGACCCGGCCAACGGCCTGGGCGCTGGGCGTGCTCAACGGGGCGGAGTAAAGGCCAAATGCGACCGACAGCCCGCCTGCTTCCAGCTGGGCCGGGTTTGACGTTACCGCTGACATCATGCGGGCACGTTACATAACAGCACATGGTGACGCTAGCAGGCGAGAGCAGTGCGGCTGGCTGCCCAAACCGGTTAACAGTTACGTCGTAACTAGGAGCAGCCTTAGAGTAGCAGGCGCCCAGCCGCGGGAGCGCTGCCTCCATTACTACGTCGTTACATTGTCGGATTAGGGGTGGATTGACGCGAGCGTGTGTGCGTCAGAGTACGAGTATTGGTTAGCGCCTCAAGGTCGTCACTGCTTGCTTGCACGCCCCTTGTCCTTGTCAGCCTTGACTGCGTCTTGTGTGTGTGTGCGCGTGTGTGCTCGCGCTCGCACACTGACGCACCTTGGCCTGTCACACACTTGCACACATTCTTTCGTGGTAGATTCTCGAACAGGCGCGCATAATTCGCCGCCAGCTGCGCTGCGTTCCAAGGACAAACACACACAAGCAGCCAGAGTAATGTGTTTACGCATTGTTGTGCACACACGCGCTCTTGCAATCTCAGTGTGTGTGCGTGTGCTCACGCAGATATGAGTATGTGTGTTTACGCTTGTCTACCTATTTGCCCAAAGGGTGGTTTTGGGGTCGTTATCTATCGAAAGCTTGCGCAAAGCTTCCACAGCACAAAAACTTTTTGGGTTTGCGTCTGAGCTGGTTCGGAACAAGGCTGCGTTTGCTGTGATTCATTTTGAACCGGATGTGAACTGATTTTACTACTTGAACATATTATTAGAGATTTTACAAGAAATTTACAATATTAAATTCGATTTAAAACGACAAAAACATGAAAAGTAACTGTTAGATGTATAAAGGATAAAATGGCAGCTAAATAATTCATTTCTTTCATTAATTGTATTGCTCAAAATCAATAATTGAAATTATATTTAATTTACTATTATTTCAATTTATATTATATCAAAGCAGTCAAAGAATGTATTTTCAAATATTTGTGCGTATAGCATTAAATTAAAATTAGAATTTTATATCATAATTCTTATTTTCGGACCTTAGAAGTTTAGAATTATATGGCATGTGTGATTGCTGAGTTTGAATAAGATACATATGGTTTCTAAAAAAGTAACTCATTTATATTAGCTATATATATTAGCTATCTAGTGATCCGATATGTAAGCTGCGAGACTAGATTCCATAGGAACAGTAGCGTAGATTAAAATTTATCTACTCACCCGCTACATACGCAACGAACTGTTGTTATAAATTGTTTTGATTACAATAAGTACGATTGCGATTACCCAAAACATATATAAATATGTATGTACGTATTTGTGTCAAATGCTGCTTTTATCGGACTCAATAATATTAGCCATTTGTTGAATTGGTTTGCACGATAAGCTGCGCCAACATAAACGTTTTTTGTCGTAACAACAATACGAATTGTGTGCCGGCCAACACTTTAAACAACGAAAACTGCCAACTAAAAGAAGAAGGCGACACACCCCAAACAGGACGTTGATGATGGCCATCAGTTGTCATATGGTGAGTATGGTCGAAACTGCTTTTAGAATCGTAAATGGGTCCGAGTAGCACTCAAAATCGCACAAAGCAACAATAACAGGAGGAGGACAACTTCATAGGTAGCGCGAAGTTGGCTAAGTTGTCATTGCGTGTTTTCAACAAACTGGCGACAAAGCTTATCTCAGATGGACAAACACAAATGCTGTTCAGCAGCCAGCCAGACGAAGTCCTTTGTCCTGCGCGGTGCAGGCCGTATCGGCGGCCAGTCAGTTAGTCAGCCAAAGGGGTGTTGGGAGAACGTAGAGATCAAGATCGTATAGATTCGCTGCAGTCCACTAGACCAGCTGCTTGCTTTTCACTTGGACAAAGTAATTAAAGTAGCCAAGTGGCTTTTAAGTGCCAGCAACTGTCTTCAACTGAATGTCATAAAATTTATTGTCCCTTCGCTTAGCGCGTCGCGTCTATCACGGCACACCAAGTGTACGGATCCAGCCCGCTTGACTCTTCGGCGTTGTCGCTTATCTAAAGTCAAAACAATTTTCATATATTTTCCAGGCAGGAGCAACAACAAGAGCAGATACCACTTCAACATGGCGTGCTTTTCAGTGTAGCCTGGCACGCCATTCCGCAATTAGCATGGCGTACAAACTAATTTGCGCCACGGGATGCGTTCTGCACCCACATGTTAATTAACAGCTATACGGTCAGGCAGACAGTCGGTTAGTCAGCTTGAAAGTCGGTTAGTTGGAGAGTTGGCCGGCCAGACGAGTTGTTGGCCATCATTTGTACTTAAGTTGAATTTTATTTTGTGAACAATTATGCTAATTTGTTGAATAAATAGGCACGCACTGTGCAGCGCTTGCAAAATGGCCGTCATTCAAGTTAAGTTTTATTAGCAGCTTTTTTTTATTTTACTGCCAGCTCACTCGGACACACATACACACACACGCCCGCACGAGACGATACACTGAAATGGCCGCTCCAATTAAGTTTGCGTTTGCCATTTAATTACTCTAATATGCTATGGACGATTCAACCACCCGACACTAATGATTTTCCATGTATTTGTGCGCGTGCCGAGCATGGAAATTAGTTAGTACTTGGCTCGGGGCGTCCCCCTCACCGGTGGCCACACCTCAAAATTGGCTGAGCCATTTGTTAAAGGCGGCGCCGCCATTGCTGGCAAGCTATCTGAGCTATTTGACATCCACATTCATTTGTCAAGCTGTCGCGCCGTGGAGAACGAATCTGTGCCAGCTCCAAATGAAAAATCAAGCTGCCAGCGTGCTAAATTTAATTAGTTTTAGACTTGCACACATTTCTATGCTGGGCATGAACACAATTTTTAGATTAAAAACTTTTGCAGATTTCTTTGAAATCTTTGACTGTCAGCTGGAGTTGAAATAATATCATAAATATGCAAATTATGTTGCGTTCAGAAACCAATCAGAGTTTTTATCAAGTGGAATATGAAATTGACTGACATAAAGGGAAGAGTCACAAAAACTGTGTTGTCCTCGACACACACACACAACACACACACACACACACAGATTGATATGGACACAACGGGCAGCTGAAACTGAAATCAAAGTGGAATCAAGCCAACAACTTGCACAAAAACAAAACAGCCAAAAGGGATGCTCGACGCATTGGATGATGCTGAAAACAAAATGTGAAAAGTCCGCAACAAACTGTATCAAAAGTTGTTCCTCTCAACGAGTAGCTGCCGCTGCTGACTCTCGAGCAACAGCAATGGCGGCGTCGCCTTTTATCTTCCGGCGCCCAAGTGGATGACAGTGGATGCATACGGTGGCTTTACTAACAAGCCTTCGTCAGCCAATTTTTGATTGCAACATTTCGCACCACAGTCTAGAGTTGAGTAGGTGTCTTGTTGCATGTTCAACGACAACACGAAAAAACAGATTTTGGAAAATCAAGGTCACCCAAATTTATAAAAATTTAGATCAATATTCAAATAAAACATTACAATACTATATATATCATAATGAAACAAATATTTTCAATTTTGGTTCGTGTTCGTGTCGTGTCGTGTTGGAAAGGTCCAACACGCACACATCTCTATCCCAGCCGGATGCACATTGCAACAAGCAACAACTATAACTGCAGCAGAAACGAAAAATGTTAATGCTAATTTTAATATTTTTCGTGACATGGCTCACTTTGAATTCGCCGCTGCCGTCGTCGTTTGCTTTTGTTGTCTAATTTGTAAGCGTGCACACACACACACACTACCATCCACACAGACACACACACACACACACATGGAGCACTCGTGTGTACTTATTTGTAAGTTCCATGCGTCAGTTGCTCGCCAGGAGCGACAAGTAATTTTACTTGGCCAAATAAATTGCACAAAGTTTTTGCAGTTCTCATTTGCCTTTGCTGTTCGCAGCCACGCCCCCCCGCCCGTCTGGGATTTTGCTTTGTGCTCTTTGTGTGCTGTCCCCGTGAGTGTTGCATGTATTTTCCTTTGAGCTTATTGGCCACAATTTACGCTTTATTTGCTTTTATTTGGACAAGTACTTTTGAAAATTTGTCAGATGTGGTCCAAATGTTGCAAGTCTATAAACCCTGATTAGTCTGTCAGTCAGAAAACCGAATTATAATTTTTATGATTTGATCAAAGTGCTGTTGTGCTTATCAATTGGATCCTCCCAATCCAGCGATATAATTGCAAAAGAAAGAAATAACAATAACAGTTAGTTATGCATATATTACCGATATATATTGGACAATGACAAGCTCATTCGCATTCGCATTCGCCGACTCAGTGGGCTGGGGAAGGCGGAGGGGCTGCGTGCGATAGCTGACAAAACAAATAAACAAGCTGCCTTTTCTTGGCACCCCTTGTGGATGCCACATATTTGGTATGCATAAGCAGCAACTGTCGCACACCTTGCCACATATTATCTGGCAGTCTGGCAGAAAGGCAGGCAGAGATTTTTCCATATTTTACACCACAATAGCAATGCCCAGGCAGAACTTTTGCCACAACTTGTCGTGACATTTCTTGCCTTTTGCGCTGTGCTCTCCTCTTTCTAGCAATTTCGAATTTAATTCGCCATTTTGTGGCAGCCAAAGCCACCCAAGTGAACAAATCCAGCAATACACCAAGCCACCCACTCAACCACTCACCTTGCCGCCATCTTGTGGTTTCTTTTTCAGTTGCTGTTGCTGTTGCTGTTGTTGTTGTTGTTGCTGTTGCTGTT
This sequence comes from Drosophila sordidula, assembly GCA_035047465.1. Classification (NCBI taxonomy): domain Eukaryota; kingdom Metazoa; phylum Arthropoda; class Insecta; order Diptera; family Drosophilidae; genus Drosophila; species Drosophila sordidula. The sequence continues at coordinate 41,176 of JAWNPQ010000111.1, forward strand.
GCTGTTTTGCTTGCTTTTTATTACATTTGCTGCTCCTGCTTTTGCTTCCTGCATAAAAATGTTGAAATTCCTGAAGACATTTTACTTTGCAATTTCCTTACGAGTCGTTAAACATTTCCAGGCTATACCAGCAACAACAACAAAAACGAGCACAGCGACAGCAGCAAAAGTTAACAAAAACTAATTTAAAAATTCAAATTTGCTTTCCGTTTTTATATGCGCCACAAACTGTGCATTTATATGACTCGGTGTGTTGGCCAATACGTGTATATGTCTGTGTGTGTGTGTGTGTGTGTGTGTGTGTGTGTGTGTGTTTGTATGCATTTGTGCTTGGAGTCTTTGTGGGTATTTTGTGTTCTGGTAATTTGTATTCTTGTGGGTTTATTGTTGATCTTCTTGTCGTGCTGATTTCCCCACTTTTATAATTTATGCACATATATGTGCATAAAATAAGATTGTATTTCAACAAAAAAATACTTTAAACTTGAGCTCGACGTTTTATGCATACAATCGCAAATACATACAAATAATCTTAGTATGAAGCAAACTAAAATCGACAGATGCACTTTAACCGACGTAAGCTCAAGTCTTAAGCATTTATTTGTTGAAATACAATTTTTAACAAAAGCTAAATACCTTACTCCGAACAGTAACTTTTATGTCTGGTGATATACTTTTAAAGCGTATACTCTCCTACTTAAAACAACCCCCGTGATTTACCAATCAGTTGATTATTTCTATTGGCAACACAATTGAATTGAAATAGGTTCGATTTTCTACTGTTAATGCAAAATCGTGTCAACGGAAGTTAATTACCCCTGAAATATATGCAAAACATTTTGCAAATCTCAAAGCAATACATAAATAAGACAAAGAGACCGATGCGCACAGCAGTCGTGTGTTCATCATAAAATAATGCAAATTTTAGATCATTAATATCAATCAAGTGATTGATAACACACACACACACACACATACACACACTCCCTTAGAAATGCTTTCACTGTAGATATTAAACACTAACATCGCGACACCCCTTTTCGGCTGGATCGGCCCTTAATAAATCCGGTGACAATTGTTACATTAATGTCAATAAGCTACAGCCACAGCAATTTTCGAGCATTTACATGGCGCGCTACATTTGTATCTCATTTCGGGCATAGGCCGCAACCACAATCGGCCGCCGCCTTGCCGCACCCCTTTGTCACAATATTTGGCTCGTGGCTGCATAAACATTTCGATTCTCTCTTGATGAATGGCATTGAGGATAAGGATGAGGTTGAGGATGATAATGTTTTTGGCATTGTTGACGTTAACGGTGGCTTTATTACTTTGTCACTTTGCCTGCTGTTTGGATTTTGCAGGCCACCGCCAATCCCGCACCACCTTCGCCCGACCCAGAGCAATCTATCAAAGTGTTAGGTATAAACACGCACATACTTTATTTTTGCCGGGTCATCAATCAATTTTAATTTACTCAACGCCACTCAACGATTTTATTTGGCTCAGCCAGTGGCCAAAGAACATCTGAAATGATGCTAATTCGTCGTTGTGATTTCACCAATTGAAATGCTGCTAAATAAGTATTTTTATGTATTTTACAATTAGTGAATATGTGATATGTATATGTAATGTGATATATTTGTGTACACATATGTCATAAGCACATAATATACAATGTTAACTGCAATATCAGCCAATTTGCCACAAATTAAAGGCCAATTAACCAATCAACTAGGCCAACAAGGGGACTTCGCTAATGCGCACTGCGCACGTAGCTGCAATTATCAAATTAAAGGGAAACATTACGAGAAACAAATAAAAAGTTAAAAATGCAAATATATAAAATATATATATAATTATACAGCATAATTGAAGCACGGCGTCTGCAGTATAATTAAGTTGCTGACCGTAGTTGACCCCAGCTGACAACGAGATGGCAGACAAACTGACAGGCGCATAGGCTCGTGGGCAGTTTAATTAATATGTTCGCATTGTGAGATGCAACAGAAATATGACAGGGACACACCCAAGTAAATGTCTCCCTCTCCCTCTCAGTTCATTCTCCTGCACAATTCTTCTAATGTGCGTGGTCCGAACTCGTCATAGCTTATTGAACACACAGAGTGCGATAAGAGCGGCGGGGCGAGCCAGGGGTAAGTTCTCGGTTTATCTACTCAGGTAGTTTTCGAGCACGCGTCGGTACATTTTCTAAGCACTTTCGGCACATTTGTGCGGTTTGACATTTTTATAGTTTCATCAAATTGCTCTAATTCGTAAAGTTATAAAACTGGCCACGAGTTTGGCACTCTGTTAAAATTTTAGACATTTAAGTAGTTTTATTGCCGAACAGCGGTCAATGAACTAAAATACCCGAAAAGGATGACACATGCGTGTTAATCTCTAATTTGCTAGACGATCGTTGCCAGATACACACATATGTATATATGTATATACTTTTATACATTTATACATATGCAGAGCCAGCGGGACGCAACGGCACGGGTAGAAAGTTGACAGGACCTTATGCTCGTAGTATTTTAATTGCCAAAACTCGGCGTGTTTCGAATTTCGGTATCTAAAGTTGTTTTTCTCATTTTAATGGCGCTATTTTCATTAGGCAAATGTGTGTCCGCATTTTTTTGCTTTTTAGATAAAAAATGTTCTCCTCATTAGCATATAAAATGTATGGACGGGTAGCGGGGCCAGCGAATTGTCCTTTTTAATGTGTGTATACACATTTATTGCATATTCATCATTTTAATTGCTTGTTTTTATACTAAATGACTCGATAAGGCTTTTAAGGTTATTAGGTGGAGATGCCACATGTCCTGTGGCGACCGTAAGGATATGCCTTGGAATCACTCAAATCATTCGTTACGTGTACGAGGGAGAATTGGAAAAGAAAACTCTTCGATGATACTCGAGGCTCAGATAATCTATAGGGAGTTTTTGTATACAGAAATATTCCCTTTTTGGTTTTTATTGCAGACCGCCTTCCTATGCGATTTTCAGGAATTAAAGTAGTTGTGCAAAAATATTGTATGTACAGGGTATGTATCCTATTCGAGCACCTTTGCTTTAACATTTATCCTAGAAAATTATTTTTATTGTGAATATATTCAATTAATATATGAAAAAAAATATAAAAAAAAGATTTGAATAAGAGTTCAATATACCCACTAACACTTTTTAGCACAGGGTACACAAAGGAAAAGCCAGCGATTGAGGCAACGCAAAAGAAGGTGCAGGACATGATTACTTCTGCTTTTGTTTCTGATTGTCGCTGTGAAGTCAAGAAAGCGTAGAGCATAAAAAGCAAAGAAATTACTTTGCCAACGAGTGAATGAATATGAATAAACAAGTGATCAATGCAATGAAAATGATTGTCTGTGCATTGTAGCGTCCAAAGCTTTACAATTGAGCGCACAAAGTGTTGCATTAAGAAGGATGCGGCAAGTAATCCGATGTTGGGGAGGCTGTGGATAAGACGCACAAACAATAAATAAAAGAAAACACTTCGATTCAAAGGTTACAATAATTTTAATGACAACAAGAAAACAAATTGAAAATAATTAACTTTTTTGACGCTGCATTTGCTTTGCGCTGTAAACGGTTAAGGGCTTTAGTATTATATTCAAATTAACTTTTTAACAACTTACCGGTATAAAATAACATATAGTGAACAGCTCAACGACAACAACCACAAGCACAGCGACCCAGACAATTGCATCTGCAGCCATTGATTTCAGCTTCAGGACCTATATCGTTAATATCGTTGGATAGCTCCGGTGCTGGATCGGCAAGAACGCATTCCTGGGCTGCGCAAAGAACAACCGCGAACAAAATCAAGAGCTTTATGTTGAACATTACGATCGGTAGGAGATGCTATTGATACGAATGTGCTCGCACTGTTTAATTCTGCATCAGCTTAACGCCTTTTTATAGGCGCACAACGCGATATGTAATTGTTTAAGCAGTTGTCTTGATGGATATTTTCGTAATTATTAATTTTGTTAAAAAGTTTAAGCTCTTGTTGTCAAAGTTCAGCATAATGTAATCGTATATAAACGATACGCAATGTATAAGTAAGCGCTACAAATTTATGGTTAAAATAATTTAAAAATGAAATACATTTTTGATAAGCGTTGTGGTAAACGGCTTTATCTTCGCGCACTTAGAAAATTGCTATTCAATAAAATTTGACCTCTGAACTGCGAAATTATATTTAATCGTGGTATAAATATACCATCCCGTAATATTGATCAACTGTAAATATTTGAACGAGACAGACTATACTGACGAATATTCAATAAACAATGCACACATTTTCAGCTACAATTGCAGTCCGGAAAGTTACCGATGTTTGCATAACATTTATAGACCGTAACTGTGCAATTCAGATGTTTTTTGGGTAGTTGACCCTAAAACCAAATAAGACTGCTCTAGTCGCGAGTGTTCGACTAGGAGATACTCTGAATTCAACTGCGAGCGTTCGTTATTCATTTCAATCCTTCCATTCATACATACACACACTCACACAAGCGCACGCAGTAAAATGCGCACTTTCCTTAGCGGCTGCACTTGACCCTCACTATGGAAAATACATTCTTGATCCATTTTTATCGATATTAAGGAAATAGAGCAAGACATCAAAAAAACACTTAATCTACAAAGTGAAACGAGTAAGAACGTTGCAGTTGGACGTAGCTGACTGCGTAACAGTCGTTCACAGTACACAGTAGTTACTCATTTTATTTATCATCTAGATTGGTTCTGCATTTCAAATATATTTAGTATTGAAAATAATTTTTTTTTTAATTTTTGACAAAAGGCATGTACTACTTTTTCAAAATTTAGAATAAAAAATGTATATATAATATTATTTAATATAAAAATGTTAACATGTAAAACTATCTGATCCATAACTCCCACATTTCCAACTTCCATTACTTTGTCAAAACTGAACCGATTTTCATATTTGATGTCATTTCAGATATGGTATGTCATCTAGACTTATTCTGCATTTCAAATATATTCATTATTGACAATACATTTTTTTTAGTTTTTTTTTATAAAATATCATGTACTCCCCCCCTTACTTATTTTCGAAATATTTTTTTTTCAAAATTTAGAATTGCAAATTTATATTTTTAATTGATTGTGGTTGTCACAATGAATATACAAAACTACATTAAAACCGATTCTCAGGGGGTCAACTTTTTGGTCGAAAGTCCTACCAAAACTGACAAAAATCTTGACATGTAAAGCTCATGGATCCACAGTTCCCATGTTTCAAACGCATAAAACTTTGTCAAAACTGAAGTGATTTTCATGTTCGATGACATTTTGTTCATGGTTTGTCCTCTATTATGTACGTGGTGTGGCCAGGAAATTTTTTCTGTGAAGTTTGGGGGAGTTTTTTAGTAATACATATTCTACATATGGAACCTCTAGCTCCAAAACTGTGGGAGATATAGCCATTTCCGATTTTTAATGCGGCAGCGCTGGGAGAGCGTTCTAGTGGGCGTGACGGGATATCAAGATAACGCTATATTTGAAGGAGGTCACTAACAGATTTGAGAACGTCAAGTTATCGATTTGCCAGCATCCAGAGGGACATTGTAAAAACCATATATAATTATTTCACTTTGTGAACGAGTATCAAAAGTATACATTGATATCCCGGCCACGCCCTCTATAACGCCTCCAGCCACCCCGCAAAAAATGTAAAATGGGTAATAATGGTTTTATGAAAATGTATGTAACAGACAGAAGGAAGGCATCTTCGACCCCTGAACAATATATATTCTTAAATAGGACGACGGTTTTAGGGTGTGGTTTTCTTAGCATATCTCGGAGAGTATAAGAGCTAGATCCACACAGATCAGGAAATATAAATAAACGCAATTCAAATACTACAGACTTACCCTTTGGTTTGTACATAGATTTAAATGCTCTTCATGATCTTAGTTTAGAAGTTATAAACGAATTTAGTTTCCATAGTGGCACCTCGACACCTCACTTGTTATTCGTATTATTATTATACTTTCTTCTCTTGGACAGTACGAACAAGTCACGTAAATATATGAGATGAATTGAAACATGTTTGAAAACAATTTTGTAATGCTTGAGATTTAATTTTTAATAAAAACAATCATAAATAACAACATTTGAAAATTTCAGTATGGGTATACTTCGCAACTAACGTTTTTCTTAATTTTCTTCGGACGGACGCGTTCGAGTGAGGTATAAGCTGAAAAGACACAAAAGTATGTAAAGTTTGTGTAAAGTTAATGCAGTCTTGAAATTACCCTCATTCTTTTCGGCAGAATATTTCTGCAGTAGGCAGAAATTTTTGAATGTTCTCTTGTCTATGGTACCAGGCTTGTGGGGGCATCCGCATATTGGTGGCTTAGGGAACTCGGCACTAACGGGTTGTCCCCAGAGGCATATCTTTGGAATGAACATCTTGCATAACTCTTCCGTCACGGGTACAAGAGCTGCAAAAGAAATTTTTTAAAAAAATGATCAAGAAGAAGAATTGGATGTTCACAGAGCAAACTTACGTGTATTACAACTCTTGATTCTTTCCTTATTCAATTCATCCCTAAGGCAAGGATTTTGAATTGGACGACAGATGCAATCCTCAAGGACCCAAACCAGGTCGATCGTATATATATTACACTTTAATGGATCTATAGGCCTGGGAGGTATTAAAATGGCATCCGTCGCACAGAAGGCGGCAGCAAACAATAAGAGTACACGGAACATTTTGATGATGTGGAGAAGACCTTTTAGCCGAGAAGCTAAGTGAGACAAGTCTGGTGTCTACCTGTGGTGTTGGGCTTTTTATAGCATTTTCTTTTTTAAATAGTACTCATAATATTGTTATTTGTACAGTTGTGCGTTAACCAAACAGAAATTCAAAATCTATATTTATAGACCACCACACAAATAAGAAGCTGACTCAGCCTGGTATAAATAAATTGATATTTTTAACATACCTAGGAGAATGAGAGAAAAGCTTCCTTTGAACAGCCACTCAAACCACTCTGTCAAATCCGTTAAACCTGTTGTTACATAAAATATGGGACAAAAATAAGCAAAAATATATTCAAAATAATAATAAAATGTAAGATGCGCCCATAAATAATTATGACACCTTTTCAGCGGTTGGTAATTACACGCAGCAGTCATTAGCTCATTAACATTAGAAGAAGAGCGGTGAGGACTGTGATGGCGCAAAAACAAAAGTCAAACAACGCCATTAACCCTTTCTGAGGGGAAACCCCCTCGGCTGCTGCTTACTGTTGGCTGTGCGGCTTAGCGAGTAATAATAAAATAATAAGCAAAAAGTGTCATCATTTGAAGGGCGGCGGAGCTGGCGCGGGCAAATCCTGACGGATTTCGTATGTAATTACTTCAATTAAACCATCTGTGACAATTGCCGCAGCCAAACATGAAATTCAACTTTACTTTTAAAATTCCCAATTGAGTTGAGGCGCATTATCCTGGCAACCAACCCCCAGGAGCCGGTAACTCAGCGCGCTTTCTACCTTTACCTTTGCGACGTTGTTGCCTTTTGCTGCCGTTGTTATTCCTTCTGCTGCTGCTGTTGTTATTCCTGTTGATGTTGTTGTTGTTGTCTGTTTTAATGGGGTGACATTTATGGCACTTTATCAACTCAAAAGTCAATAATGCCAGGCAAGCATCTTACTTAAACGTGGCTTAAAAAAAAGAAACGAAGAATATTATGAGGAATAAAAAACTGTTGAGAATTGTAATGCGATAAAAATGAAATTTTAAAATTTATGCCGCTTATTGTCAATTCCTGTCGCCCGTAACTCAAGACCTAGGCGCCCCAACAAATAAGTTGGCCGTGTCCCCCAAAGTTTGTTATGACAACTGAAAGACATTTGAAATGTACGCGCAAGTGTGGTAATGCGTAAAGACGACTGCGAAATTGTTGCAGGGCATTAGGCAAATGGATCCCGCAGGATAAGCAGCGCAGGCGACCCCCACTGCGGGGAAGTGGGGCGCAGGCTCTTAAGCAGCCATTTGTTGACAGTTAGGCGCTGGCCTGGGAATTTCGCCTGAAACTTTGCGTAATTAGGAGTATCATTTGCGACGGCAGGGCAGATCTTCGCCTTGGCTGACGCTGCTGACAACTTGATTACGTTTCAACAACATTGTAAAAGTTAATTGCCAGCGCTGCCTTAAAGCCTGATGAGCATTTATCACCCTCTCTGCGACGGAAACATCAACAACTTCTTTAGGTTTGCGTGTCGTGACGGAGCCATGCAAAAAGCGAGGCATTCATTAAGCCCGCCACGTAGAGTCTTGTTACCACATTTTTCAATTATAGCACATTTCCTGCCTTTGGCTTTTGGCCTTTTCACGTGTGCGCCAGCCTATTTCTGTTATTTTTGCTACTTGTTTTCCTTTTTCCTGCACGTTCTCATGTACGCAAATGAAGAATTATTGCATTTTAATTTGGCAGCCGCTGTGCGATGTGCCAAAACATGTGCAGGTGGTGCATTGGTTCGTTGGTTCGCCTGGACTGCGGTCTTATCCTGATCGTGTCAGCAATTTGAGCGCTGGCCAACGACACAGCAAATTCCAACTCTAATGAAGTGCAGTTCAAAGTTCAAACCGCCGACTAATTAGCTGCTGCCGCTAGGCAAACGCGCCACTTCATTAAAATGAGTGCCCTCAGAAAATAGAAAAAAGATATACAAGCTCTCATTCTCTCTGACCCGGTCAGTTAGCCAGTTAGTCAGTTAGCCGGTGGCTGTCCCAACAAAAATTTATTGTTAAAAGCCGCTAATGAATTATTTACTGCCCATTTGGCTGTCCTGTATGTCCTTCGCGTCCATCACGATGCCTGCTTTAGGGGGGGTTGAAACGTTGGCTCCGACTACTCCACGCATAACTCAACCAGTTCACACCCTTAATTAACTGCCTGCGTGCGTGCGTGTTACCACATTTAACAACATGCCCCGCTACAAGCCGGCCCTGGCTGTTGGCCAAGTTGTTTGTATTTTCAAAGTGGCCAAATTTGCGTGTTTTTTTTGTTTTGTTATTTATATCTATGACTTATGGGCATATTGAAGGGTATTACCCAACCAAAATTATGTTTATTAAGCATTTAATAAGCGTGACAAAGGTTGTTCCGGCCTATTATAGAATCGGTATATGCTATATATGTACTTGTTTGAACTGGTTTATAAAGACCTTAATGTAAATAAGTTTTGAATACTGTGTATTCTTGGCAATAGAGCTTTAGTCGTGCGCTTCATTTTTAACAAATCAGTCTGGATATCAACGAGTATATTCAGTTCCATACATCAATCATATGCATATGAATAACCATTTTAATCACTCCAAATTACGCAGAAGAGCGCACATGATGAATTGCATATTATGACGTCGTATCCTTGTTATCCTGTGAGCAGGATATGTATATGGTTGCGGGAATAAGCGTATTCACTTGACAATCACTTTTGTTTTATTGCGATTTGCCAGCCCTGACTGAGGCAACAACAACAACAACAACAACAACAACGAAAACAACCGCACACCGAAGAACAACAGCAAAAATTTCCACATGGGATAACTTGTGAGCAATTGCAACTGCAATGCGGCTGCGACAGTGGTTGTGGATGTGGCTGTGGCTGTGGCAAAGACAATGAGCGGTGCCTGCCAAATTGTTGTGGTGCAAAAATGCGGGCATATGTGCAAAGAGGCAATCGACAACACCAGAACAACGCAGCCATCAAGGAGCAAGTGCAGCAATATCAACAGCAACAGCAACAGCGGCAACAACAACGGACCATTTACCAAGAAAATGAAAATTTATTGTCAGAAAATGAAGAAAAGCGCTTGGCAGCTTTAGCCCCCGTCTGGTCTGCGGCGAGTGTTAGTTGGTGGGAAGAGCAGCCACGTAGAGCGAAGCAGATGCAGCAGCAACTAACAAGGCAATCAAGGTGATTCTTTGTTGCTTTAACCTTTTCTGTCTAAGGGCGCAACTATCATGGCTTTCTTATGTCGCTGAGCAAAGAGTTTGTTCTGGCCGTATGTCAATTGTTTAGCTGCCGCTGCATTGTCATTGAAATTGCCGTCGATTTGTAGCTCAATAGACGCTGCGGGGGCGGCGGGTGCCAGGACAGGCAAAGTCAGCGGCTAATGGAAAATATGCTCGCAAATGCCTAAAATGATAATGGCCAAACATTTAATGCACGTTATTGCTGGCCAGGAGCAAAAAGGCAATTTGCGTTTGGATTTGCTCCGGCCAATCCATTCCAGTTCCCGTTCTCCTACGCCCCACTTTCCTGCCCGGCGCTGTGCTCTGCCCTTCCCTTGCCCATTGACACGCCAGCGTCGAGAGCTAATGCAGTGAAATATTTATTGAAATTGTCTGGTCCCCGGGGGCCAATGCGGCGTTGTCAGTAACTGCTATTAGGCGGGGTCTTTAGCCAACTTGCAGCAGGGAATTGGATTGGATATTCGTATTTGGCTCCGACGCCTTCGTTTGGCTGCCCAAAATGGCGCCGCACCAAATGCTCTGAGTGCGGGGCCGCAATTTACGAGTCTCTGTTTGGCACTTTTAGCATTATTGCCCGGCCGCATGTTCGCCTGTTTGGCAGTTTGGCTGTTTGGCTGTTTGACTGGCGCATAAACAGCCCAAAGTAGGGCAAAAAGTTCGCACAGTTCTTGAGGCCCTCGCACTTGATTATAAATAACGCACATTAATGCAATTAACAAACAACAAAAAGGCTCGCGCATTCACCTGAAAACGAGAGTGGGATAGCAAACAGAGAGGGGGAGAGAGAGAGAGTCGAGAGTCCTTCACTCGAGTGCCTCTTCAGCTGGAAAAAACATATTTACCCCGGCACAACTGCAGGACCTGAGGGCTTTGTTTGTGTTTGCTCAAAATATTAGTACTGATATCTGGCTAAACGCTCGCCGCAATTATGCGAGCGCAGCCCGAAACGGATATGGATACTTGTAGCGCCGGCCCCGAGTCCTGTTTGCTGTTTGGTGCCACGTGCCACGTGCCGCGCATGCGGAACTGCAACATTCGAGTAATTATCACACGCTTGTGGGCGCGTGCACACGCGAACGTTGCGCCGCTTTGGCAACCCTGTCAACCATTCAATCCACTTGAGTTTTATGCCGCTGCCAACAAATTGGTGCAATGTAATAAGTGGGCGTGGCCCATACTGACAGCCAGCAAACAAGCAACGAGGAAAACAACAAATGGATTCTTCGATTGCCACGCGGCGGACGCGTCAAAAAGCCGTTGATTATGGAGGTTACGTCTAATGGTTCAGTTGTTTGGTTTTAAGCTCTTAATGGGCACTTGAAGCTCAGGTGACCATACATTGAGAGCGAGCTGAGCGCCCGTGTTGCCTGTGCAGAGCAGAACCTTTTATGTAGGATTAGCAGAAACACACACACTGCGAGGTGAAAAAAAGATGCTGCTTGTAAGTGTATTAAATGTAAGCAAAAATACACGAAAGAATGTTGGAGTCGGGAGTGATTGACTACCATACGTAGAATGTCCTTAGTATTCTGCAAGATGTACAAATACTCTTAAAATAATGTTTGAAACATTTTTAATTTCATAAAATACCATTCATTTTAAAATCTTATTACGCGAGTTTTCGAAATGAATTGTCTTTGTTTTTCACCTTGCCTGTAAATTAAAAATAGAGATAGCCGCAAAATATTTTCTTTTTGTATCTTTGTTGAAATTCACCAAATAAGATTCTAATTTCGCTTGATAAATTTAAAAAAAAAAGTTGAAATCCATAGTATGGAAGCATATGAAACAAAATCTTTTACCGCTAGGATTTGACCAACTGGCAACTGAATATGCGCTCTAATTAAAATTGATCAAAATGTATAGAAATCATACAAAAAATAGAAATACCTGCTCTAAAAAATGCCATTAGGTTCGAATGTCAGGCGCGGGATGAATTCTGTTTCGGGACTCTGTGATGGCTTCTGGGTTTGCATAGAAATGGGCATCAGTCATGAATATGAATTATTGGTTCGTCAACCGCGCAGGCTGTCTGTGGTAAAAAAAGAAATATTGAAAATTGAGCTGGGAAAATGGAAAAAAGTAACTATGCAAAATAGGATATACCTGCATGTCAACGAACCGGGAGCCAGCACCCAAATGAATATGGAATGCAGTGGGGCTAGCGACAGCAGCAAAAACCACTGAAATTTACTAAATAATTTGTGGGCCCGGTCGCAGTTCACCGCCATGCAACTCCCGCCCTGGGAGCGTACTAGCAGCTGCTTTATCATCTTGTTACATGTTTCAGTTTGACGTCTATCAAGAGCATACACCGGTTAGGCCTCGGTACTGGCTGTGTGCTCTAGTTATATACACTTGTATATACGAGTGTACGATTGCAGGTACATAAATCAAATCCGTTCCACCGCAGACCACTCAGCATCCATGGACGGCGCTTCATGTGTTTCATATTATGTCTAACATTTTCTTGCTTCGCCACATTTTTTGCCGTTGTGCGCCCAACTGTCAGCGGAAATTTTGAAAAATGGCAAAATGCCATTGATGAAAGTAAGCTGGCAAAAGCCCCAAAAAAATGGCGCAATGCAGGAGCGATGCCATTGCCTAAATCTAAGCAAGGCCTGTAAAGGCTGTGACCAGAATAAAAAACACACGTTGGACAGGTGGGCGTGTCAGCTTACAATATCCCAAAGCGAAAAGTCGTGTAAGCATTTTTTGCTGCTGTTGCTGCAGCATTTTTTGGATGTCCTCTTTGCACTGATTAATTGAGCTATGTGCTGGCAGTCAAAGGACTGCAGGATAGCAAAGGTAACAACAGCCATCGGCGCTGTGTGGTAATTAATGCTAATACACGCGACGTATGCGTAATATCAAAAACTACCCAAACATTTCCGCTGCCAGGCAATAAAACAATGCGCATTTGAGTCAAAGCCCGTTAGGAAAAAAGCAAAGCAAATGAATTGCGCACGACAGAAAAATGACAAACAACAAATTCGCCCAAGACAACAGCAATGGTGGGCGGTGGTTTCATGTTTTATACCCTGTTTTAAATGCGAAAATAAGCAAAGGGTCGACCGCATAGGATAAGCAAATCAACAAACGGTCAATCCCTGAAATCAGAACTTTACAGATTGCAGTCCAATTATAAACTTAATTGAGGCTGAGACAAAGGTATAAAAGTGTTAACGTTTACGTTTTGGATCCCCCACGTAGATTTAGAAATTTGAGAATATACTGCAATCAAATTATTGTGTTCAGAAGAGTTCCAGCAATGATATTTAGTGTTTTATACACAATACACTTATTTAATTGTTATAAGGCAGATTGCAAATTAAAATGTCTAAAACACAAAAAAATTTTATTTTTAAAGAGCCGTTGCATACCTTCAGGCAAACTTTTACTTTTATTACTATAATAAATTTAATGTAATAATATTTAATGTAATAATACTTATAAGACTATTTGAATTTGTGGAATGCCACTGACGCACAGAGACGAAATGAAATCTGATCAGCAACTTTTATTTAATTAAATAAGCAATACGAGACAATATTAAAAACAGTAGTGTCTAGTGATGAGTGAGTGTGAGTAATGTATACAGACAGCTTTTATTGTTGGCTTGATTTATGTATCAAAATTTGCCATATTTGCTAGCATTGAATGAGTATCTTATAGTCAAGTCGATTCATTTGCACCATTCTTACCTTGTTTCTGTTGGCATATGCTATTATGCGGCGACTGCATTGTTTACCAGGCCTCGGGGCTACCTGCCTCAACAACTTTTGCACATTTTTTAATGGATTTGCGCTAACAAAAAACCACAACAGGGCGCATTGAAGTGAAGAATTCGCACTCGCGTTTTGCGCGCGGTTTAAAACGCGTATGGGCTGGAGCACTTCCCTGTCGTCTGAGTGTCGTGCAAAATGATGTTACCCGGACATCCTGCTGGCTGCTGTTGTCAATTTCGCCAAAGTGGTTTTTCAGTTGCTTTAGCGCGAAAAAAGGCGCACAATCTGGGGAGTCGGGGAAATTGTAGAATGCTGGCAAAATTGCACTTGTGCGGCGTTTTAATCACTTAGGCAACGACGCCTACATTGGCCCTATCTAGGCGTCTCCTCTAGGCGTCTTCCTCCATTCTATTTACTTAATGACAGCGAAAAGTGGCAGCCCCAACGCTTCAAGAACCGCACGGCTGAGCGCCAGCCGACAAGTGGCGCTCAGGCCATGTCCTTGTTGGTTTCCTTACAGCTCCTGCGAATTTAGTTTTCTTAGGGCGGCCATTTCATTAGGCTAAAATGCGCAACCCACACACGTGTGTGTGCCAAGCAAAGGCCTGACAAGCCTTTTGTTTAACGCACCAGAATTTGCATTTGCCTGCTCCATTGATGCGCGAACAATTGAAGGCAGTCAAAGTCCTGCCCAGCTGGGCCTTTTTCTACCCTGCTTTGTCCGCATTGTTCAAGTGTTCCGAGTGCGCCAAAAGGCGCGCAAATATCTTTTGATTCTTTTAGGGCGCGCGCGCCTTCCAATCGAACAAAAAGACGCACACTTCTGAATGCTGCCTTGCTTTTGATAGCTTTTATTTATCATTAGGATATGTACTTCTACCAGGACTTGCCGCCACTGCTGCTGCTTGTCATCAATCAAAAAGTGCGCAAAATCAAAATGTCATTTGTGTGTGGACCTGCGCCTTTGTGTCTGCCTTTTCGCAGCGTGATTTGCAGCTTTTGTAGTAAGAGCTCAGGAAAAGAATTGGGAATTGGTTCCAGTGCGAAGGGAATGGCTTTAATAAATCCTCAAGCACCCTCGCCACATGTGCGCAGCATCTGTGCACAGACGGAGGCAGGTGAAAAGCATTTAACAACCAACTATGAATAATAAATCGTAGCTGACGACTGTCAGTGCTAGTGGCGGAGCAATACGAACTTCGAACTATTTCGAAAAGTTTCGTTAAACCTAGAAAAACTAAATTGAGAGATGTAGCTGTAAATTTTTTAGTGAATAGGGTTAAATTTTTGGAGCTGATGTGGCCGTTAGGGAGTTTCAGGAATTCGTTCAGATACAAATGATAACAAATTGTATGGTATTCATTCAATAGTTATTAAAACTTATCCTGCGTCACAAAATTCGATAGCAGAAATGTTCACGCTGGAGTGTGCTTTCGCCACTAGATTGTTACCTCATGTAGAGGTGTTCTTGTTTGTTATATGTATACGTGCATATGTATGTGTGCCCTGTTAATCAATATTTTGCCTTTAGTTTGCTGCGCTAATTAAATTGTAAAACAATAATCTAAACAGCATTCAAAAATGTTCGCTCTGTATCCAGTTCATTCTCATTACACCATAATTCAACGAACCTAAAATAAGACCGAACACAACTTTTTGGCATAAATGTGCAACCTATCCAGTAAATGTTCAATCACGGGAAATTAATTAAGTTGCAATAGCAACCCCTAAGAGCGTGCCAGGCGTGGTCTTGCTTCTACACCTCCCCTCCCCCTCCCCCATCCCAAACACCTTTTACACTTTTGAATTTAATTTATTACAGTACAAACACGTGAGCGTGTGGCAACCACAAGACTTATAACAATTTTACACGTTATAGCGGCATAAGTCAGTCCAGCGGAGGATGTACCGACATATGTCGCTAACTGCCAACCGGGGGTGGATCATCCAGCAACGGACCAAAGAACCGCCCACGCAATCAAATAATTCTGAATCATTAGGTTTTTTATGCCGGGGATGGGCCATTTCTTTAGCTATCCAATCGTTACCGGTCCCGGCTGCCCCGATTGAAACATTTAGTTTAACTTGATGTTCATTATAATCCACTCTAATCTCGCCACAGGCCACTGAACGTTGCATGAATGAAAGTCGAGTATTCCCCGAAGCACTAAAGCTCGAAGCTTCAGCCAAGCAACCCATCATCACCACCAGCTCCCCCCACCCCCCACCGTTGGGCAGTGTCCCCCGAGCACAGCTCTATTATTAAATGCACTTTTAATCTTGGCTACCTTCCCCTCTTTCTCTCTCTCCCTTCTCGTTCGATGTTCGCTTTCAATGATTTTCCATTTTGCACCCTCAAATGGAGAACGATTATCACCCTTAAATGGTACTTTACACACACAAAGAATGTCATGCATTGAATGGAATTGAACTGCTACCCGGCGCACAGCCCCGCAACCCGAACCTACGATCTGAACTCTTTGAAAGGTATTCCTAGCTGCGGTACCAACGGACCTGGCTGGTGTAAATTTGTGTGTCTGTGTTATTTTTTAGTCATGTTGATATAATTTCAAGCTTGGTCAAGAACAATGGAACATCTCCCCGATTAGTTCTCTTTGTACATATTTAGTTAACTTTTGGCAGTGATATTTGCAACCACAGCGGCTATGGGGTACTTAAGGTAAATGTCGAAGAGAAAAGAAAAAGAGTTGGATCTATGATATATGTCAGTCATCGGAAAAGTGCATAAATGAGACTTGATGAAGCTTTGCTTACATGTACAAAATGAATTGAAACTCGTAGTAACCGTTCACAGTGCATTTGGTAAATGTTTTTTTAGCCAGTCCATAAGCCAGCTTCCTAACAGCCTGTCATTTCGCATTTGGAAAGATATGACAAGCTTGTGTTGCCATTAAATGTCAACTAACTGGCTGGTATCCTGTCTGGTGTCGATTAAATGAACTCCCTGGCTGCTCAATCAGACAACCCCAACCCCAAAATGCAGCGCCGCAACGACCTCGCCCTGCGCACAGCGGGCACAATTACACGCCGCAGACCCTAAAACAACAAACAACTGGAAGCCCAGCACACAAAATTGCGCCTGATGGCCGTACGGAGATGGATGGGTGGATGGTTAGATGGATGAAAAAAAAAAGAAAATAAAAACCAACCCTACTCTAGAACTGTGTACTGTGTGGGGTTCTCTTAAAGAGCACATAATTGGTCTGTAATCTATTTTTGACAGATTGAATTTCGCTTTTATCTTGATTTTGTTTTGACTGACTTGGTTGCTGCTGCTCCGGCAGTAGTCGTAATTGGGTTGTATGTGCCAGCGCACAATCCACCCAAACCGCGCCCAGCTCGAGGACCCACTGCAGGTTGAGGGGGTGGCTGTTGATGTTGCCATTGTTGTCGTTGTTGAAGTAAAGATTTGCTAAATGGTCGATGTGGGTTTGGTGTATATAGTTTAATATGATAAGTGGGTTGCTTGTTGGGTTCAGATTCGGGTTCGGTTTTGGGTTCGGGCCGCGCTTGGGGAGTCTATGCGGCGTCTGAAATCGGTTAAATGCCAATTTATGCGTTGGAAAATTGGTAATTTTAAACCGCAAAGATTTCAACGTTTAGATAAATGTCCTTTGTGCTAAAAAGTGTTGGCATCTTGTTATTCTGTTGGGCCTTAGACAAGGCACAGCTCAAGTGTTTTGTATACTTATTATAATAAATTACATTAGCGTACAATTGGGCCATATGCCCCTGGGAATCATTCATATTATGTTGTTTTTTTCTTTTTGTTCTGCCTTAATTTGACTGCCAACCACAAAACTGACAAAAAAGTGTCGGTTAAAATGAAAACAGTAAAAGATTGCGTATAATTTTGCATTCCAATTTCACACTTGGACGCGTTTGGTTGCGTTTATGATGTGATTTTTGTGACGCCTACAAAAGCGACAGCTAAATGGAGCTCAGAGCTAGTTCAAGAGCTTTTTGTTTGTTATTTTGTTTTTGTTTTCGTTTAATTATTATTATTTTTTTTTTTTTTTTGACAAAACAAATTACACACTGCATGCAACCCATTTAACTTTTCGCTTAACAGCTACCCTTAACCCTTGTCCGCCAAACCGTTACAAAAGTCAATTTTCGAAAATTGTTTGGCATGTCGCATAACCCGTAATTTTCACACCATACCTGCCCCTCAACCCCACCCCGTATTCCATTGAAATTTTTTGTATCATTTATTCATTTGCAATTCCATTCAATGTTTGCGCTGAGCGTTTAATGAAATATGCGCTTGCGGCGGTTTTATATAAATAAGGTTTGTTCCTTCGCCATAGGGTTGCCCTTAACGCGCTGCTATGATACCCACTTGCCGTTAACCAGAGCCAGAGCGAGAGCTGCCAGCATCAACCAACAACAAGCAACAAAAAAAATTAAACTCTTACTTGCAACATGCGGCAACAAATAATGTTTCAATCAGACGACGGCTGCGGTGCAAAACTTTGTTCAATTTTTTGCAATTAAAATGATTTTGTTCACATGACACCCAGCTGGGTCTCAGCTGCTGGACAGCACTCGCATGGGAATGGGGAAAGGCAACAGCAACAAACAACATCAACTGGAATTGTTGGACGTTGGGTAACATTTTAATGAACCCCTTTCAGCGGTTGTCAAGGCGTCAAGCAATATGTTGGGCGTGGATTTATCAAAGATATAGCAATAATGAAGTTATTGTAGACCATTGATCGCAGGCGTAAATTTTGGGGGGGCATAAAAGGGTATAGTTGCATTTTAAAGCCCAAAACAAATATTTTTAATAGCAAAATAAAGTACATATGAGCTTTAGCTTTTTACAATTCTTTCTACATATTAAAAGTTATTTCCTAAAAATACAACAAGTTCGAAAAGATAAAATATATTCAGCTTAAAAGAACATTTTCTTTACCTTGTGTTTCTTTATCATAAATTAGGTCCTCAATATATATCAACTTATATCCAAGCAAGTCGTAAATAATTCGACAGAGCTTTTTCAAAATTCTTGCTCCAGGGAATAACAATTCCCACAAATTAACTTTAATTAGAGCTCAGTGACAAATCAAAATGCACACCTATGTAACTAGTCGGTACTCTCTTATCCGGTCCCTATGACAGCAGGCAGGAATAATAACAACAACAACGACGATTACAAGCAAAACAAATACCGAGAGCATATTGCATGCTGAGCTAACTCCATTCCGATTGCGAATGACACAAAGGGGTCTATCGCTGGTTTATTTGGCCGCAGGCTAAATGACATTAAATTACACATGGACTACAACAACAAAAGCACTGAGAGATGGGTGAACGGGGGGTAGGGGTGGGGGCAGAGACTGTCAAACAATTAACGCACCGAGCGCAGTGCTGCGATTTGGAAAATGTTGCGCAGTAGTCGCGGGCAAAGCGTTTTACAACAGCTTGCACGGTGTATCCTGTGCACGTCCTGGCAGTGGCAGCATAACTCGTTGCTCAACATTATTGACTTCCTGTTTTACCCACAGTCGAGTAATGCCGCAGCCTATGCAAGCCCGCTGGCTTCGTAATTTGTAGGTACACTCAAAGCGACGGCAAACAATGAGGCGCATCAAATAACATTTGCAGCGAGGACTCCCGGCTCACGATCCTTGACGCCCAACTGCCAACAGCCGAGTGCATTTTTATTGTCATTCAATTGGATTCGAATTTACAACGGCACAGGCAGGCGGCAGCCCGTGTGACAATTGACGCCTCGCAAACAGGAAATGCCTCTGCTCCTTTCTCCTTTATCCTTGCTCCTGGCAGCGGCGCTGATCGCCAGCGAAATTTGAGCTGTGCTCACATTTGATTAGCCAGCGACTTGATCTTCAGCTCGCTGTCCTTAGCCTCAATTTGCACAAATTCGATAGATGTTAATTGCAATTGTGCATTAGGCTCTGCAAGTGTTTGTGCGAACGCCTCTGAGTGTGTGTGTGTGTGTGTGTGTGTGTGTATGTGTTTGCTGTTGACAAATGCGCATTGTGTAATTTGAGTTCAGTGTTTGTGCATTGTTTGTGTTATTGCATTAATTTACGACAATATGGCGCGTAATGAGCCGGAATTTGATTACGACGTTGTACTCCAGTCTACGGGGCGAAGCCTGAGTGCCTCTTTGTGTTTACAGTTGTAATTATGCGAGCATGTTAAATAGCTTAGACTCATATTGCGCTTTCAAAAGGAGTCAAATAACTTATCATTTGAGCGCAGATTAAGTGACATTTAGTAGCCTTTTAGGCGCACACTAACTGTACAGAAAGAACACAAGACAAATAAAATATTTGAATTCTATAATTTCGGTAAGAAATATAACAAAATCACAACACGAAAATAAATAAACTTTTGAAGTTTCGCTACGATAGTCCAATCAGATCGATTCTAAATTATATAAAATAATTGGAGACGAATGACGAAATATTTTTTATAATTTGAAATTGTTTATATATTAAATTGAATATCCTTCGTGGTGCTTGAATATGTTGTTGCCACTAGATTGTTATCTCATTTAAAGATGTTTTTGTTTGATCGTATCTGCCCAATACCAGAATGCTTTAAGTTCGAAAGATTCGGTCTAATACGAAAGTTACCATAAAATTATTATACATTTTCTACGTATAGTATTTCAATAGTTTAACAGTTTTGTTTTTAAAACAGGACAATTATGGTTCAGTAAAATACTCTGTTAAATACCCTAGATAAGATTTATGTCAAATAACGATATCAAAATTATTCGCAACGCTTTTAAGGTTACAAGCTATTCCACTATAACAATCTGTCACGTATTCAGTACACGCATCTATATATATAAAATCAATAGTGTAGTTGCATCAAACAAGAAAAACAACAAGCCATAAGGTTGAAATAAACGGCCGCTCGAACCATAAAAAAAGGACCTCTGTGGACAGACAGACAACAAATGCAAGTTGATTAATGCACCTCAAACACAGCAACAAAAGAACAATAAAAAACGAAATGAACAAGCCACAACGCAGCGCTGATGAGACTATTACAGACAATAACAACAAAAGCAGCAGCAACTGACGCAATTGCAATTACCCATACACACACACGCACACACACACACACAGCAACCCTGCACACCCAAAAAGGCACGCGCTCTACGCACTAAAATAAAGTCCATAAACGAAGCGCCAACCGCAATGGCTAAAAAATAAAGTACATAAAGAGGCCCTCATAAAAGGGAGTACAGCTAAAAATTGGCAACATCATCGGGCTGACCAACGCACACACACATACACGTACACATAATGACAAGGATAATGTGTGAGCAGTCGGACGCGAGTTGTGAAATAAAAATAAATGTGCTAAATGGATAATAAAATACAAAGAGCGACAGTCATAATGGCCACTCAGACACTCGAAAACCGGCCAAATAAAATTGCACACAAAAAAATTACAAGCGCTGCGTATTGCGTCTTTTTTAACCGTAATTTAACTGGTGTGGCCATTGTACTTAATTGAACTGTCAGCCAAAATAGATAAACATAATAGCCCATTCTGACACGGCGAAACCGGCAATGGACATTTGCTATTTTTTATTGCCTGCGACATTTTGGCAAGTTTAGCCAGTTGGCAGCGAATCTCGGGACCCATTTTTTCTACTTACTCTGCCCGGGTCAATGTTGTTGATGTCGGGCTATATGCGTGTATAAAAATATATACAAATGTATATATACATATCAATCACAGCCAGCCAAAACAATAGCCAACTTTGCGCTAAGCTGCTGCACTTCATTCCCAAAAAGGCTGCAATTAAAATAAGTACCTCGTCGTTTGGTTGCCATCGTATTTGGTTGGGCGCTGCGGGGATTTGTATTTGTGTGTATACTATATAGACGAATATATATACAACACCCAAAAAAGTTACAGAAAGTTCTTACACATGCACACAGCGTTTTGGATATAAGTATGTATGTGTGTATGGTATATAAGCACATTGTGTTCGCAAGCTAATTAAGAAATTACTGCAGGCAAAACAGGGCCCACATAGCCTGTTTACTCCCGGCTCCGCCCGACCCGCGTTGCCACCACCGCCATTAGCGAAAAGCCATTCAATATAAGTATGTATGCAAAAGAAAAATGATATTATAAAAAAAAGCAAGGCCAATCCGAAACGCTTAAGGAGAAGTCGACAAATCAATGAGCTGCATCACGTAAAAACATCAGATTAATACATAAAGACATTGGCTTAAGGAAAATACAATTTTAATAGGATATTTTATAATAAACGAGAACAAACAAATTTATTTATTTTAAAATTTATTCGCATCATCGAAAATGCATTGAATTCATTGCATATTAACAACATTTTCCTTAATTCGATAATCGGGTAATTTCCTATTAAATACACTGGACATATCACGCTTTCCATTTGTACAAAAATTTGATCTTACAATCGCTCTTAAGCGGTATCTAAACCATCATATTCTGCTCAAAGTTACTATTTAAACTCATATGCTGTTCCAAAAGGATATTGCCCTACAAAAAAAGAGCTCACATAATCCAGCCATCAGACACACGGCGACTCCCAGTCAGACAATTCACTTTACATATGAGCAAATGGGCTCCAAACCAACCAAAAAAAAAATGCATAAAAAAACCAAAACTGAAATTATGAAAAGCAGTCAAAAAGCAAGCATTCAAAGTGCCCCCAACTCAACCAGGCAGTGTGGGCAATTTGCATAATTTCTCTACAATTTTCAGCCATTTTATAAAATGAATTGAAATGTTTGCTCTTTTTTTGGGCGCGCATTTCCTTCGACAAACAAAAAGCGAAAGACGAAAAAAATCAAAACAGGGAAAATACGAAAAGCCATCAAATCCATTCATGCGCTTAAATAAAATGCTCAAGCACTTGACTGCATCCATAGAAAAATCTGTTGGGCACAGTCGAAAAAATGAAATAAAATAAAAATATGCGAGTACAGCTCAAGTAGCTGAGGTAAGAGAAGTCCACATAAAAGGCAGTCTAATTTGTTCAGATAGCTTTTACGTATACCAAATACCAAATAGAGAAAGTACCCTTTATGCACATAACAAATAAGCAAGAGCCATTGTTAACGTTTGCTTGGTTTTGGCAAACAAATTAATTTTTTTGGATGGAAAATCCACAGCTTAAGTAGTTTAATGGCTTACAATTGAAATTCTTATGAGCTGATTTAGATAAATTGCAGTGCGTAAGAACTTTAAATTGATTCCAGTTGTTTAATTAAATAAATCATATTTGAAACTATGCATTAAAATTAAATCGATTTAAATTCACAGTTGTGTAAAATCAAACTCCTCAAATAATTGGCCATTATACAATATGTGGAGAGATGCAAATAATTTAAAAAAAAAATCAAACCCATACAGATATACTAAAAAAATATACATTTACAGATACTCACACTCATACACAAGTGCCGTTTGTATCTTTCTGGTTATACAAAACTAGGAATCGTTTGTTGCACATAACCGAAAGCATTTTATGCATTTTTATTGCCATTTATTCGCAGCGCACAATTTGCAATTTATTTTTGCAATTTAACACGCCGCGCAATGCAACGCCGGAGGGAATTGGGGGCGGGTGCATAGGCAAGAGAAAAATAAAATGAAACAACAACATTCAACGCGTTCAGTGCGAGTTAACAACAACAAAAGTGCACAATAAATGGTAACTTAAAACGCCCAACAACAACGACAACACCAACAACAGCAACCACTGCATCAATTGTTACAAACATACCACGACATATGCAATTACATACGTTGGCTACAATGTATACTTACTTGCACAAATACAGATATTTGCGTTGGCTATTAAACGTAAATAAACGTTTTTGCCATTTTGCTGCCTGTTTCCAATGGGGAACAGTACTAGCAGAGCCCATAATAAAATTATGGGAAAAAGTCAAAATATCAATCAAATATATATTAATATCAAATGACAGAACCATTCCACGCAGAATAAGTATCTCACAGGTTTGCACACTATCAATCTTTTTGTACCCTGAACTCATTGCAAGAAGGGTTTGTGCAAATCAGTCAAATTGAACATTTTTGTTTAGTATGTTCTCGTACAGAATACGTAGAATATTAAGAATATTGCTCTATTTGGACACTTTCCCCAGTCTCCCCAAATTTAAAATAATATATAATACAAATAATACAATCTTGCGTTATGTTATATACATGCGATGCAGTTTTTCAGTCCTGTAGATTTCCTAAAAGTCGTTAAAAAATTAATTTACTATAGTGGGGCCAATCGCAACCGCTGAGTAAAGCACGGCGTGTGTGATTCCAAGGAGGTTGAAATTTATGTAACGGCAGCTCGGACGTGGGTTAGAGAAATTTCCTAGTCGGGAATACCCGACTAGAGCACTCATACGTGCTAACATTTCATAAGCTTAAATATGAATTTATGTTAATGCACTCTGTATTTTCTATTACATATAATCAATCAATCAATTTAAGCATTTAGTATAATTAACTTTTAAAAACATCGTTAAATCATTTCACAGCTACTTTGTCATTTAAAAATTTTTTGTTTTTATATAAATATATCTATTCGAATCCGAAAGTCTATGCCTAAGCCTAATTATATTTACATGTATAATTTATATTTATTTTAATGTATATCAAATCTATTGAAATGAAAGTAGTAAATTATATACGTTATATATAACATATATTCAAACATAACTATAGGTATAATTAACAATACAATTAACGGCTTCCATTGAATAAAAATTAAATAAAATATAAATTATGCATGTAAATATATTTCTTAATTTGCATTAAAGCTCGTAGTTTTTAATACTCACCATATTCCAAAATTGTATGCATAATAAAAAACACACCATTTTGTCATTATATTATTTTTGTATTGGTTTTTATTCATAATTTTCCTTTTATATAAGCATGTTTTGTGTATTTTAATTCTTTTTTCTTTTCTTAGTTTAAATTTAGGTTGCGTTGTGTTTAGTACATTGGAGTAATAATTTAACTAGTTGATATAGTACATATAAATGTGTATACGCCAGTTGTTTGTTAACTTTGGCTTATTCAGCGTAAATCGAGATGTTATTATTACATTTTTTTTATTTTCTTTATGTATTTTTTAATAGCCTTCTTATGGAAACCCACGGATAATAATTGTTACAACTATCATACATAACTATGTGGGATTAACCTACATTTGACCAGCAATCGAAAGTTAAAGCAAAAAATACCGCATTATGTTAAGTTAACTGCGAACACATATTATATATTTATATATTTACAGTGTAAAGTGCAAACAAATAAAGCGATAAACGGAAGCGATAAATTTACAAGATACGGCTTAAAAATTATTGAGCAAGAGGCATTTACAATTAGAGCAGTGAAAGAGGTTTTGGGGCTTAGCTGTATGGTTAATTCCAAACGGCAGAGTTCGAGGTACCCGCAACTTATAACCCTAGATTAAGGTAAGCGAGCACCTGCATAAGTATGTATATATACAAAAGCTTTAGGAACAAACTATTCAAAACTTTACAGCTTTTTATCGATTATGTTTAAGAGGCGCGGCGAGCCGTCCTCAATTTTGGCCTTTGTGGTTAGCATTGAAACCAATTGATGTGCACTTAGCCGCTGATCCTTTGGCAAACTTTTCAATAGAAATTTACAATGCAACTGGGAGTGGGCGGCGTGGGCGGCGCGTCCGGGCTCGGACATGGCCAGCTGCTCAGTTGGAGTGTGCCTTGTGGATTATCGATTTATCCACAGCAGCAGCCGGCACAGACGAGCCCGGACTCCCACCTTCGTTGCGTTCCAGGAAATTGTTGTTTTTTGTGCGCAGCTCTGAAGCGCTGGATGGCAGCGGGAGCGCAGCTGTTGGCGTAGTGCTGTTGCATTCAAATGCGTTCTGCTGCTGCTCGACGTCGAGCTCCTCGTCGGCCTCAACGTCGATGGCGGCATCGTCCTCGTCTGTGCACGGCACGTGCGCCTGCTCACCATCGGAGTCCGCTTCGATGGAGCAGCGTCTCAGCTGCAGGGCAGGTATTCGCGGCGGCATTGGCGGCATCACCGTTGACGGTGGCGGCTTCAGCAGCGTCATGGGCGCCGCCAGGCAGCCCACGTTCTATACCAGCGACGACAGCGGCGGCCGTGGTGGGCTGGTGTTGCGGGCAGCGGCCGCGGCATAATACTGCATGGGATGATGGTGCGGCGGCGGTGGCGGCACAAAGCCCGCCGTGGTGCCATCATGGTAGAGCACGGGCACGCGCACCAGGCGCTGTGCCGCATGTGCCATATTGGCCATGTTGGCGGCTTCCAGCTCGGCGGCCAGCTGGCGCTTCCATTTGTTGCGGCGGTTCTGGAACCAGATCTTCACCTGCGTCTCGGTCAGCCGCAGCGAGGCGGCCAGACCGGCGCGCTCCGACGAGCTGAGGTACCGCTTCAGATCGAAAGTAGACTCCAGCTGGAAGACCTGGGCACGCGAAAAAACCGTGCGCGTTTTTTTCTTACGCTTGGAATTGTTGCCGTCACCGTGCGGCGAGGAACTGTCGGATGGGCCATCGGTGCCGTCGTCTTCCTCGATGATTTCCTCGCCCTCATCATCCGACTCGTTGGAACTGGTGGGCAGCATGTAGCTGCTGCCCGCATGCGAGCCCGACAGATGATGTCCATGGTGCGGGAGCCCGCCGGCGCTGCTTGTGGGCGTGCTGGGCTGATGTGGATGCTGTAGATGCTGCTGGGCGGCGTGTGGATGCTGTTGCTGTTGCTGATAGAGCGGGTGGTGTGAGCTGTGGTGCGATCCAGCCACCCCGGGCGGCGGTGATTTGCTGGCGTGGCCATTGCCCGAGTTGTTGTTGTTGGCATTCGCAGTGTTGTTGTTGTCGTTGTTGTTGTTGCCGCTGCTGGGGCTCAGGGATGTGGGCGACGGTGGATTTTCCGTAGTGTTTGTGGAGGAACTGTCTGCAAAGAGAGAGACAGGGAGAGAGCGCATGAGTGACATAGCATGACTTGCAGAGAGAGATAGGGAGAGAGAGAGAGAGAGAGAGAGAGAGAGAGAGAGAGAGAGCGTAAGCACAGCAAACAATTTTAGTTGATTTAACTGTCTGTCTGCGTAAAAGTGTGTGTGTGTGTGTGTGTGGTGTTTGCGTATGTGCGCGCGGGGTGGTTGCTCTAAGGGTAGTTCAAGATGTTATTGTAGCCATGTATGTACTGCTGCACAGATTTAAGCTGCGACACTTAACCTCACACTTGCCTTCGTCTTGTCTCTTCCTTTTTTTACGGTTTTGTATCCACAAACAAACTTAGAGCGCAGACGCGGAGAGCAATTGCCCTGCACCACCATCCCGAAGCCCACCCATTTTTTTTATGTGTGTGCATGCGTTAAATTACCATTTAAAATGGCTGTCAGTCAGCTGGGCGATTCCACTTTTATTGAGCTTTTAGTTGAGATCCTATTTGCAAAGTTTAAAGTGCCGTAATTTGGTTCATATGGACGGTACGGACAACTCATTAACACGGAGCTGCTCCCCACTTACCAACAACTGGCCGCTTGAAACTTGGCTTTGGATCTATGTGCTGAATCGACTAAATTCCAGAAGCCTCACGTGGTGCAAAACTTAAGGCCAATTTACATGAGCAAATGCAATTGCAATGACTTCTAATGCCAGAGGCGCAATCAAATGGGCTTTAACGGCAGGTAACCAGAGGCCGGTGCTATTGATAGAGCTCTCGCACCTAATACTCTACAGAGGCGGACGTGTAGAACGCTTTATACATTCCCCACAGCCGTAACTCGATACTCGCTTACAAATTGCAATTAATTGAAAATGGCGATTACTGCAGTCGGGTTTGTGAATAGCTAACGATACATGTGTATCTGCCTCTCCATGCCTTTGCCTTTCCCCCTCCCACCACTTGGGACACTATTCAAGCCACTTCGCGTGTGTTGCCTGCTTCAGGGCGCACTTTGTGTGCATTGCACAAATTCTTGCTGGCATTAGGCAAGTTTTCGCCGCCAACTATGCAAATTAAATGAAATGCTTTAAAGAATGGCTGGCATGGCACATTCTTCGGTAAAGAATTTCAGCTATTCGCATTTAATTCTTTAGACCTAAGTCGAAAAGCGCTTTCTTAGGCGCTAAGCTGCGAATGCAGGCAGTAAAAGCAATTGAGAGTGGAACGGATATATAACACATACAAATGCGTTTGTCTTTTTGGACTGACGAAACCAACAATATCTAGCTGGAATTGCATCTTTATTCCCATGCAGAATCACTTAGGTGCTTAAACTAAATATAACAATTTATAACAGCTTTTCTTTTCTCTCTTTTCAGGTATTATAAAATCAACTTACCATGCGTTGGACTGTGGAAGGGCATTCGCTGTGGTGCCCATGGCCAGCCAGGGGGGCATAAAGCTGCATAGCGTCCAGCCAGTGCGCCCCACTGCGAGATGAAACCCAATCTGAAACACAGCAAACGAAAAGCAATGCTTAGTAAATTGCCACAAATTATGCAGCTTTTATAATTGCTGAAATTTCAGCTGTCAGAGACGAAAGCCGACCATAAGCCATTAACATAAACATTTAATATATACAAACATATTCATGTATAAGTATGTATTTAGTCCAATGCCGACGGGCAAAAGTTGCTCGACAAAACAACAAGAATCAAAGATAGAAAAAAATCTCAAAGAAAACGACCCTTAAATGCTAAGCAACCCCACACCAGACGACGGCCATAACTGAGAACAGCTGCTGCGAATTTTCTCTTCCCCAGAAAACACACACACACACACGCACACTCAAATTGAATACACATAATATATAGATGTATGTATGTATATAAATGCCGGCGTCCATGTAACCTTGTTAAGTTGCTTGCTTAAAAGCATCTTTATAAACACATTTATTTATTTATGTTAGACGCGGCAAAGTTTGCAAGACGGAACACTTTTTGGCGCTTACGTTATAATGTGTTCCATATATAAATGAGTGTGCGTGTGTGTATGTGTGTCTGGGGTGGTTTTTGGGGATGCTGGTGTGGGGTTTATTGTGCTAAATCAAAGTTTTCAAGTCAAATCATTCAGGCAGAAGCTAATGCGAGAGGTAATTGGAAGAAAGCTGCTTTCATTTTGTGAGGGTAAAGCACAGTGCGGTTGCTGAGGGAGAGAGTAGGGGGGTGGGGGAGTTATTGCCTGGTTGTGGCACTTAAGAGCTTTTCGTAGCTGCCGCAAACACCACCACGCACTCGAACAGTCCGGCTGGGCAATTTGATTGATTTATTGATATGTTTAAAAGTCTCTCCGGTGTTCTTTAGCTTCCCACGCACTCAATGAACTTTGCTGTTTAACAATGCGCCCGGGACAAGCCGCAGCCAGTGCATTCCCACCAGTCTAAAATGCCAATGGCGGCCACAGCAAACCCATCAGCCCCCTTAGCTGTTGTTGCTGACTTTGCTTTTTGTGTTTTGCACTGTTTTGCATACTTGTTAAACCCTTTGACCGTTTTGCAAGTGACCCGTGCACAAGCAGCAGACTGTGATTTCTCTTCGACCCCGAACACCCCCCAAAAGCTGCCCAGCCACCCCCAGACAGACAATGAGCTGGCTAAGTTGTGTGTGACATTAACATTTAGCTGACCTCTTTCACAGCGGCCAAGGTGCAGGTGTGCAAATCAATAGTTGCCAAGCTAAATCTGTCTCTCTCTCCTTCGCTCTACCTCTCTCTCTCTCTCTCGCTCCTCTGCTCTCTTCTGCTATTTTTCCCACTTTGTCTTTCTGACTAGTAATGGCCTCTCAATTAAATTTACCTTTTGCCTGCGTCCGCTGCTAAATTATGAACCACTCCCTCTGCCGGGGACGCTTCAAAGGCTTCCCCAACTCGCTAACTGGCTAACTGGCTACTTGGCTGCTTGACAAGCTGGCGGCTCAAATCACTTCTAATGGGCTTCATGTTTACAACGTCAATTGAGAGAAAGCCGCTTTTGCTTTCGGCCAAAAGATGACGCCCCAGCGTCTCCTCAAATTACAGCCAAGCAGCAAAAACAAAATAGGCATATAAAAAAAAAAAAAAAAACAAAAAAAAATTACCTCAATTACTGCGCTAATTTTGGTCGTTGAAAGCTGTCAACGGAAGCGGCCCCAATGAATTGCAAACAGCTTGTAGCTATTTGCTATACTAATTATCCAAATCAAAGGCTCTGCCCGAGTCCGAGGCATTTGTTTTCCGCCCAGCAATGAAATAAATACAACATTCCATTGCCCGCGGCACCGCAGTCCGTGCGGGCTCCGTCTACATTTTCATTGGTGTCACTTTGTGGCGGAAGTGGATGACCATGTTTAAAATTCAGCGGAGTGGGTGTGCCGCCCCTGAAGCTGTCAGAAGTCAACGTGAAGCGACCCAACCGCCAAACACCCCTCCCCCCCTCCCCTTCTCCCACAATGCCCAATGCCTCTCCCAACTCAAGTTGATGCACGACTGTTATTTCTCGTTTAATGAATTGTTTGCGCTTCATGCTTTGGGCTTCTCCACGGCGCTGTCATAATTCTTCTTAGGGTCTTTTGTGCTAGGATAAAAGTGTGCAATGCAATTGAGTTGTTCAACATGGCATTTTACATGGGTACTACGCTGGTTGTTTCACTAGTGGATTGAGAAAATTTGGGTCTAAAAGAGCTTTGATGTTTTGCATGGCTAGCCATAGATAGGGTGCCCAGATCCAACGTGCTTTAAGGGTTTCTATACAAAGCATGCTTGGAACTAAAAAGTGTGTATTTGGAAAGTTTCAAGTTTTCTTGAATAGTTTCAATATTTATTTGACTAATGTTAAAAAACGAAGAATAGTAAATTATTAAAACATATGTTTTTAATACATAAGAATAAAAGCTATATTCTTTCTGGTAAAATAGGGAAAACAAAATTCAGATAGCTAAAGAAATAAAAAAAGCAAATTAGAAAAAATTAAGCAGAATGCCTATTAATTATTATGATTATTATTATGACGTAAAGCACTCTGCTTCTACAATATTATAATATATCTTCAATTTAATCATAAGTACCTGAGAAGGGCTTATATTTCCTTGGTCAATGTCGCTCAAGGCAACACTTGAAATGCTTTATAAGCTTAACTCCTTCAAGTGCCCGCAGATCTGAGCACTTTAATGATCAATGCTAAGAAAATTCAACCTAACAGCTGCCTCAACCAGGTCACGGAAGCCACTTAAGTGAGACCCAACAGAAATCATGTCGCATGCAAAGCGACAATTGTCCCACAAATTCCAAGCGAATTACCAAAATTAATTTAAATAAATAAATTTAAATGTAATGTTAACAATGGGTTCGGTCTGCGTTGAAATCGCCGACAGGCCTAAACCGCTTAGGACTCGTTCATGTATAAAAGATTTGCACACGCTAATTGGCAGCATGGAGGCCCGAAATCGGCAAATATACATTACCCAACCACGTATTTTTTGTATATATGTGACATTTGAACGGGTGTCGAACGGTGCGGGCATTGTAGCACTCTCGACACAACCGCAAAGTAGCCAAAATATTGAGCAGCGGCTCACAGTTGACTTAACAGGGGAAGGCAGGAGCAGCAGCTAACCCGGCTGGCTTGCTTTTGTCATTAAACGGGATTAGCATGGAAATATTGGTATATATGAGCGCAATAATATTCGGTGGCATGGAGCGGCTTAGGCTAAGTCGGCCACTTGAAAAATGGTGACATTTGCGATGCGCGCAAAATTAGTTTTTCGGTTGCGCCACGGGAAGTCGCACAAATGACACGCGCCCTGAAACCCCCAAGCAGAACCAAAGTCAAGCCTCAAATCTAGATATGAAATCAGTGCATGATGCACGGCAAATATGTTTTCATTAAATGAAAACAAAGTGTAGACAACATTATCTAGATATAAATGTCAGAAATCGCGGACCATTTCACCATTAAATGCCGCAGCAAGTTAATCCCTTTGTGATAGATAAGATTTGACAGGAACGGGCGCATTGCATTGGGACTGGAATTGGATTGTAATTACTCCAGTATATAATTATATTGTCTGGGACGCTTCAGCGTTATCCTTATAACAAAAAAAAAAGGACAAAAAAAGAGCGGTACAATAGACACACACACACAGGCATTTCCTGGACTTGGGCACCCCTTCCGTTAGCCGCGTTGGCCCTTTGTTGGGCGCACTCACAAGCATATCGGGTTACAGTTACAGCGCTTAACTGCGTTCTCGGCTGCGCTATAATTAAACCGCAGTTGCAGAGCCAGAAAGACAGCAGCAGAACTTTAACAGTAGCTGACCACTAATTAAAAAACGTAATGCCAATGTCAAAATATACGAAAAAGATGGCCCAGGTGAAAGTCAGTCAACATATTTACGTATCCGTATTTGTATTAAACGATCACTCAGCGTTTTGGGCGCGCTTGAATTAATCATGCGACAGAGCGACTCCGAGTTCGATGATCAGGTGATAAGCCCGTCACATAGGCAGCCACACGTCAGCTGTAAGCGCCAAACAGCAGGAGTCAACACTTAGTCAAAGGGCGAGGGCGATCCTCGCTCTTAATTGGGGTAACCAGCACGCGACCCTTACGACTGCGACTGTGTCTCCCTTATCGCTGGATCGATCGGGTAGCGCATGCGTAATGAAATGAAAATGATCATTATTAAAGAACCCACAGGAAAGCCGAAAAAAAAGGAAAAAAAAGAAAACGAAGAGAAAAAACAATTGTCTGCTTTGCATGTGGCTGGCAGTCCAGCTCATAAAATAAAAGTGTAACATTTTTTTAATTCAACACATGCCTTAATCGAGCAATTCGAAACTCGATCTCTCGACTCATGTCTTTTTTATGCACATTTAAATGCCGGCTAAGTGGGCTTACCAGGACCGCGTATTCACTTTTTTGAACTCCGTGGCTGTATTGCACATAGAAATGTATATGTATGTATATGCAGTCCATGTGCATACATAGCACATACATACACACATACAAATCCAGGTCACTCCATTTAGTGAGGGTTCATTCATTTATTCATTCAATACAAAGTTGTATTCATACATTTTTGCATGCCGGAATATTGTCAGATATTTATGAAATTGCATTGAATTACATTTGCAAATGTTGCGAAATTTGATATGTTTGGTAAATTGCATGGCCGACTTAAAGTAATCGATATCGAGTTGTACGCATATTGAATATTTGACCGGTGGTCAGTTTGAAGAAATTGGCTATATTTAATTTTAGTAAGATGCGAAAATTATTTGCAACTTTTTTAAAACATTCAAGTCAAGAGACAGTGAGAATTTATTTTAAATTCCAGTTCTTGGATCACATATATTTCAGGCTAAAAAAAATGTACTTGTCTTTAATTTGAAAAATATTTATTTTTTATTTTACTTGTCTTAGTTTTTTATATTATTTGTACTTAAGGTGCCATTATAGTTAAATACTAGAAGCATAGGTATATAGAGAGAAACGAAGGTGAAACATTGAATTGAAGCGTAGATCATTGCACCCTCGTTCTATCATTGAATTACACGTAAGTAATCCTAGAAGCCCGTAAATGATCCTAGAAGCCCTTTACAGATAGCCAAATTTACTTCGTAATTTTTAAATCAATTACACAGTATGCTTACTTTATTAAATCGAGCAATATAAGTACAATGCAGGTATGCAGTTGTGCAGTTTTCTCTGATCAGAGACAATTTCTTACTTACATCCAAAAATCTTGAATTTGGTAAATTGAAAAGACCACTTAATATGTTCTTGCACCCTTTTTATCGCTTGGCTCTCATCTCGACACCCACTTAAGGTGTCCTATGACATTTGTCTTCCAATCTTTCAACCGTTCCATTAAAATTGTTATCTTGGCAAGCAGCTCAAACTACTGCGACTAACCCCCGCTGCACAACTCTGGGCAGGATTCGTGTTTTTCCAACGAACAGATTTGCGTCACCTACAAACAGTTCGAATCCAATGCCATTGTTTTCCATTTTACATTAAATACCTCAAGGATTACACAAACCTTGCTCAATATTTGAAGGAGCTAAAAGAAACTGGACTACATCAGGTGAAATTGTAGCCGCTTAGGCTCATTGAAAAATGAGGGAATGCTTGACTTTTTGGTTTCACGTTCGGCTGCAAAACAAAGAACAAGGCTCTCGGACCTTAAGCCGGGTCTAAACAGCTCTACTCTAGCTCTAGTGCACCTAAGTAACTGCCGAGCAGCTCTTTGTTTGTGGGCAACGGTATTAATGGAGGACTCACCTCGAGAGCATGGCCGCATCCTGAGGTCCGCCCGCACCGGGTCCGTGCTGTGGCAACTGCGGAATGGGCGTAATCAGCGCTGTGGCGCCGTTCTTTTTCGCCGGCTCGCTGCGGCTCAGAATGCTGGAGATGGAGAAGCTGGTGAAGCCGTTGGAGCCAGTGGTGGCCTTGTTGCCATTGCTGCTCGCATTGCTATCGTTGCTGTTGGCGCCCACGGAGGCCGCTGCTGCCACCGCGGCGGCTGCCGCCGAGGCACATGTGTTGTTGTGATTCACTGTCTTGCTGTTGTTGTTGTTGTTGTTCAGACTTTGGCCGAGCTCCTCGCTGGCGCTGCCATTGCGCTCCAGCTCCGGCGACTTGGGCGCCATGGCAGCCAGGGCGGGCGGCGAGCCTAAACGATCGCCAAGGTGTGTAGGCGCCACGGCATGCTGCAGCAGAGCAGGATGCGGTGCCGCATGGGCCGGGTGCAAGTGGCCAAAGCTGTGCAGCGCATGATGCAGGGCCACGGGATGGCCGCTCAACGAACTGAGATGATGCTGTAGATGATGGTGGAGCACCGCCGGAGGCACAGCGCCATTGGGGCTGTGATGATAGTGCGGAGCAACGACCGTTGACGTAGATGTTGGCGTCCCGGCGGCAGTATTTGGCGTGGAGCGATGCGTGGGCGTCGCCGGTGGCGAGCTGCCATCAATGGAACGCGCCAACGGGCTTTCGCGGCCATTGCTCATGCCGGCGGCACCCAACGGACTCGGCTCCGGACTGGACACCACACTAATATCAACTTCAGCCTCGGAGGACGACATTTCTCACGCTCAACTGGCACACAAAACTTTTTTCTTTCACTTTAACTTCAAGTATTTACAATTGCCGCACAATGTTCCCAAATGTTTCGTAAGCGGGTTTCGAGAATTGGTTTTGTCACTTGCCTCGCTGGGTTTAAGGCGAACACTGAATGCAACTGTTGACAAGCATCTAGCAATTGGAATAGAGTTCCTCAGGTGGCAACCGAGACGTCTGCACCGTTTGATCAACGATTCGCATTTAAATTCAAATGTTTGCTGTTAACAGGCGCAAAGTCCTCGACGCGTCCGCCAGCCTGTCCACCTCTCTCTCTCTCTCTCTCTCCCTCTCTATCTCTCTCTTTCCCTCTCACTTCGACTCGCTCTCCCTCACGCTCTGGGTGTGTGCGTGTGTGTTTGTTGTGAAAGCGATCGTTTAGTAATTTTATTGTTTAAGTCTCTAGATTTTTAACCCCCGGTCGTATCGGAGAGCGTGTGCGCCGACTGCCTGCTGCGGCGCTCGACTAAAACTGAAACATGAAATGTGCCAAACAGAACTGAACTCAACTCGGATGGCTGGTTGGCTGCTTGCCCACTGTCGGCTGTGAAATTCTTTTGGTCTTTGCGCTAAATGGTTTTCCGCAAGTTTACAGTGGCACACACACACACACACAGACACACGCACACTTAGAGGGTGAACCCGGCCCGATGGCAGGGTGTGTGTGCGTCTGTGTGGGGTTGAGTCTCTGCCTCTGCAGTCTCTTTGCATCGTGCGCGCTCTTTCTGGCGGGGGTGGCTCGCTCAGCGCTGCTCAGCTCTTTGGCCTGGCCTATTCCCATTTCCATTCCATTTGCAGCTGAATTTCTGTTCGTTTATTTCGACAATTGCCCTGCAACCGCATCGACAGACGCTTTGCGTATGTTTTTTTATTTTTGTTGTCGCAATCCGTAAATTGTGACAATAAAGACAAAATAACACGAATCTGAGCCTGAAACACTTGGCAATTGGAACAGTTCTAAATGGGAGCGCGCTTAGCCTTCGTGCACCCAAATGTGCGTGTGTGTGTGTGTGTGTGTATTTGTGTTGGCCTCCCAATGAAATGCCAATATAAAATCAATCAATTGGCACCCGGCAAGGGTCAAGTGCTGCTCTGTGTGCAGTGCTATTGCTCCAAAGTGTGCAAAACATCTTAATTGGTGGCAGTTGAAAGGTTCCTTTCGGGTGAAGTGAGCTGCGTATTAGGAGAGCTCACATTTAACGCATTGGGACCCTATGCAGACCTAACCATAACAGTTTGCTTAAAAAGAGATTTGATTTATAGTTACATACATACATATATTGTAAATCATATGAGTTTTTTAAAATTAAATTATATATAAATAATGTGCCACAAGTTTTTATTGAATTTAATCCCTACGAATACCCTTTAAGTACATCTAGCTTAAAATTATAAAACTGTTTGCAACTTTAGGAAAGTTTTTACTTTTACACTGAGATTAGCATATTTTTGATTCATCTGACTAACTCAGTTCACCTCTTTTAAATTACACATCACGCCAGATTCAAGTGACTGCAAACTCGTGTTCCATTCCAATTTGTTCCGCTTATATGAACAACCCCCACACGCACAGAGGCAGCCATTTTTACGAAAGCTGAGCATACTGTGCAGACGTCGAGAGCAAGCGGAGGCAAGAGCGCGGAAGTGAGAGAGAGAGAGGGAGAGAGAGAGGAGCGAGCGAGAGAGGGAGAGCGCGCAGCAAATTGAATTTTTAAATGCTTTCAACTGAGACGACCACGAGGCATTCAAAAAGTGTTGCAAGCAATTTGAACAAAACAAAAAAGCGTTATGCGAGGCAATTGCACAGAGCAAACTGCCGAGAGAGACAGATCAAGAAATAGAGAGAGACAGGGCGTAAAGAAGAAAGAGAGAGAGAGTGAACAGAGCGATACTCATGTGCGTGTTGAGAGTGGGCGTGTCGCTGGCTAACCAATGGAAACCGTCCGTGGCCACCACTGACACTCAGCTGACACCGCCGGCAAATAACCAAAAACATTTGCCACCGAGACGGCAACGACGGCACAGAAAAATGCGTAGAAATTCATGCGCAATTACATTTATCCTGTTTAGAAGATTGCTTTGCCAAAGTGCGTCTCAAAGTGCTGGCAGCCACCGCAGACTTTGGCGCTGGCTCCCCTCTGCCCATTACCAAAAGACATACATACGCAGGTGTGGAGCTAGCGGTGGCGGTGGCGGTGGGGTGGGGAAGATGGGGGGATTGCTGAGAGTTCCACCTGCCGGCATTGCAGCGTAACACATTTTTATGTAATTTCCCTCTGCGCTTTGCTTGTTTTTGATTCGTTTTCATGTTAGACTCCGCAATGAGAGCAGCCCATGGAGAACCAGCACGAAACGATTTCAGAGAGTACAGCAGCGACGCTTAGTTCAAAAGGTGTTGACACTTAGGCGCTGTCCCACTTTAATTTTAACTGAATGCACAAATGGAAATCGCGTTACTTGTGTTTGAGGCCGGGGGGCGGCCGGGCATTGGCAGAGGGCGTCGCTCGGCGTTTTGTCAATGCCATTTTTGGGCGTACCCTAACCCGCAATACATACATGTGAATTTGTGTGCGAATATGTTTCCAAAACAATTTCATTTTGATTTCGTTTGACGATGCGATTCGATTGCAGAGTTGTTTGGGGCTGCTATTATTTGCAAGCATTAATTAGGCAAATTGACTTTGGACAGCCAGAAAGGGTGCTAAACCGAAATTGAATGGATGCGTCAACAAATGAATATTCAAGTTCCAAACACGAACTGATAATGAAAATGCTCTGTTTACACAAAGCTAGGGTTAATTATTGCGAACAGTCCAAAATAGCCAGACCAAAAATTTAAACTTCGCCCCTGCTGTTGGCCTGCCCCAGCCCATTAAGCCCAATCCCTGACCGCTGGCCACCAGGCAAAGGCAAGCCACAAAAATTCCAAAAGCAAACGACCAAAGCTCTTTTACTTGGAACATTTAAAAGAAATAACAAACTGTTCAACTGTCGGACAAAACGATTCTACAACAAATTGCACTGCAATAAAAGAGTATATGTGTGTGTGTGTGTGTGTGTGTGTGAGCGAGAGAGATAGCGCTTGCTGTGTTAGAACGAAAGCAACGACTGAAACCAAAGCCAAAGCCAAAAGCAATGCAGGCAAGCTTCACAACTTTTCAGTGTATCTGTGTTTGCTGTATATATACATATATATATATATATCTGTGTATGTATCTATGTTCGTGTGTGTCTGTGTGCGCAAAGGCAAACAAGAAAAACAACTCTTAATTGACGTACGAGCAAAGTGGGAGTTGCAATTTTCATTGACTCCACTTTAGCTGGCAGTTGGGCGCCTAAAAGTCGACCACATCGCTGTGCAGAGAGCCGAGAGGCACTTTGGCCGGTTGTTAGCCGGGAGGGGGCGTGGGTCGTGAGGCATGCAGGGAATTGCATGGCTATGCTAGAGGTTTCAGTAAGGTTCAGACAGTTTTGATCGGCCCCTCAAAAGCAACTCATTTGTGTGCTTGCTTATATGCGTGCCTAAGTACATTGCACACACACTTACACACATTTATATGCCCAAGGCTGGCCGTATTTGCTCGACTTAACTGCAATTAATTTGGCAATTGACGTTGCTCAATATATGTATATATATACACACACACAACATTGGGCACAATAACATAAATTCAAGAGTATTTCTGCCGAAAGTTCTTGCGGTTCCTGTGTGGCATGTCCAATCGGACGCTCCATTTGGTTATCGGACACATTAGGCAAATGGCTGCGGCTTTTGTTTGCTATTAGCATTTGTATAATAGGCGAAAAGCATGCTAAACAATAAACTGCATGGAATGGCAATGGATTGGGTAAAAGCAAATGGAGTTGTAGTCCCTTCGTTCCTCGCTTGCGACTATTTTGGATATTAGGCGGCTAAATTTGTGACGCGCTTTCTGGGTTTGGCTTTTCTCTTCATTCAAATGCAAACAATGGCTCACTAAAATATGAAACCCTTTCCCCACCCACACCCCCCCACACACACACACACACACACACAAGTGCACAAAGAAAGAGAGAGAAAAACCGTGAAAACAAGGTATATATATAAATACATATATAAAGGAACACACGCAACAGAGGCAACCTGCGCGCCCCCTCTCGCTGCGCTCATAAATAACGCTTTAGACTTTGATTTAAATAAATTGTATTACGAACGCTCATATTTTATCATTTCAACAGTTTCGCGTGGCCCGCGATTCGATTCGATTTTCTTGTGCGTTTTTCAAATGACTTTCTTTTTAAGGCCAGGACAACGACATCCTGCCTGATTGAGTGCCATTTTAGACGCATAAATTTTATGCCAAATAAATGTGGCAAGTCGTTAAACTGCTCTTCGGTGACAGACGACGAAGAGTACACGGCTTTGACCTCATTATGTTGTCTGGCCTGGACGCTGATGCTTAAGTTGATGTTTTCAAATAAAGATAAATAAATAAATGTTACAGAAAGAAATTTCAATAAATTTAATAATTGCTTTCACTCCTGAAGCTATCGTTAAAGTATACAATTTAAGCAAATACTATTCCGAACACTATGTCAAATAAAACTGTTTGAACTTTTGGGTTTATTTAAACTACACAATAGTTTACAAACAATTTACTTTTTCAATGTGAAACGGTATTTGGTCGGTAAGCGTTTGAAATCAAAACACAATAAAATGGAATAAAACTCCTACAATCATGTGAACAAAACGTGTACGTTTTTATTTTAGAACAATTATAGCATATTAGTTACAATAGTTGGGCAAAATCGACGGACAGTCGGACATATTGTCGGTCGCCAACAAAGGCACAACAGTATAAAATTACCAATTTGTAATAACCACAAAGCAGAACTGGCAGAGGGGCAGCAACAACAGCGGAGCAGAGGAGTCACAGTAGGAAAATAAAGCCGAACATAGGGGACCAAAGGGATGAGCGATTGGCCATCGATTGTTGAGCGAATTGAATTCTATTCGCTAAAAATCCAGTTGAGGTGCATCTTTATTCAAAGTGAGTTTTAAGCAAAGAGTGAGTGAATGAAAGATTGATGTGGAACTGTAAAATACGATACATCTGTGTGGGTGGAGTAGCTTTGTAATTCGTTTAAAACGGAATAAACGCCAAGGAAGCACATATTACAAGATGTAAATTATTTGCAAAACATTTGAAAGCTGATAACATTGATATTTAAAGATTTTTCTGAGACGGAAACATCACAAAACAGACTTTTATTAATTTATTAAACGTTCAACTAAAAATTAAGAACATTTCACTTTACTGGTAGGTATTTATCACTCATACGGCATGTTGTCGGGTTCTATAAATGCCTTTTCACATTGTGTGATTTTAATTTTTGATTTGAGCCACGACTCGGCCTAACGTGAACCCTTCCTAGAACCATCTCATCCTAGGTGGTGCGCTCTTTTGTGTGCCTCCTAATTTCGCAACTGAATGCGTCCTAGCAAAAGGATCACGCTACTCATAGAAGGATCCACTTGAAAAACGATCGCGCATTAATG
The DNA here is from genome assembly GCA_035047465.1 of Drosophila sordidula. Taxonomy (NCBI): domain Eukaryota; kingdom Metazoa; phylum Arthropoda; class Insecta; order Diptera; family Drosophilidae; genus Drosophila; species Drosophila sordidula. The sequence goes on from JAWNPQ010000111.1 coordinate 81,639, forward strand.
CGATTAACTTACAGTTGATTTCAGCACAAGGGCGCAGAGAGAGCTGCATTGAATGAAAACGAAAATAAGTAGGAAAAGTTTCAAATTCAACTGCAAACGGATCCTTTGGCATATCAGAGGCGGCGGCACAGTCAAAGACAACCCTGCGAGAATCGCGCTAAAGTCCTTAATGCAGCTAGGATGCGCGTATTCGCACAGGCACAAAGACAACAAACAAACAACCGACAGACAACAAACAGCAGCTAAGACTTAATTATTTTATAAGGCGGCCAGTGAGCGGCAACAACAACAGCTCAGCGGGCGGGATACGGACCGCCCAGCGAGCGCGTCCTGCCGATTTGCGGTTACTGTTTACCATCAACGTGTGTGTGTGTGTGTGTGTGTGTGAGAGAGTGTATCTAAATTGCCTTAGCAGGCGCGTTGGGTCCCTGCTGGAGGAAATATCAATTTGTCGCCACATCATAAAAGGCAGCGCAATAAAATTACCCCCCACTCCCCCGCACAGTTGGGGAGCAGACGGGGGGCGAGCGTCTATATCTTTGTCAAATCCCACATTCAATTTGGCACTGCTTTGTGCGCAAAATCCCCAAAGGAATCATCTCGTCCGGTTCGCGGCGCCACCACCCACAACGCACACCCACAGAAATCCCGGCCAAGAAGCACAATAACAAAGCGGGGCTCGCAAAAAAAAATAAATAAATAAAGACAAAACAAAGAAAGACACATCGTAAATGGTAAATGCAATTCGCGTATTTTATGACGCGCCACGTTGATGGCGATGGCGATGGCGATGGCGATGGCGCAAAAGTGCTTCACATCCACCTAGCTGGAGGGGGAGCACATTGGAACAATGGAGCAGGCCCGATGATAGTGAGTTTTTGCAATAGCTTGCCACAATGCCAACATAAGCTGGGCGATAATAAGAGACAAGCAAAATAATAAAATAAATAATGAAGAACAATTCAATTATTTTTGGGTGAGTGTTAAAAGCCACACAATCGCAGGGAGGGAACATGAAGTGCTCTTGGCTAATGATGATGCATTATGGCTGGATTTACGCTTGGACCATGCTGCTAGGTCTCCCGACTCTAGTCTCATTCTGGATGAAGTACATTGCTCCTGTCTATGGACATTAAAACAGGGCAGCAAACCCACAAGCATTCACGGTTCGAGCCAATGGATCGGCTTTAGATTCGGTTCGTGAACCTGGTTTTCCTGAACCTGATTTTCCTCCCTTGGTTCAGTTCAAACCGTCTTTGCAGCCATGAATATATGGGTTACAAGTAAATTAAGAATATTCGGAGTATTGAAATATCTGTGTGACAAACCGTGAAATAGCTGAGATTGAAATAACTTATTTTTTATAAATTTTGACTAATTTGACTAATACGCAAAATAATTTTATTTTTATTGTAACTTTTAATACAATATTCGTTCACAATGCGATACAGCTAATAAGCAGCTTAAAACGATAGAAAACGGTCTTAATCATTATTCCTATAAATTCATTTTTCGGAAAGGAGTGGGCGTGGCTGAAATGTTTCTGCTCTATCTGGAATTAAAACTGAGCCCTCCACGCCCTCCGTGGGCGTAGCTTTTTTCTACGATCTTCAGAGGAGGAATCTGCTTTAAAACAGCGGGAGTTATATAAATTAAAGCAAATTGATACGCCCATATGCTCGCCAACAATTATTAATTATAATTGTAATGTAATAAAATGTATTTATTTTGAATTAACAAACATGTATTTCGTGTTTGAATTCCAGGCTACTGTATGGATGCAGTATTTGTCTTAGCCGAAGGCCACAGCAGCCAGTGCTAATTAGAAATAGTTAGGTTGTTGGTTAATAACTACATCCTATCCTTTAACAATAATAATAATTATAATCACAAACATGCATATATAAATGTTGCTCTTTCCTAAGAATAAGTTTTGAGCTTTTGAGCTCTTTCATCTGTCTGCGACCTTTGTTTGAAGGCTACCCAAATATCTTTCCAATTATCTGATGAATCACAAATGGCAAAGCAAATGCACACAGCTGGATATCGGAATGGGTCTTATCAAACTCAAAACATAGCAATATTTAATTGAGGCCTAACAACGCTGCCAAACAATGCGGCATGCGGCATGCGGAGCGGCGTATGTAAATGCAATTTAATTGTAATCCAATTTGTAGCCAACACACACACATAACAAGCAGCCATGCAGCGGCCAACGGACAACGGACAACGGTATCGATGCCTCTGATACCTACCTGGGGCGCATTAGATCGGCTTAAGATTAGTGAGCATTTCAAGGAGTTGGACAGAGCAAGGCAGTACTTACCCTTCCCTTAAAAATTCAAAATTATTATTCAAAAAAAAAAAAAAAAAAAATATGCCCGTTTACCGAGTCTGAGGATGAGTCGGCTGGCGCCAGTTTAAGCCAAGATCACAATCAAATCCATGCAACTACCAGGCCAATAATTAGGAGCTCTGGTTTGCTTCAGATCGCTACCGATCGCGATAGAGCCAGGACTAACGTCCAAGTGTGCAATTGAAGGCGTGCGGTCTGTTGGCCAAACATGAAAATTGTTCACTTAGCCAAATTGCTGGAACGGTGAATGTAGCAAATGCAAAAAAAGAAAATGAAAAAAAAAAATGTAATGTATGTGAGCGCAGCGAGCGGCCCTTACGGTAGCCGTGAGATTTTTATCAATCAGAGGCGGGCAAATTGTAATCAGGCGTAAAATTTACAGCAAACAACGCGAAATCAAAGTGGTTGAAAGCCTTCCGTCACGTGCACGCACTCCTAATGTCAAGGATACGGGACGCATAACTGGCCCGGGCCAGGGTAAATAGTTTATGTCTGGTATTTATACACTTTATGGTTTCTGACGTGCCGTGATTTGTATGAAACTTGTTAAGCGCACCCCGTTCCCATTCTCCCTAATGCAAATTCAGCCCGTTCCATTAAAACGTGCCCTGTCAGAGGCGGCAGCCGCCCGACATTGCTCTCAATGCCTCATCAGCCCTTAGGACTATTCTGGTAATAAAGTTGCTCAAGTGTATTTCATTGCCATATGCTCTGCTGGCATTGAGTGTGTGTGTTTGTGTGTGGCTTTTGTTATCACATAGGATTAGGCATAATGAAGTGTTTTAATGCGTTTAGGCCGCACACACACACACAACTGTAAGCACAAAGCACACCGGTAGCTGAAGTTGTTACGAAAGTAGCACAATAAAAAGCCTTGAAGCTAAATGTAATTAAAATGAAAACATGTTACGGTTAAGATGCCACTGACATGAGAGTTAGCTAGCACTCGAAAGCCCAAAGGATATGTGAATAGTACAAGTAATGCAGCAAAGGATATTTCAAAACGCAATCTAGAACAAGAAATTATTTTATGTGTTGTTGGAATTCACAAAACGATAAAGTGCATCGAAGTAACTTCGAGTCTAAGTAAAATGTATTTCTTAGGCCGTCTGTTATCGTGCATCGGCGAAAAAGTTTTCACATTAAAATACACTTAATAATACATTGGAATTGTATATATATGAAGTCAATAATTTTACCAATTTGGTTATATACCCGTATGTGAAATGGAATCTAATTGCATGTATATTGAAAACGATTCAGGATTTTTTTAAGTTCTTTAAAATCATGAGTATCGGATCCTCTTTCTGTGCTGGTTTCACAACAGAGATAGTTTCTACAATCCTATCTTCATTGTATACCATTGTATCTTTGTTTTTATTTTATACATAGTATATATCGAAAATGTTCTGTGTATTTGGATTTTCGAAATACTCCCTCAATAGACTTGAAAAGCGTACTCCAACACAACTGAAAAATCTAATTTGTATGTTTACGAAATCCCATTTGGAGCCGACAGCAGCAGCTCCACTGACCAAACTTTGTCGCCACTTACCACTGTCCCCTCCCCTCCCCTCCAGCTGAACACGTACAAATTTTGCACCTTGTTTGGCTTCCGTGTTGGTTTTTAGCAGCATATTTGGGCACATTTTGGGCTGTGGGCGTGGAGTGGAAAACCATTAAAGAAATTACATGCTGCTAGCTCCTGGCTCCCGTGGCGAGTGTCGAGGGCGGTGCGGGGCACTGAATGCAATCGCGTTGATGTTAAAAAAGCGACGACTATAGCGCTTAACTGTCGAGCTGGGCGTATAGGGGGGCGTGGCACTGCGGCAGGCGGTGGAGTGACGGCGGTGTTGACGCTGTTTTGTGGGCACCAAAACATCAAAGTGATTGAATTGTTGCGATTGCTTTCAGAAAAGTGTGCAATGTCTGAGAGCAATTTGAATTGAAATTAAATTAAAAGTGCCAGCAGTTGAGTACTGGCTGCACTGAGTAAGAGAGCGTTTAAATAATAATATCCTTAAAAAGCCATTTGCAGCTGGTTTTCTCTGTGTACCCACAAGCTATGGCGGCGTTTTGGCGAAAATGCATTTCACTTTTTGATTGTATGAAAATCGAGTGCACACCATTTTTAATTGAGATATATATCAAATTTCCCGAAAACAAATATAGCAACAAATGCCAATACATTTGCCACCCACACACACACATACACTCAATCGACCGCAGATACTCTATGCATACATATATGCAATTGTTTGCCAGCGATTGCCATTAAAATTTAAATCAGAGCAATTATTATTAATGGTCGAAAGCGCTTTTTATAAATGTACGCAAATTGTTGCGCAAATTGTGCAATGGCCAATGGCAACAATTACAACAAAAGCCATTCCGGCCAACAATGCTAACTGCTAAAGCAAGCATAAATCAATGGTAATAATTTTCACGCCATTTTAATGTTCAACAGCAGCAGCAGCAACAAAAAGACCAACAACAAAATGGCATTGGCGCATGTATGTATATGTACATATATATATATTCTTTATGTCCTGTGAGATATAATATGTATTTTAGTATATAAAAAATGCTCGGCGCGTATGTCTTTCTGATATATAGTTGGAATTGGGATAAGATATTTAAGATGTACCTTTTGCAAGTTAAGTACTGTGACTCTGAGGTTGATTACCGTACTTAAGTGAAGTAAGTAAAAAGGCATATTGATGCAATTAGCGGGAATGAATGGAATTATAATGCCCATCAATTATTCCTGGAGCAACATTTAATGGTGGTAATCCACTTTTACCACCACGCTTATTTTTACAAACCACGCATTAATTAACGTGATGCAATAATTACAATCAAACAAATTGCAAATAGTTAATGTGCACTTTATCGGGAGATTGTTTGCTCGCTGAGCGTGAAGAATGCCGGCAGATGGGCCATTTTCGACTGGGTAACAAAGGCTGATTCTCACGCGAAAGGGAAAATGGACATGCACACTGTGATTGTTTTTTTTTTTTGCAGGATGTAAAAGATCCGCGAAAGGATCGCTGCACAATTTTTTTTTTTAATTAGCTAGCAATGTTCTCAAATTTCAGCACAAAGTGTTAAAAGAACAGCAAAAAACAGCAACAAAAAAACCGAAGACACTTCTATGTCTTGGCCCGATACGTATCACATTAGCCAGATTTGCATCGGGATTACGCGTTGCGGCAGAAGTAGGTCCAAAGCGGGCACTCTCACCTCTCTCCAGCCCAAATCTCGAAGGTACTGTGACAATTGTGACGAATCAAGAGCACGCGGTGCTCGAAATCTAGGCCAATCTCGGCACTCGAGCGTCAACAAAAGGTAAGCAGATTTGTGCTAATATGACGGCATCTGTTCGACAATGGGCAGCAGGCAACCAGAGCCTGAGACAGAGCGGCACCTGAGCCCGAGCAGTGCGTGTGAACAACAAGGTGACAACGCCTCAATAGAATCCCTAAGCCCTGCACGCGATCCCTATTCGCAAGATAAACAAAGCACACACACACACACAGTCACGTGGGAGTCTAAGCTTCAAGTGCTGTTTGTTTAAATTATGTAAATCTACACAAATCCAACGGGCGGCCACAGTAAGCGATAAGAGAATAGCTTGGCGTGCGCCGATCATCGAACATCGCAGACAAAGCGACGAGCATTTTAATTGGTAAACGTGGCCCGGACTTAACTGCCGGAATTAGTGCAGGACTCCGTCTTTGGCCTGTGCGTGTGTGGGAAATTCGCGGAAAAATGTGAAGGCCTGCCAAAGCGAGCAGTTACACATAACAACTCAGCACATCCCCATGCCAAAGCTGCATCAGCATTTAGCCAGCATATGGCATATGGACGGCTGAACGTATTTCTGTTTTCCGTTCAGTTTGAGTAAGGTTACAGATGAAAACGCCCAAAATTGTTGCGTCGGCGGACGAAGCTTAAAGCCGCCTCGAACTGTTTAATTGTGGCAAACAAGTCCAGAGAGATCAATCTCGCCGAGCTCGGCGTCTGGGAGCTGAAACAAAGAACGACTGCGGATGCGAAAGCGGAGGAGCGAAGAGAACTAAAAATGTTTTGCCAACATTCTACCATATGCAAAAATAGCGCCTTGTTGCCAGTTGCCATTGTTTCCATAGAGCGCGCAAATGCATCGAGATCAGGAGTGAGTGCGGCCGTAGCAGATTCCATTGTTATTCTGCTAGTTGGCATTGTCACAACCACAAACCAAAGAAAAGGGAACTCCATTATTCTACGCACTGCGATTTACTTTGTTGTTAGCCGTGTACATGTGTGTGCTGAATGAAGCTGATGCAGAGCCTTAGCCGCTTTTGGGCATTACTAGATTAGGAAACAAAACATCATCAATGCGAATGCCAGAGCAGTGTGAGTAGATGTGTGCATACATACGTATGTGCGTAGGCCTTATGGTGGCCAGCGTTTTATAGCTCATTACCATTGTATAGGGTGCGGAGTGCGTGATAAATATTTTGCTACACTTTCCATTATCTTTTGCCCGAGAATAGGAATTTGTTTGTATGCGCTGTTTTAAACAGTTATCTCCTTGCGGATCTTGGCACTAAGACACGCGGCATTCACTTTGATCATGGTCAGAAAAATTGTATTGCCCATTTGTGCATTTAGTTTTTTATTATACATATGTTTATTTATCTGTATGCACTTTGGTAAAACTTTTTGAATTCATAATTTGAATTTTGGCTCTACATTTTTCGTCGTAATGCGGCGAATTGAGTTGACGATAACTCGATAAATTTTTGAAGGGATGCCAACCGCTCGCAAAGCTTTGGCAATTTACTTTGTTTTCGTATTGTCATTTTGCAGTTTGTTTTACGCCGGTTCGTTTTCATACATCGTTCGCCTTAGGTTAACGACTGGTAAACGGTTAAAAATTATCAGAAGAGTCGTATTCTCAATAAAAAATATAAACTAAATAATGTCTTTTATTGGACGTACATTGCTGCGCAACGTAAGTAGGTTGCAGGGTGCAGCCAAATTACAAAAACATGCCATTGCAATTACGTAATTCATAACATTTCCATTACATGCATTACAGGTGCCGCTGCTGAGCAAAGTCATTGCTGACCAGCATAAACAAACAGCTCGTCTGCTGCATCAGAGTGAGCATGCGAAATTGTCGTTCTGCGACCTACGAACTCAATGAATTTTTTTTCGTTTTCCTCTCTGCAGCCGCGGCTTTGTGTGCCGTCCGTGTGCAGCAGCCGGCACCCGATTTTAAAGGCTTGGCGGTGGTCGGCAACGACTTCCAGGAGATCAAACTGGAAGACTACAGAGGCAAATATCTAGTGTTGTTCTTCTATCCGCTGGACTTGTAAGCCAGTATCCTGCATTAGCCAGCATCAGCTTCTCAACGCACGCTTTCTTTTCGCAGCACCTTTGTTTGTCCTACGGAAATTGTTGCATTTAGCGAACGCATTAAGGAGTTCCAGGACATCAACACTGAAATTGTGGGGGTCTCTGTCGACTCGCACTTTAGCCATTTGACCTGGTGCAATGTGGAACGCAAGAATGGCGGCGTCGGCAAGCTCAAATATCCACTGCTCTCCGACATAACCAAGAAGATATCCACTGATTATGACGTGCTGCTTGCCAAGGAGGGTATTTCGCTGCGCGGAACATTTATTATTGATCCGAAGGGTGTGCTGCGTCAGTACTCGATCAACGATTTGCCCGTGGGCCGCTCCGTAGATGAGGTGTTACGCCTGATCAAGGCCTTCCAGTTTGTCGAGGAGCACGGCGAGGTGTGCCCCGCCAATTGGAATCCAAAAACGAACCCAGCTACCATCAAGCCCGACGTGGACGAATCCAAGCAGTACTTCAGCAAGCATGGCTGATCCTACACAAAAATCACTCAACATTCATCACAGACTTAAATAAAGCTCCAAACTAATTTTTGTCAATCCTTTAATGAAGCATAAAATACAAAGTACATAGTTATTTCAGGTTATAAGTTTAAAGATAGAAGAAGGGTCAAAGGCTACTAGTTATTATGTGTGAATCATGTATTAACTATCAGTTAGATGGCGGCGGCGGCGGTGGTGGCGGCTGCGACAAGCTTATGGAAGGCGGTGGCGGTGCACACGGCGGCGGAGGTGGTGGTGCATAGCCAGTGCCCCAGCCAGGATAACCGCTTGCCCAGGGTGGCATTGGAGGTGCACTGGTACCGGGCGGTGGCGGTATTAGCGGCGGTAATGTGCCCGGTATAGGCGGATTAATGGGCTCAGAGGCCGGTGGTGGCGGCTGCGGGGCGCTCATCCAAGGCATCAACGGTGGCGGCATAGGTGGTGGTGCCTGAGCCACGGGCGCTGCTGGCACATATGCCGACATGCCCATCCCGTGATCCATACCCATGCTGGGGTCCATACCCATTGGATGATCATGCGCTGGTGCTCCCCAGCCACCGCTCATGTCCCGCTGATGATCGCGCGACGATGAACTGGGAGGCGACTGTATGGCCTGCATCTGTGAGGGCTTCTTATCGAAGATGCTGTAGCTAGCGCGATGTAGCTGCGGCGCAGTTGGAGTCTCGGGCTTAGCAGCGGTAGGCGGCGGTCCCTCGCCCAGCTCCGCCATCAGGCTCATGTACTCCTCATCGATCTTGGCCTGGGAGTCCTCGCACGCCATGCCTGGCGCACCGGAACCTGGGCGCTTATTACGACAGTCCTTGGTTAAATGGCCAGTACCGCCACATGAGGTGCACACAATGGTATTAGTGATGATCGGTTTATCGGGACACTGCCAAGACTTGTGATCCGTGGAGCCGCATGTGCAGCGCTGTATATCGTTCTCCCGCAATGTGCCGTTCAGCTGGGCCAGTTCGCGCAGTTGCATGCGCCGGAGATCGTTGTGGCCTTCGGGCACCTCGATACCCTGTCGTATGACGTCCTTAATCTTATCAACGGCCTTGCGCACGGCCTCTGGATTGGGCGCTGTTATAAACGCGTGCAGCGGCTCATCTTCACCGGGCAACGGCTGGCCATCCTTGCGACCCACTTTGCCCTCCTTGACGGAGCCCTTACCGCGAATAATGATCTTAGCGCCGGTGTCCTTCTCCATAGCCTTTAGTGTGTTGCCGCGTGGCCCAATCAGCAGGCCTACAAAGTTTATATCCGGATGCTGCTCCTGCGGAATCAAGACCTTGTCACTGACGCGTGTCACAGGCGGCCTACAAATGCCCGTCGGAAAAATTATAGCATTAAAATGAATGGTAACAGAGAATATTACTCCCACTTACTTGTAGTCAGCAGGCGGTTTAAACTCTGGATTGACAGCCTGCATCTTAACTATCAATTGATGGCGCTGCTCCTCCAGGCGCTTGCGATAGCGAAACTCGCGCGTGTTCAAACGCTTGCCATCAGAACTGTAAATGGGCTCCGGTGAGGGCGATCTGAGAATGAGCAGAGCAAACAAAACAGCGGCGCTTTTGAAATGGGCGTGTTCAGCGAAACTAAGACAATACAATTGGCTAAACTTAATGAACTTATTATAAGTACTACATTATCGTATTGTGTATATTTTAAATGGATTATCGTATATCATAAATCCTGTAATTTGCAAATCATCATTAATCAACATCATTAGCAAGTTTTGATTAGAAAAATTCGCTGGTGAATTGAGAAAAGAAGAATTTTGATTAATTCGTTTAGTTTCGATTTGATTTTCGCACTCTTTTCTACACATATTTTAATATGCCTTTTGTTTGTGGCTGGTCTGTTGTTGCTTGCAAGCACCCTTCTGTAAAAGTGGCTCATATTTCTGTAAAACGTGCATTTATAGGACGCTCACGGCTTTGAGGAAGAGAAAAAATTGGCATTATTATAATGTAAAATCTGATTAGATTATTGCCAGACGCTTACACTTCTCGGGAGTCGAATCTACAACACTGTCTGACACCAAAAGAAAACCCTTCAAAAGTTTCAAGATTATTCATTAATTAAGACTAGCATTAGTTAAGAAACAAACAAACAATAAACTAAGAACATTGCCTACAAAGCAGCGTACGATTAGTTTTACTTTCCAACCCAGCCCCCCATTAACCGGGATGTGCAATTAAAACATTGGATAATGTTTTAAGAACCTTTGACCTGTTTAAACCGTAGTCCTTCACCCAAAATTATTATAGTTATGTTTTTAAAATTGTAAAACATTCACAATCGCTCCCATCAACAGATATATTAAATTAATATATTAACTTTTAGCTAAGTCTTATAAGAGTTAAATACAGCAACAAATGTTTGCTCAACTGTTGATGGAAACATTATGGAATGTACATGTATACATATATGTATACTTAAAACTAAAAACTCGTTATCATGATTCTCATGCTGCCATTGCAGGGCATGCTGTTTGAAACCTGTACAAATAGCATCAATGGCGTTGTTGATTGTTGTATTTCCACAACCCAAATTGGTATCCATATCCAGAATATTGCTGTGTTAGATCATGCTCGCTTTCAGCTTGGGGAAGATTATGAGAGTGTGGTGTGAGAATAAACAGTTTCAAACCTTTCTTCTGGTGTCTGCGTGATGCCCAAATCGCCAGTACGCAGCTTGCGGCTGATCTCCTCGATTTGGAATTGAACTGTAATTATAAGTCGTTAGAGAAGAAGAAAGAAAATCGAGCGCAACCTCGACATTAGTAAATGTTAAATGCTAATTTTGTAGGAGAGAAAGAGAGAAATGTATATATGTGGTATATCATTTAGTTGTGGGCTAGGGGAGACCGAAAACATTATTTCTCTATGAGCCTGATATACATTTGGGTTTCCGTTTTACAGACGACAGCGCCGACGCGTGCCTAAACTAACTGAAAATTTGTGAGCGTTACAATTGATTAGATTATTGATCGATTTATTTGATTTGTTGAATAATTAGATTGGTTCATGTATTTCTCTTTGGGCAATAAGATAAGGTTATTATCTAGCCGTTTGGAACTCGTGTCGTTTGTGTCACACGCCGGAATCCCTTCAAAAAGAGAACGAGAGATTATTATAGTTTGCTCAATGCAATTTTGTTGTGGTTTTACGTTTGCTCGCACGTCCGGCCGTCTGACATGGACTTCTAAATGTTGTGGATAACCGTAACGCTTACTGTGATCTCCCCGCGACTACTTGTGGCTGTGTTTGTTTTGCTCATTAGTTGTTATTAGTCTTACGGCTAGGCTTATCACTAACTTAGTTGTACACTAACTACAAATCATACGGATCAAGCGACGTTACCTAAATAGGCCTCCTGTTGTGCCGGATCCAACGTTGAGGGCAAAATTGTAGGCATGCCCGGTATGAATGTCTTGTCCTTTTCGGTGCCACCCCATCGAGATTTCCGCTTTCGTTTGCGTTCCGCTGCGCTGTCCACTGAGAGTAACAAAATAAAAGAATCAGAATTAATTGCTTATTACATATTTCAGTGGAACGCTTACTTGAGTTCTCCGAGAGGCCATTGCTCATGGAGTCGTTGCTATTCTGGCTGCTAAACAGCGATGCGAAACTCTTGTTGCCACCCACATTGCTCATGAGATCTTGTATGGTCTGCGAGAGATCGAAGCGCGAGTTGGTCTCCTCTCTAATGGACTCCAGCTGCGGCTGTGGGTGGTGGCGCTCGAACAGAGATGGTATACGCGACTCCTGGTCATGTAAGGAGTTGCGATTGTTCGACGTGTCAAATGGATTCACATAAGCGCGCTCACGGCTGCTGCGCTCCCGACTGCTACGCTCCCGACTATTGCGGTGCGATTCATTGCTGCGCTCATTACGACGCCGATCATAGCTACGACTGTTAGAGCGACGTCTTCGGTTGCGATCGTAATCATCACGGCCGCCTGCACTACGCGACCCGCTGCGCCTGGAGCGTGAATCGCGGTCCCTTTCGCGTCTGCGATCACGATCTTTACTCCGTGAACGTTTCTTACGTCTGTCAAAATCATCATGATTGCGAGAGCGGCTACGGTGCGAACGGGAATCGCGATCCCGATCACGTTCACGGTCGCGGTCACGTTCACGGTCTCTGTCCCTGTCACGTTCACGGCTGTCCCGTCGACGGCTATCGCGATCCTTGCTGCCACGCTCACGATCTCTAAAACGCAAATAAACTAGATCAGCAAATGGAATACTTGTGTGTTATTGGAACACTTACCTTCGCTTTTTCTCGCGTTCTCTATCTTTATCCTTATCCCTGCCACGATCCCTGGAACGCGAACGTTCCTTGTCGCGACTTCGGTAGTCGTTGTCGTTGCCACCGTTGGCTTCCTTTTCCTTGCCCGTTCCGCCGGGCATCTGCATTTGCAGTAGTTCTGGCGGCGTTGCACTCATTGCGTAATTATATTAATATTCCTAATATTTGTTCAACAATTTGACGGTATGCCACAAATTTATGTACAGTTAACATAAAATGAATATTTTACGCTTTTTTCCACTGTCGCACACACAGTGGCGTGCTTACCAATACTATTGCAATATCAATTGCAAAACAGAATTGCGTGGCAAACTTCAATTGTTTGCAGCTATTATATGCTGCGGTTTTTTGTTTTTTTGCGCTGGTACTTGCTTTACTAAAGTATTTTCACAATTTTCTTTATTTCATATGCACTTTTACATATATAACCAAAGATGTAGACGTTGGTTTTCGCCGAAAATCTTACGCATAGATGTACATAAATAAACAGGGATGTTTTTAGTGTAAGGCTTGTAAAATATTCATCGATGAATCGGCTATCGCTACACATTTCTAAGTAATATATATCGGTTAAACGATATTTTGGCACATGCGATACACTTTCAATCAGGACTTAAAGCGTACATACCGCTTATATGGCAATATAGAATAAATGCGTTTCTTGATATGTCCGGTGCATTTTATAGGAAATTTCCCGATTATCGCATAAATCAACATGTTGTTTATATGCAATAAATTTAATGAATTTTCGCTGTTACATATGCACTATGCATCATATTTCAAACGATGATCTGTATAAATAAAAAGTAAACTTAAAAATATTAAATAATAAATTATTTAATAAGTAACAACTGGCATTAGAAACAAAAGTTCATTAGTCGCCTTATTACTTAAGTTAATATTATTTTAACTTTACATATATCGTACACACGTAGTTAGAAGTTAAAATCGATTAAGATATCGGTTATTCATATACATCGTGTACACTTATTTGCACATATCGATACTGCAACCGCACGTGTGCTGCATTTGTTTTCATTTGCTTCACAAGACAAACAGAATGGGTGCCAAGAATAAGAAGTCGAATGCTGATGCGGTGTACTCCAAGAAATCCACAAAGAGCAGTAATCCCTTTGACAATGCAATACCGCAAACCGCCAAGCGATTAAATCCATTCGACGTGCATGTGAACAAGGAAAAATTTAAGATTTTGGGCCGGATCTGCAAGCATGATCGAGGTATGCCTGGTGTTTCCCGTGCCAAGGCACTGCAGAAGCGCGCCCAAACCCTCGGCAAGCAATACGCGGTAAAGCACAAAACCAATAAATTTGTTGACCATCGCATTGGTAAACACCTGACTGGTGACCAGTTGACCGAGTCTGTGATGAATGCACGCTATCTAGCCGAAAAACTGGCGCAGGTGCGTGCCTCGAATAAAACAGAGAAGTTTAACCTCAATGACGACGAGCTGCTTACGCATAGAGGCCAAACACTCGAGGAGATCGAACAGTACAGAGACGAGCGGTCAGATGACGAGGAGCTCGATGACGAGGGGCTTGACGGTGAGTACTTGTGATAAAAGCTAACCGCACATTTAGATGGGTAACAAATTATCCTCTTACAGCTGAGTTTACATCGGTGGCGCATTTCGGCGGTGAGGGCGATACGCCGCAGGATCGCCAAACGGCTATTGAGGAAATGATCAGCGAGCAGAAACGACGCAAAAATGAAATAGCAAAGGATAAGGATGAAGTCCATGACCTGACCGAGAGATTAGATGCAAACTACAAGCAGCTATTGCCGCTAGTGGCGAAGGCAACCAAAGATGAGCAACACGAAAAGCCGCCTCCAGATGCCTATGACAAGTTGTTGAAGCAAATGATCTTCGAACCACGCGGCAGTGTCACAGACAAGCTCATAAATCCGCAAGAGCTGGCTAAACAGGAGGCCGCTCGTCTTGAGAAACTCGAAAACGAACGACTGCGGCGTATGAAAGCCGATGGCGAGGAGCAGGAAACAACTGTACAGACCACACATCGTTCAGCCGATGACTTGGATGATGGCTACTTTGTGGCGGGGGGTAACGATGAAGATGGCGATGATATTCTAGCCTACGACTTGGATGGCAATTTGGGCACACATCTAAGTAGCAAAAAGAAAACACATGATAATACCGAACCGACCAATGATAATTCGGATAAAGATGGCGAAAGTGATGAGGATGATGAGGATGGCGAAGAGGAAGAAGAAACGGACAGCGACTCAGACGCAGATAATTTAAGCGATCTTAAGGAATCAGATAGTGAGTCGGAGCCTGATAAATCCCCTGCGACAAAACCCACTAAGAATAAAGCAAAAAATCAAAAGCAGACCACTACGGAAGCAATAGACACCAGTATACCCTACACCATAAAGATGCCCAAGACATATGAGAGCTTTACCGAGCTTCTGGCCAAGTATACAGCTACGCAGCAGGCAACCGTTGTGGAGCGTATAATCAAATGCAATCATCCTAAGCTGGAGGGCGTCAATCGGGAGAATGTTGTCAAGCTCTATGCATTTTTGCTGCAATACATTAAGGACATGTTCGAGGATGCCAGCGAGCAGGACATTCGCGTACATTTCCAGCGGGTTGCACAGCTAATGCCGCATCTTTATGACCTGACGCATCTGAATCCAGATCGAATGTCCAATACATTGCTGGACGTGATTAAGGAGAAGTACGCTGAATATCGCAAAAATCACAAAGTGTATCCTTCGCTGGACACGTTCATTTACTTTAAGCTCGTCGCGAATCTGTATTCCACCTCAGACTTTCGTCATCCAGTGGCCACCCCCACATACATTTTCATGCAGCATATTCTATCGAGAGCGCGCGTATGCACACGCCAGGATATTTCTATGGGTCTGTTCATAGTCACCATCGCCCTGGAATTCGGCGCTCGTTCCAAACGTATACTACCCGCCGTTTTCAATTTTCTGCTGGGCATCGTTCACATGGCCATACCTAAGCGGCAGGTGGATCAGTTGGAGATTGCGCCGCCATTTGAACGCGATGGACCCTTTAGCAAACTGTTGGCCATTCCAGCCACGAACGAGTGCAAAGCGCTTCAGCCGCAGCAGCTGCAGGCTGCGGATCTGGTTACACACACCATAACTCAGGATTTTAAAGTGCGAGCACTGGACTCGGCGCTCCGTTTGATCAAACAAATCTTTGACGAATTGGCGGGCGAGCTCACCGGTGCCTGCTATTTGGCCAGTCCTTTTTTGCCGTTACTGGAACGTGTCCCGCTTAAGCATTATCCCGAACATGTGCAGCAACACTGTGCAGCGGCAAAGACTGCGCTGGAGCGTGTAGCGGCACAGACAATGAAGCCCCTGGCTCCGCCCGACAAGAAGCCAAAGGCCTTGCGTCTACTTGAGCCTCGCTTTGAGGTGGTCTACGACGATAAGCGGCGGCCCAAGATGTCTAAGCAGAAGGAAGAGCGCGCGAAGCTGCTGCACAAGATCAAGCGAGAGAAGAAGGGTGCAATCCGCGAAATACGTAGAGACACGGCTTTTGTGCAGGATCTTAAGCTCAAGCAACAGATGCAAAGGTGAGGTTAACGCGCAAATTTTTAAAATACATTTTGCTCAAATTTTTAATTTTCCATTGCAGTGATAAGGAGCGTCACGAAAAGGTCAAACGCATCTACCAAGAAGCCTCCGTGCAGCAAGGCGAGCTTAATGAGCTGGCTCGCGCCAAAAAACGCAAAAAGTTCTAACTTTCAGTTTGGTTTCAAATGTTTTAATAATTTGCATTATGTTGATAAATTAATAATTATGAAAACGAAAAACAAAAACAAAACGTTTCTTGTGTTCACGTCTGATCGCCAGAAATCTGCCGACAGCGCAGCGTTGCCGCCTCCACCGCTCCGGCGACGGCCGCACGGAAACCTGCAAAGGCCACAGATAAGCGCCTGCTCTTTATCAACGGCGACGTCATTTGCGTACCTGATTGCTCGAGATGCCTTAAGCCCGCTGCTGTTGATCCAGCCGGACTGGTTACGTTGTCTTTCAGCTGTCCGGGATGCGTGCCGCCCTCGCGCACCATGCGACCGGCACCCAGAACGGTCTGTGCAGCCAAGCGATAGGCCAGATCTCTGGGCATGCCCATGTGCACGGCGCCGTCGGCCAGCGCCTCTATCATTACAAAGACGTAGGCGGGCCCGCTGCCGCTCAGCGCTGTGACTATGTCCAGCTGCGATTCGTCACACACCTCGCAGGTGCCAACAACCTCGAGGAGGCGCTGGGTGATTTGTGCGTCTGCATTGTTCGCCCGGCTGCCGCACACGTAGACTGAACAGCCGGAGCGAACCAACGCCGGGGTATTGGGCATCACCCGTATCACACGCGAATTTGGGGACAAACTGGACTCGAGAGTCTTCAATGTGATGCCCATAGCAACAGAGAGGAACAGCTTATTGGCGCTTAACGATTTGATCTCTGACAGCACCTTGGGCACCACCTGCGGCTTAACGGACACAAAAACAATGTCGGATTTCTCCACGATGGGCGCGTTCTCGACGAGCGTTTCAATGCCCAGCGCTTCAAAAGATTGCTGCGATACCTTGTCCGCTGGATGTACGCTGGCAATGATGCCGCTGGGTTTGGTTAGGCCTTCTCTCGACAGTTGATCTTGTTAAAAAATGCAAATAAATTTATTTGAAATCGGCTAACCTGCGGAGATGAAGCCCTTTGCCAAGGCTTTGGCCATGTTGCCGCCGCCAAGGAACCCAATTCTGCCTATAGATCCCATTTCAATGTGGAGAACGCAACCTCAGACTGCACTTTTCGTCGTCGGAAGAGCAACTGTTTTTCATATGCCTTCGGTAGGCCAAGCGGTCTGATAAGCAATCTGGTCTTTGGTACGTCGTAATACCCCCCTCACCCTCTTACAGTTCGAGGTTTCAACAACAAATTCTACATTGTTTAATCGCAGTAGCTTATCATTCGTATGTTTGTATGTACAAATTGGGAGATAACAACATCAACAACAATACTAAGGATTTTCAGCTCACTTTATTATTGGTTTGCTTACTCTTGAGTTGTATCATTTTATTATTGGCAGCTGATATGCATAATGTAATCAAAATTGGATGACCTTTGATTACCAATTGACGCTCATAGATTTTATATTTAAAAAACAACAAATGCGTTACGAAAATTTGAATATATGAATGCTGCTAATGCTCAAACGATTCATAGGTTGGCAGCTCCCAAAAATATCTGAAACAATACAAACGTAATCGATTTATCGAAAGCAACCATCGACATTTTCGAACACTGTTTTTATTCGCTTTACAACTTTATTTACCTAGAACGACGTCAAGAGAAATTTTTTACAAAACAAATTGCAGTTTTACGCACATCAAATTATCTTACATTCAAAAAAGTTCACAATTAAGAAAAAGGCCAAGCTAAACTAAAAACCATAAAGTAGTGTAAATACAAAGCAAAGGCTTCGACAGCGGAGACCAAAGTCGAATGCAAATTGCGTTAATTTGCTGTGTTTGTGTTGTTTTCACACATTTTCGCTGGGCAGCTGTGACCTAGCTGTAAATTGCCTTTTCGATAGCAACAACAAGGAAACACAATTCACGAGGTTGGTGCACTAAACAAACAAACAGCAACAACAACTGATACACTTAACAGAACACCGCACATACACGGCGAACAGTTAAACATTAGCAAACAAAGCGAACAAGTTAAAGAACGCTGAGCTGTAATTAATCTTTGCATTTGGCGTGGGCTGATTTCCTCTGCCGCCGAGCATGAGGAGAGCCCACCCCCAATGCAAATGGCCACGTGTAACTTTTATTTTGCACATCCGTTCTAAGATTGTGGGTGTTTCACGCACACACACGAACACACGCGCTCATACACACAGATACACGGCAAACAAATATACAATTTGAAAATTACGACTCATTATCAGTACAACTTATAAAGATTATTAAGTATGTGTGTGTGATAAATGTCAATATATTTAATTATTGTTGCAACAGTTTCATTTCAAGTAGCAGCAAACAGGTCAAAAAATTATTTAGCAGAAATGTCCTCGTCGACGGCGTCCGGGTCCGCCGCCCGCAAGCAACCCACAGCCGTGTCGCGTATGAAACAGGATTACATGCGCTTGAAACGCGACCCGTTACCTTACATTACCGCTGAGCCGCTGCCAAATAACATTCTGGAATGGCATTACTGTGTCAAAGGACCCGAGGACTCACCGTATTATGGTGGCTACTATCACGGCACACTGCTATTTCCTCGGGAATTTCCCTTTAAGCCACCATCTATATATATGCTGACGCCCAATGGACGCTTCAAGACAAACACCAGACTGTGTTTAAGCATATCAGGTAATCCGTAATTTAAGTGAAATCCATACAGCAATAAAGCAGAAATATGTATAGCTTTTTAATGTCCTATTAATTATTAGGCAACCATAGAAATACTAATTGCATTTATATATTGTAGACTTTCATCCGGACACGTGGAATCCGACTTGGTGCGTGGGCACAATACTCACAGGTCTGCTAAGCTTTATGGTGAGGTTTCTGCATATAATTGTCTTCACTTCATTGGCCTAACCATGCTTCTTTAACTTTGCAGCTGGAGAGTACACCCACACTGGGTTCCATTGAGTCGTCGAGCTATGACAAGCAACTGTTTGCACAGAAATCGCTTGCATTTAACCTGCGCAACGCCAACTTCTGTGAGCTGTTTCCAGACATTGTCAACGAGATAAAGTTACGTTTGCAGGGCACCCAAGCTACGGCCACTGCTTCCAATTTGAGCTCCAGCTCTTCTACGCGCGTCAATGGTTTGGCCAACGGAAGTACCGTTGCCACAGATAGCCATAATAAAAATGCCAGCAGTGCCAATGGACAACTGCCATTGCCAATAGATGCTAGCACCAGCGACGGGCTCTCGGTAGGTGCTGCTGTTGGTGCGGATGGGGGCAGTGGTGGTGCCGCTGCGCTTAAGAATAGCGCACGCAATTCCTATTTAAATTGGCAGTCGATTTATTCGAACCTGGTGATTATAATCTGTTTTGCAATATTTGCACTCATTGTTAATTACGTGATCAAGAACCTGAATCAGGAATAGACTTAAATTGTAAGCAATCAGTACTAAATAGCCTCTATATTTATATATAAATATGTATATGCGTATGTATATTTAAAATAGTTTATTTTAAATTAGTCACTTTTCGCTCTGCTCGCAGTTATCGTGTTTCATACATTTAAACAATTGAATCCAACTTCCCCCACCCCCCTTGCCACGCCCAAAAAGAGCTCAAAAAAAAACTTGTGCACAGCTTAAAAAGTATTTGCCGACACTGCTTACCCCAAAGCCGTTCCCGACCTCCATGAAAGTTAGTCTGAAATTATTGGCAATAATGCATAAAATTTTTAAATTTCAACTTATTTAATAAATTGTTTTGTTATGTATTCATTAATATAATATACTAGCATATAGTTATAAAAATGGTAAACGAAATATTGAAAAGAAACACTAATTATGAATATGTTTGTAAATTAATAAAAAGAGCAACACAGTGCATACATATATCTGTATATATAAATATATATATGCGTCTATTGAGCATTAATACTTACTGTTATAACTTGTAGCTGTACGCATACTTGGGGTGCAGTTTCTCTTATAATCCTTTCCAACGACATCAATTCAAACCGATTAAGTCGCCCACACATCTTCAACTGGCCCACAAGGTATTGTTACCTGGGGCTACTTTGTTGGTTAACTTAAGCCAAATTACAGATATGACGCTTATTACGTTCTACCGAAGCAGCTGTGCGTGTGTGGGTGTGCCACTGTGAGTTATGGCATACTTTGCGGCGCTCGTGCCACCCGCAATCACACACACATACACACACGCCAATGGCAAAGTATGTTGCTGGCAGCACACATAAAAGCCACTTTGAGCAGATTTCTTAAAACCGCACAATGCAGCACGTTCTGGCCTTCGTTGAAGGAGTCCAGTGGGTCACATTCGTAGCTCGGTCAAGATAATAATCAAAAAATGCATTTGCCTCAAAACTTTTATGGCAAGTCAGCACCCCGCCAAAGTTGATAATTTAACTAACGTAAATTTCAAGTTCAGCCAACGTCATTGCAGACAATGACAAAGTTTTTGTCACTGCTGCCACTTGCAACTTTTCAAATTTTGTTGTTTGTTTTATGAACTTCGGTTTAAGCCAATTTTGTCGAGAACTAAAAACGAAAGGAAAAAGAAAAACAAGTAAGAAGAAGATTAACTTTAACGCAACGAAGTGTACATACTATAACGGCTGTATGAACTTATTACAGCGTGTAATACTTATACCAAATCCAATAAATATATACATTTTTTAATATGTTTCTTTAACTTTAATAATCTGAAGGCTTCGTAAAATTAAAATTTGTATTTAAATAAGAAGAGGTGATGATTGAAAATATAGTACATGCAATTGTAAGATACTTCTGGTTGGCCCTGTTTATTTGAAGCTTAATATAGCTTATAGTGTATTATAATAATGGAATACATATAGTAGCAAAGCGAGGGAAAACAGTGGGTAACAAGAGCCACACAGCATGGGGCTTATTAAGAGCAACGATAGCATCCACGCTCACTAAATGTCATCTAGCGTGGATGTGTATTGCTCGGGGATGAGAGATAGACTGAGCACGTTGAAGAGAGTAAGCATTATGGCTGTCTACACTCAGAAAAATCCCCATATAACATTTGCCCTTGAATATTCTTAAATAAGTATAAATCATTCTTTAGTGCATACTGGCCCGTAGGGTTGTATAATTAAGAGAATAATGAAAAAAATTTCCTATGTACTTGAAATAAGCTTAAAAAAATCCTAATGGCAGTACAATGTTCCTTAGATTGAATCTGTATTTGAGTCTTATGTTTAGGAAATTGGAGATTGGCAAACAAGAATTTGAAATAGGCTGGCTTTTGACAAACCTGGTATTTGATTTAAGTTAAAAGCTGTGGGACCTTTCTCTGAGTGTAAGCTTTTTGCTTGGCTGGCATTTTGAGTGCCTCCAGGCTGGCGACAAGTTTGGACAGACCCAGTTGCCAGTGCTTGCTACTATTTCCGGCACTGTCTTTGATGTTCGAGCGGAAGTTTTGCCATTTATGTGCAGTTTTTGCTCATTTGCTGAAGATGGCAACATGCACTGTGAGCTGTCAGTTTCGACTACGTTCGGATGGGTCAAGCAGTTTATATCCTTGAAGTTCATTGTGCCACAAAACTGGACCCCAGCTGATGAGCCCATCAATTCTAGAGCTGGTCAACATATGTGTGCGTATGTTGGCTTAAGTGCACAACAAATGGCAACAGAACATTAGACAGCCATAAATACGGATACTGCTTAGGATAGTATGTAACTCCCGCAATACGAGTTAAGCCGCTTAGTAGCGAAAATATGCCCATTGTCTCTTAAATACCAAAAAACAAATGGACCTTGCACAGAATAACAACAACTACATACAAGGGCAACAATAAGTTCTGCTGGGCCTCGACTCCTTCACGGCCATAAAAACGGGCCAAAACAAAAACAGCCAACAGCGGTTAGCGAAATTTTTATGCGCCCACGGCCAGCGTCAAGATAAATAAATATAAATAAAAATAACAAATGCAATAATCATTAAACATGCCTCATTGGTGGGGCATGTGTGTAGTCATGTGTATGTCCATGGGCCATGGACTTGACCAGGCCAGCCGACTGAATGTTCGTAACACACACAAAACCCGCCAAACGAAAATGTTTCTTAAATTATGTAAGCAATATACGTTTATGCCTGTCTTTGTGCGCAATAAACGATAAAACATCTACTTAATATGCAAAGGCCACGCAAAAATAGCAACAGCACGAATGTGTGTATGTGTGTGTTGGATTGGCTGTGCGTGTGTGTAGGTGAATTTGTGTTTCGATCAATGCATAATCAAATCAGCATCAGCTGCATGCATAACTGTAAATAGAATGCTTTATTGCCCCGTGAGGGGGCAAAGTACAGTGATAAAAGATGAAAAGAGGAACCAGAAATATGGATCAAGCTGCTTTGTTTATGTAAAATCATCTAAGCAAACAATAGTCTGTCACTAATGTTTAAGAAATTGTTGTTGACATGTATCTTAGGTTATGCACGCACCAAAGTCTGTTTGTTCATTTATTTAATGCCTAATTTCTCACTATATTATTTGAATTTTTTATAGGACCGAAAATCCCACGAGTCCCTAAAATAGTCTAAGTGTCTTACTATATTTTGGTCTGATTCTTTTTAAATCAGCATTCTGTATTTTAGTTATATGCAACCTAAAACGAAGTATATGTACGAGCGATATAGGTTTGTCAAGTTTTGATCTTAAGTTCCTCTGCAGAGCATTGTGTTGTTCAATATTTGAAAATTATGCATAAATCATTGGCCATAAATGTCGCATTAAGGTGAAAATACCTTATATAAGTACATAATATTATTACAAGAATTTTGATATTTAAAATTAGCGAAACAATTTCTTAATGAATATGTATTTTTTAGATTCTTCGAATTTGGGATTCTTGATCAAATCTGTTGCACTTGTACTTGATTTAAGTGTATAGTTCTTGGATTTTTCTCCGAGTTTACCGATTTAAGTAAAACTTTAAAAACACGTTAAGAAAAGGCAAATTTTTTTACCTGTATAAGAGTCGTGCAACATTTTCATTGCTGGCTTTGTGGCATATAATTAGAAAAGCCGTTGGCCTGTGCTGCAGCTATAGTTACTCATTCGCCCCGTTGCCTCTGTGCGGAGAGTTGTTAAGGCAATGGCCACGCCCACCGCACTCCAATGCTCGTTTGCTGACGGAAACTGTGCACTTGGACTCTAATATATTGCCTCATGATGTGCTTTATGTGCTGAATTGTCGCTGTACTCGTTGCTGACGTTGCCGTTGTAAATTGTGCAATTTTCAATGGTAACGAACCTTTCGCTACGAACTGAGTGCGCTGTCGTCAGCTAGTCGCTCAGCACTCAACCACTGGACCACAACGCCATAAATTTGTATTAGCCTGTTTCTGTTCGTTTGCCAAATTTGAATTATGAAGTTGAATTTTGAAATGCCGCGGCTAATTACCAACAGAATTGGAGGCAGCAATTCATCAATGACCGTTTTGATGAACAATTTGTGTTCTCATGATTGCAGCCCAAATAGCAGCCCAATAAATATACATTCATATGTACGTATGCATCATGCCTACAAACCCAATAAAAAGTCGTTGCTTCGGTTTGAATCAATGTTTGGCAATTGGGTTCGTTTCATGAACCTGGTTTCTCTCATTATTAATCCGCGCTTTGGTTCAAACCTGCATTTGGGGCTCATACATACAATCAACTAAACTGCTACATTTTATAAGTACGAAACTCATTTCTAAATTTTGAAAAAAAAAAATTTTCGAAAATGAGTACATGCTTTTTTT
>JAWNPQ010000112.1:0-80000 GCA_035047465.1 Drosophila sordidula
TTATTGGTAGGGAAAGTGTTTACACCGACCCTGCAAAAGTGTCCTGTATCCCTTATTGGCCAGCACCCAGTAATCTCGAGCAAGTACGAGGTTTTCTAGGTATCCGCGGCTGGTATGGTTGGTTTATTTCAAAATATGCGGAACTCACCTGGCCCATAACTGAGGTTTTATCAACCAAGAGAAAGTTTATTTGGACCCCTGAAGCACAGATTGCTATGGATAAATTGAAGTCTGTATTAACGTCTGCTCCTGTCTTACAAAATGCTAATTTCGAAAGAACATTCTTCTTACATTGCGACGCCAGTGATTTTGGCATTGGCGCCGTGTTAGTAAAGTTGTCAGAGCAAAATGAAGAGAAGAAAATCGCTTTTGTGTCCAAGAAATTAAGCCGCACGCAACGTAATTACAATGTTACTGAGCGGGAGTGCTTAGCGGTTATATTAGCGACCGAAAAATTTCGCTGTTATCTTGAGATGCAAGAATTCGAAGTGGTAAGGGATCACTCCGGCTTATTGTTGCTAATGCGGCAGAAAAATGTATCTGGAAGATTGGTTAGGTTGCAACAATTTAAATTTACTGTTTGGACGTAGATGTACTAACGAGCAGTACATTCAAGTGGCCCAACGATACCAAGCACGGGCTTGTTAACGCGCGGACCCAGGCAAAACGTGCGGTGACGAAGATCGCGAACAAATTGACAGATGACAATGGACTAAAGTTTTAAGGATAGGAATAGAAGTAGCTTTACTTATTATTCGGAAAAGATTATTATAATTGAAGCATAAGATACGAAAAGGATTATGAATAGAATAGTTACTATGACACATTTCAAGAGTTAGCGGTAGAAAATTCCTCGTATTTCTACTCGGAACCGCAAAACTAATTTGGCTGATTAATTTGGAAGAATCAATTTCCCCATTAATTAGCTTGTGTAAGAAGATTACACCAAGCATGGTTCTACGATTAGAAAGCGAGGGAAGATTTATTAGTAAAAGTCTACTATGGTAGGAAGGCATGCGATAATTAGTATTCCAGTTAAGACACCGGAGGGCAAAAAGCAGAAATTGTTTTTGTACAGATTCAATTCTATCCTGATGAACCTTGTATTGGGGACACCATATACAAGAACCATATTCAAGAATTGGACGAACAAGTGAAGTATATAGAGTTTTAGTAACATAGGGATCGTCAAATTCTTTCGACCAGCGCTTTATGAAACCCAGAACTCCAAAAGCTCGATTTGCAACAGAAGAAATATGCTTGTTAAACTTAAGCTTGGGATCAAGAAGAATACCCAAATCGTTAAGGGACTCAATACGCTCAAGGGGTTTACCATTAAGGAAATAATTATTGAAAAATGGCATTCGTCTATAGAAGGACATAAATTTGCACTTACTGTAATTAAGATTTAATAAATTTACTTGACACCAGGTTTAGAAACTGTCAAGGTCGGATTGCAAACTTTGGGCAGCTAGAGAATTGGTAGACGACAGGCAAAGTTTTACGTCATCGGCGTACATCAGTACCCGAGAGTGGTTTATTACAGAAGGACGGTCATTTATGAATAAGGTGAATAATAACGGACCAAGGTGACTTCCTTGTGGTACTCCGGAAGTAACTTGAACAGGTTTAGAGACAAGACCTTTGTAGTAAACTTTTTGGGTTCTTAAGGATAAATAGTTAGATATCCAGATAATTAAGTTATTTGGAAATCCCAGAAGATGAAGCTTATGCAGTAAAAGCGAATGATTGACAGAGTCAAACGCTTTACTGAAATCAGTGTAAATGACATCGGTTTGCATTTTATTTTGGAATCCTTTAATAACAAAAGACGTGAATTCCAATAAGTTAGTGGTAGTAGATCTATATTTCATAAACCCGTGCTGGCAGGGTGAAATTACAGATCTACAAAGATGTTGTAATTGAAAAGTTATCAACTTCTCGAAAATCTTGGGAATAGCGGACAACTTAGAAATACCTCTATAGTATTGAACATTAGACTTGTTTCCTTTTTTAAGGAGAGGAATAATAAATGATTCTTTCCAAATATTAGGAAATGAACTTAACTCCACGGACCAATAAAATAATTTATACAAAGGCTTTGAGAGACCTTCAGCACAGTATCTAAGCACGCAGCCTGGTACTCCATCAGGTCCCGGTAAAAATACGGGCTTGATAACCATTAGCTCTTTTAGTAGTGAACTTTCTGTGATCACAGGCCCAAAAATGCAGTTAGAAACATTTACATGATAAGGATATGGCATAGCAGGAACATAATTCTGCGAACTATAAGTAGTTTGAAAAAATGATCTGAGTCAGCAGACGCTTCTTCAAAAAAAAAAAATTGATGGTAGTGTTGACGATTTACGTTTCACATTAACGAAGTTATAGAAACTTATAGGATCCCGCTGGAACTGTATTCTACAACTTTTCAAGTAATCCTTATAACATTGGTTATTGAGGACAAAGAAATTAGATCGAGCAATCAGATATTGAACTTCTGTACATCCTTGACTTTCTATTCTTCAAATTGTTTAAATCCCGTGTGAACCAAATATGATTGTTAGACCTAACTGAATCACAAGCCGGGACGCATAAATCAAATAGATGGTTTATAGTAGAATAAAAAATCTCGATTGCACTATCCATGTCCCTACACATAAAAAACCGAGACCAGTCAGTCTGGGATAAGAGCTGAGTTAGTTTGCTAAAGTCGGTTTTCCGAAATTGGCGAGCTCGCTCTGGAGGCTTACTATCAGGGTTTAGTACCCGGGCAGGTAAATCAATCAACACCTCTAAAGTGGGGTGATAGGGAACTTCCGGACATGATATCGGCTCAGTACGGGAAACAGACAAGCAAGATTGATCCAAAACAATAACAAGATCAAGCATTTTATTAAGAGAAATTGGGATAGCATTGATTTGACATAATGACATGCCAAATAATTTATTGAGAAAATCATTTTGGGTCGTGGAGCTCCAGACGCTAGAATCAGGACTAGAGCTCCACGTAGTTCCAGCAATATTGAAATCACCCAGAACTACAAGAAAATCACGATCGGAAAGCATAGCAGAGACAGAATGTATAGGAGAAAAGTGCATCGAATAGACAGAATTATCTGAAGAAGGAGGAATATAGGAACAAGTAATAAAATGGCAGACACCATTAATGCACAATTTGACGGCAACAAATTCTATATCAATACTAAAGTTAGTTATTACTATCTCCGAGAATAAATCAGCATCAACAGCAATAAGCACACCACCACCACGACGAGAAGTGCGGTCTTTTCTATAGATAGAGAATTTGTTAGACAGTATTTCAGAATTTAGGATGTCAGGCCTTAACCATGTATCAGGGAAGACTATGACATGAAAATGAAACGATAGGCTACTAAGATAAAGATTACAAAGTTTGCTACAAAAACCTCTTACATTCTGGTAGCCAAGTGAGAGCGAGGATGTTAGTTTTTTGTACTAACAGAGTCTCTCATCAAAAAGGCAGGGACCACTTTGTTCTCTCCTCACTCTCCTCTGTCCTCCTTCTTTCTGCACTGCCTCTCCTCTCTATCTATCTCCTCTCCTCTCCTCTCCTCCCGACGTTTAATATTTTGTGACTTTAGCTCCAAAATTGTGGGAGATATAGCTTTTCGCGATTTGCAGGGGTGGGAGTGAGCGTGGCCGGGAAATCAAGGTATCAATCTATTGAGGAGGTTACTAGCAATCTAAATACCAAGTTTGGTGTCTCTAGCTTTAAAGTTGTGTAAATTATACACGTGTTACCGCTTTGAGCTTGCAAGTATATCGATTTTAGCGATTACGGAGGCGGAAGGGGGCGTGGCCGGAAAATTCCTGTGATGTTTGAGGGACCCGTCCGGTAACATATATTCAAAATTTGGGGACTCTAGCTCTAAAACTGTGGGAGATATAGCCATTTCCGATTTTTTAAGGCGGGGGCGCTGGGGGGCGTTCTAGTGGGCGTGGCCGGAAAATCAGGGAAATAGAATATTCAGTGATTTAAGTCATCGAATATCTAACCGAACAATAAGATTGAAAAAATACTATGCCAATGTCAAACTAAGCCGCACACAGATCATTTCAACATTTTTTACCGATCCTATAAATATGCAGAGCTATGCCAAAGTGTCATTCTTAGCATATACCGAGCTGGGTTTACTGGATACCGGAGCGAATATTAGCTGCATTGGTTCGAAAAGATTTCACAGCATTGCCTGAATTTAAAGCTATTAAATCACATGCCCGAACAGCAGACGGGATTTATCAACAGGTCATTGGGGTATTGGAAGTTGAGATGCGATATAATTCTACTTCGAAATTAATGAAATTAAGAAAACAAAATCTTATCTTGGGACATAATTTCTGGAGAGAGTTTAAACTTGCTCAAAACATAAACTCAATGGAGATGGAGTGCACGGACAAGGTCGGACAAGTGGTTAATTTAAATGTGTAACCATTATCAAACCAGCAGCTGCAACAGTTGACCGTAGACAAGCAGTAATTTCTCAACGCGGCTGACGGTTTAGGTCGCACGTCCTTGATTCAGCACCATATTAATATAGGAGACGGCAGGCCGATAAAACAAAGATTCTACCCCGTGAGTGCCTGGAGTTCGCCAATGCGACTCGCAAAAAAGCCAAATAAAATTCGTTTGTGTTTGGATGCCCGGAGGTTGAATGAGCATACTATAAAGGATGCTTATCCCTCGCCCAGCATTGATAGCATTTTTTCAAGACTGCCGAAGGCAAATATCACTTCTAAGCTGAACATGCCTATTTGCCTATTGGC
This sequence comes from Drosophila sordidula, assembly GCA_035047465.1. NCBI lineage: Eukaryota > Metazoa > Arthropoda > Insecta > Diptera > Drosophilidae > Drosophila > Drosophila sordidula. Next base: position 4,807 of record JAWNPQ010000112.1, read on the forward strand.
AAATTGAACTGTCCGAGGAATCAAAACCCCTGACGGCTTTCACAGTCCCTGGGAGACCATTATATCAGTTCACGGTATGCCTTTTGGTTTATGCAACGCTCCCTCCACTATGTGTCGGCTAATGGATGACATTATTCCACCTGACTTACGTTATTGTGTTTTGGTTACCTGGTTGACATTTGCATTGCGTCAGAATATTTTTCCTCACATTTGGCTGTATTGGTTCATATCGCAGAAAAGCAAATCTCACGTTAAATATAAGTAAAAGTAAATTTTGCGTTACTAGCATAAATTATTATTATATTATTGGTAGGGAAAGTGTTTACACCGACCCTGCAAAAGTGTCCTGTATCCCTTATTGGCCAGCACCCAGTAATCTCGAGCAAGTACGAGGTTTTCTAGGTATCCGCGGCTGGTATGGTTGGTTTATTTCAAAATATGCGGAACTCACCTGGCCCATAACTGAGGTTTTATCAACCAAGAGAAAGTTTATTTGGACCCCTGAAGCACAGATTGCTATGGATAAATTGAAGTCTGTATTAACGTCTGCTCCTGTCTTACAAAATGCTAATTTCGAAAGAACATTCTTCTTACATTGCGACGCCAGTGATTTTGGCATTGGCGCCGTGTTAGTAAAGTTGTCAGAGCAAAATGAAGAGAAGAAAATCGCTTTTGTGTCCAAGAAATTAAGCCGCACGCAACGTAATTACAATGTTACTGAGCGGGAGTGCTTAGCGGTTATATTAGCGACCGAAAAATTTCGCTGTTATCTTGAGATGCAAGAATTCGAAGTGGTAAGGGATCACTCCGGCTTATTGTTGCTAATGCGGCAGAAAAATGTATCTGGAAGATTGGTTAGGTTGCAACAATTTAAATTTACTGTTTGGACGTAGATGTACTAACGAGCAGTACATTCAAGTGGCCCAACGATACCAAGCACGGGCTTGTTAACGCGCGGACCCAGGCAAAACGTGCGGTGACGAAGATCGCGAACAAATTGACAGATGACAATGGACTAAAGTTTTAAGGATAGGAATAGAAGTAGCTTTACTTATTATTCGGAAAATATTATTATAATTGGAGCATAAGATACGAAAAGGATTATGAATAGAATAGTTACTATGACACATTTCAAGAGATAGCGGTAGAAAATTCCTCGTATTTCTACTCGGAACCGCAAAACTTATTTGGCTGATTAATTTGGAAGAATCAATTTCCCCATTAATTAGCTTGTGTAAGAAGATTACACCAAGCATGGTTCTACGATTAGAAAGCGAGGGAAGATTTATTAGTAAAAGTCTACTATGGTAGGAAGGCATGCGATAATTAGTATTCCAGTTAAGACCCCGGAGGGCAAAAAGCAGAAATTGTTTTTGTACAGATTCAATTCTATCCTGATGAACCTTGTATTGGGGACACCATATACAAGAACCATATTCAAGAATTGGACGAACAAGTGAAGTATATAGAGTTTTAGTAACATAGGGATCGTCAAATTCTTTCGACCAGCGCTTTATGAAACCCAGGACTCCAAAAGCTCGATTTGCAACAGAAGATATATGCTTGTTAAACTTAAGCTTGGGATCAAGAAGAATACCCAAATCGTTAAGGGACTCAATACGCTCAAGGGGTTTACCATTAAGGAAATAATTATTGAAAAATGGCATTCGTCTATAGAAGGACATAAATTTGCACTTACTGTAATTAAGATTTAATAAATTTACTTGACACCAGGTTTAGAAACTGTCAAGGTCGGATTGCAAACTTTGGGCAGCTAGAGAATTGGTAGACGACAGGCAAAGTTTTACGTCATCGGCGTACATCAGTACCCGAGAGTGGTTTATTACAGAAGGACGGTCATTTATGAATAAGGTGAATAATAACGGACCAAGGTGACTTCCTTGTGGTACTCCGGAAGTAACTTGAACAGGTTTAGAGACAAGACCTTTGTAGTAAACTTTTTGGGTTCTTAAGGATAAATAGTTAGATATCCAGATAATTAAGTTATTTGGAAATCCCAGAAGATGAAGCTTATGCAGTAAAAGCGAATGATTGACAGAGTCAAACGCTTTACTGAAATCAGTGTAAATGACATCGGTTTGCATTTTATTTTGGAATCCTTTAATAACAAAAGACGTGAATTCCAATAAGTTAGTGGTAGTAGATCTATATTTCATAAACCCGTGCTGGCAGGGTGAAATTACAGATCTACAAAGATGTTGTAATTGAAAAGTTATCAACTTCTCGAAAATCTTGGGAATAGCGGACAACTTAGAAATACCTCTATAGTATTGAACATTAGACTTGTTTCCTTTTTTAAGGAGAGGAATAATAAATGATTCTTTCCAAATATTAGGAAATGAACTTAACTCCACGGACCAATAAAATAATTTATACAAAGGCTTTGAGAGACCTTCAGCACAGTATCTAAGCACGCAGCCTGGTACTCCATCAGGTCCCGGTAAAAATACGGGCTTGATAACCATTAGCTCTTTTAGTAGTGAACTTTCTGTGATCACAGGCCCAAAAATGCAGTTAGAAACATTTACATGATAAGGATATGGCATAGCAGGAACATAATTCTGCGAACTATAAGTAGTTTGAAAAAATGATCTGAGTCAGCAGACGCTTCTTCAAAAAATAGAGTTGATGGTAGTGTTGACGATTTACGTTTCACATTAACGAAGTTATAGAAACTTATAGGATCCCGCTGGAACTGTATTCTACAACTTTTCAAGTAATCCTTATAACATTGGTTATTGAGGACAAAGAAATTAGATCGAGCAATCAGATATTGAACTTCTGTACATCCTTGACTTTCTATTCTTCAAATTGTTTAATTCCCGTGTGAACCAAATATGATTGTTAGACCTAACTGAATCACAAGCCGGGACGCATAAATCAAATAGATGGTTTATAGTAGAATAAAAAATCTCGATTGCACTATCCATGTCCCTACACATAAAAAACCGAGACCAGTCAGTCTGGGATAAGAGCTGAGTTAGTTTGCTAAAGTCGGTTTTCCGAAATTGGCGAGCTCGCTCTGGAGGCTTACTATCAGGGTTTAGTACCCGGGCAGGTAAATCAATCAACACCTCTAAAGTGGGGTGATAGGGATCTTCCGGACATGATATCGGCTCAGTACGGGAAACAGACAAGCAAGATTGATCCAAAACAATAACAAGATCAAGCATTTTATTAAGAGAAATTGGGATAGCATTGATTTGACATAATGACATGCCAAATAATTTATTGAGAAAATCATTTTGGGTCGTGGAGCTCCAGACGCTAGAATCAGGACTAGAGCTCCACGTAGTTCCAGCAATATTGAAATCACCCAGAACTACAAGAAAATCACGATCGGAAAGCATAGCAGAGACAGAATGTATAGGAGAAAAGTGCATCGAATAGACAGAATTATCTGAAGAAGGAGGAATATAGGAACAAGTAATAAAATGGCAGACACCATTAATGCACAATTTGACGGCAACAAATTCTATATCAATACTAAAGTTAGTTATTACTATCTCCGAGAATAAATCAGCATCAACAGCAATAAGCACACCACCACCACGACGAGAAGTGCGGTCTTTTCTATAGATAGAGAATTTGTTAGACAGTATTTCAGAATTTAGGATGTCAGGCCTTAACCATGTATCAGGGAAGACTATGACATGAAAATGAAACGATAGGCTACTAAGATAAAGATTACAAAGTTTGCTACAAAGACCTCTTACATTCTGGTAGCCAAGTGAGAGCGAGGATGTTAGTTTTTTGTACTAACAGAGTCTCTCATCAAAAAGGCAGGGACCACTTTGTTCTCTCCTCACTCTCCTCTGTCCTCCTTCTTTCTGCACTGCCTCTCCTCTCTATCTATCTCCTCTCCTCTCCTCTCCTCTCGACGTTTAATATTTTGTGACTTTAGCTCCAAAATTGTTGGAGATATAGCTTTTCGCGATTTGCAGGGGTGGGAGTGAGCGTGGCCGGGAAATCAAGGTATCAATCTATTGAGGAGGTTACTAGCAATCTACATACCAAATTTGGTGTCTCTAGCTTTAAAGTTGTGTAAATTATACACGTGTTACCGCTTTGAGCTTGCAAATATATCGATTTTAGCGATTACGGAGGCGGAAGGGGGCGTGGCCGGAAAATTCCTGTGATGTTTGAGGGACCCGTCCGGTAACATATATTCAAAATTTGGGGACTCTAGCTCTAAAACTGTGGGAGATATAGCCATTTCCGATTTTTTAAGGCGGGGGCGCTGGGGGGCGTTCTAGTGGGCGTGGCCGGAAAATCAGGGAAATAGAATATTCAGTGATTTAAGTCATCGAATTCAATCTAACCGAACAATAAGATTGAAAAAATACTATGCCAATGTCAAACAAAGCCGCACACAGATCATTTCAACATTTTTTACCGATCCTATAAATATGCGGAGCTATGCCAAAGTGTCATTCTTAGCATATACCGAGCTGGGTTTACTGGATACCGGAGCGAATATTAGCTGCATTGGTTCGAAAAGATTTCACAGCATTGCCTGAATTTAAAGCTATTAAATCACATGCCCGAACAGCAGACGGAATTTATCAACAGGTCATTGGGGTATTGGAAGTTGAGACGCGATATAATTCTTCTTCGAAATTAATGAAACTATACGTAATCCCTTTAATAAAACAAAATCTTATCTTGGGACATAATTTCTGGAGAGAGTTTAAACTTGCTCAAAACATGAACTCAATGGAGATGGAGTGCACGGACAAGGTGGGACAAGTGGTGAATTTAAATGTGTAACTATTATCAAACCAGCAGCTGCAACAGTTGACTGTAGACAAGCAGTTATTTCTCAACGCGGCTGACGGTTTAGGTCGCACGTCCTTGATTCAGCTCCATATTAATATAGGAGACGGCATGCCGATAAAACAAAGATTCTACCCCGTGAGTGCCTGGAGTTCGCCAATGCGACTCGCAAAAAAGCCAAATAAAATTCGTTTGTGTTTGGATGCCCGGAGGTTGAATGAGCATACTATAAAGGATGCTTATCCCTCGCCCAGCATTGATAGCATTTTTTCAAGACTGCCGAAGGCAAATATCACTTCTAAGCTGAACATGCCTATTTGCCTATTGGCAAATTGAACTGTCCGAGGAATCAAAACCCCTGACGGCTTTCACAGTCCCTGGGAGACCAGAAAAGCAAATCTCACGTTAAAAATAAGTAAAAGTAAATTTTACTAGCATAAATTATTTGAGTTATATTATCGGTAGCGAAAGTGTTTACACCGACCCTGTAAAAGTGTCCTGTATCCTTAATTGGCCAGCACCCAGTAATCTCGAGCAAGTACGAGGCTTTTTAGGTATCCGCGGCTGGTATGGTTGGTTTATTTCAAAATTTGCGGAACTCACCTGGCCCATAACTGAGGTTTTATCAACCAAGAGAAAGTTTATTTGGACCCCTAAAGCACAGATTGCTATGGATAAATTTAATTCTTTATTAACGTCTGCTCCTGTCTTACAAAATGCTAATTTCGAAAGAACATTCTTCTTACATTGCGACGCCAGTGATTTTGGCATTGGCGCCGTGTTAGTAAAGTTGTCAGAGCAAAATGAAGAGAAGCCAATCGCTTTTGTGTCCAAGAAATTAAGCCGCACGCAACGTAATTACAGTGTTACTGAGCGGGAGTGCTTAGCGGTTATATTAGCGACCGAAAAATTTCGCTGTCATCTTGAGATGCAAGAATTCGAAGTGGTAACGGATCACTCCAGATTATTGTTGCTAATGCGGCAGAAAAATGTATCTGGAAGATTAGCACTTTGGGTCTTTAGGTTGCAACAATTTAAATTTACTGTCTCTCATCAAAAAGGCAGGGCCCACTTTGTTCTCTCCTCACTCTCCTCTGTCCTCCTTCTTTCTGCACTGCCTCTCCCTCTCTATCCACTCTCTCTCTCCTCTCTCTCTCCTCTGTCTGACTTCGTTCTCCTCTCCTCTCCTCTCCTCCCGACGTTTAATATTTTCTGACTTTAGCTGCAAAATTGTGGGAGATATAGCTTTTCGCGATTTGCAGGATTGGGAGTGAGCGTGGCCGGGAAATCAAGGTATCAGTCTATTGAGGAGGTTACTAGCAATCTACATACCAAGTTTGGTGTTACCGCTTTGAGCTTGCAAGTATATCGATTTTAGCGATTACGGAGGCGGAAGGGGGCGTGGCCGGAAAATTTCTGTGATGTTTGGGGGACCCTACCGGTAATATATATTCAAAATTTGGTGACTCTAGCTCCAAAACTGTGGGAGATATAGCCATTTCCGATTTTTTAAGGCGGGGGCGCTGGGGGGCGTTCTAGTGGGCGTGGCCGGGAAATCAGGGAAATAGAATATTCAGTGATTTAAGTCATCGAATATCTAACCGAACAATAAGATTGAAAAAATACTATGCCAATGTCAAACAAAGCCGCACACAGATCATTTCAACATTTTTTACCGATCCTATAGATATGCGGAGCTATGCCAAAGTGTCATTCTTAGCATATACCGAGCTGGGTTTACTGGATACCGGAGCGAATATTAGCTGCATTGGTTCGAAAAGATTTCACAGCATTGCCTGAATTTAAAGCTATTAAATCACATGCCCGAACAGCAGACGGGATTTATCAACAGGTCATTGGGGTATTGGAAGTTGAGATGCGATATAATTCTACTTCGAAATTAATGAAATTAAGAAAACAAAATCTTATCTTGGGACATAATTTCTGGAGAGAGTTTAAACTTGCTCAAAACATGAACTCAATGGAGATGGAGTGCACGGACAAGGTGGGACAAGTGGTTAATTTAAAACGCGGCTGACGGTTTAGGTCGCACGTCCTTGATTCAGCACCATATTAATATAGGAGACGGCAGGCCGATAAAACAAAGATTCTACCCCGTGAGTGCCTGGAGTTCGCCAATGCGACTCGCAAAAAAGCCAAATAAAATACGTTTGTGTTTGGATGCCCGGAGGTTGAATGAGCATACTATAAAGGATGCTTATCCCTCGCCCAGCATTGATAGCATTTTTTCAAGACTGCCGAAGGCAAATATCACTTCTAAGCTGAACATGAAAGATGCCTATTGGCAAATTGAACTGTCCGAGGAATCAAAACACCTGACGTCTTTCACAGTCCCTGGGAGACCATTATATCAGTTTACGGTATGCCTTTTGGTTTATGCAACGCTCCCTCCACTATGTGTCGGCTAATGGATGACATTATTCCACCTGACTTACGTTATTATGTTTTTGGTTGCCTGGTTGACATTTGCATTGCGTCAGAAGATTTTTCCTCACATTTGGCTGTATTGGTTCATATCGCAGAAAAGCAAATCTCACGTTAAATATAAGTAAAAATTTTGCGTTACTAGCATAAATTATTATTACCCTGCAAAAGTGTCCTGTATCCCTTATTGGCCAGCACCCAGTAATCTCGAGCAAGTACGAGGTTTTCTAGGTATCCGCGGCTGGTATGGTTGGTTTATTTCAAAATATGCGGAACTCACCTGGCCCATAACTGAGGTTTTATCAACCAAGAGAAAGTTTATTTGGACCCCTGAAGCACAGATTGCTATGGATAAATTGAAGTCTGTATTAACGTCTGCTCCTGTCTTACAAAATGCTAATTTCGAAAGAACATTCTTCTTACACTGCGACGCCAGTGATTTTGGCATTGGCGCCGTGTTAGTAAAGTTGTCAGAGCAAAATGAAGAGAAGCCAATCGCTTTTGTGTCCAAGAAATTAAGCCGCACGCAACGTAATTACAATGTTACTGCGCGGGAGTGCTTAGCGGTTATATTAGCGACCGAAAAATTTCGCTGTTATCTTGAGATGCAAGAATTCAAAGTGGTAACGGATCACTCCAGCTTATTGTTGCTAATGCGGCAGAAAAATGTATCTGGAAGATTGGTTAGGTTGCAACAATTTAAATTTACTGTTTGGACGTAGATGTACTAACGTGCAGTACATTCAAGTGGCCCAACGATACCAAGCACGGGCTTGTTAACGCGCGGACCCAGGCAAAATGCCACCCACCTCCCGCCCAACTGACTGAGGGGCGCGCCGCAAAACGTGCGGTGACGAAGATGGCGAACAAATTGACAGATGACAATGGACTAAAGTTTTAAGGATAGGAATAGAAGTAGCTTTACTTATTATTCGGAAAAGATTATTATAATTGGAGCATAAGATACGAAAAGGATTATGAATAGAATAGTTACTATGACACATTTCAAGAGATAGCGGTAGAAAATTCCTCGTATTTCTACTCGGAACCGCAAAACTAATTTGGCTGATTAATTTGGAAGAATCAATTTCCCCATTAATTAGCTTGTGTAAGAAGATTACACCAAGCATGGTTCTACGATTAGAAAGCGAGGGAAGATTTATTATTAAAAGTCTACTATGGTAGGAAGGCATGCGATAATTAGTATTCCAGTTAAGACCCCGGAGGGCAAAAAGCAGAAATTGTTTTTGTACAGATTCAATTCTATCCTGATGAACCTTGTATTGGGGACACCATATACAAGAACCATATTCAAGAATTGGACGAACAAGTGAAGTATATAGAGTTTTAGTAACATAGGGATCGTCAAATTCTTTCGACCAGCGCTTTATGAAACCCAGGACTCCAAAAGCTCGATTTGCAACAGAAGAAATATGCTTGTTAAACTTAAGCTTGGGATCAAGAAGAATACCCAAATCGTTAAGGGACTCAATACGCTCAAGGGGTTTACCATTAAGGAAATAATTATTGAAAAATGGCATTCGTCTATAGAAGGACATAAATTTGCACTTACTGTAATTAAGATTTAATAAATTTACTTGACACCAGGTTTAGAAACTGTCAAGGTCGGATTGCAAACTTTGGGCAGCTAGAGAATTGGTAGACGACAGGCAAAGTTTTACGTCATCGGCGTACATCAGTACCCGAGAGTGGTTTATTACAGAAGGACGGTCATTTATGAATAAGGTGAATAATAACGGACCAAGGTGACTTCCTTGTGGTACTCCGGAAGTAACTTGAACAGGTTTAGAGACAAGACCTTTGTAGTAAACTTTTTGGGTTCTTAAGGATAAATAGTTAGATATCCAGATAATTAAGTTATTTGGAAATCCCAGAAGATGAAGCTTATGCAGTAAAAGCGAATGATTGACAGAGTCAAACGCTTTACTGAAATCAGTGTAAATGACATCGGTTTGCATTTTATTTTGGAATCCTTTAATAACAAAAGACGTGAATTCCAATAAGTTAGTGGTAGTAGATCTATATTTCATAAACCCGTGCTGGCAGGGTGAAATTACAGATCTACAAAGATGTTGTAATTGAAAAGTTATCAACTTCTCGAAAATCTTGGGAATAGCGGACAACTTAGAAATACCTCTATAGTATTGAACATTAGACTTGTTTCCTTTTTTAAGGAGAGGAATAATAAATGATTCTTTCCAAATATTAGGAAATGAACTTAACTCCACGGACCAATAAAATAATTTATACAAAGGCTTTGAGAGACCTTCAGCACAGTATCTAAGCACGCAGCCTGGTACTCCATCAGGTCCCGGTAAAAATACGGGCTTGATAACCATTAGCTCTTTTAGTAGTGAACTTTCTGTGATCACAGGCCCAAAAATGCAGTTAGAAACATTTACATGATAAGGATATGGCATAGCAGGAACATAATTCTGCGAACTATAAGTAGTTTGAAAAAATGATCTGAGTCAGCAGACGCTTCTTCAAAAAATAGAGTTGATGGTAGTGTTGACGATTTACGTTTCACATTAACGAAGTTATAGAAACTTATAGGATCCCGCTGGAACTGTATTCTACAACTTTTCAAGTAATCCTTATAACATTGGTTATTGAGGACAAAGAAATTAGATCGAGCAATCAGATATTGAACTTCTGTACATCCTTGACTTTCTATTCTTCAAATTGTTTAATTCCCGTGTGAACCAAATATGATTGTTAGACCTAACTGAATCACAAGCCGGGACGCATAAATCAAATAGATGGTTTATAGTAGAATAAAAAATCTCGATTGCACTATCCATGTCCCTACACATAAAAAACCGAGACCAGTCAGTCTGGGATAAGAGCTGAGTTAGTTTGCTAAAGTCGGTTTTCCGAAATTGGCGAGCTCGCTCTGGAGGCTTACTATCAGGGTTTAGTACCCGGGCAGGTAAATCAATCAACACCTCTAAAGTGGGGTGATAGGGATCTTCCGGACATGATATCGGCTCAGTACGGGAAACAGACAAGCAAGATTGATCCAAAACAATAACAAGATCAAGCATTTTATTAAGAGAAATTGGGATAGCATTGATTTGACATAATGACATGCCAAATAATTTATTGAGAAAATCATTTTGGGTCGTGGAGCTCCAGACGCTAGAATCAGGACTAGAGCTCCACGTAGTTCCAGCAATATTGAAATCACCCAGAACTACAAGAAAATCACGATCGGAAAGCATAGCAGAGACAGAATGTATAGGAGAAAAGTGCATCGAATAGACAGAATTATCTGAAGAAGGAGGAATATAGGAACAAGTAATAAAATGGCAGACACCATTAATGCACAATTTGACGGCAACAAATTCTATATCAATACTAAAGTTAGTTATTACTATCTCCGAGAATAAATCAGCATCAACAGCAATAAGCACACCACCACCACGACGAGAAGTGCGGTCTTTTCTATAGATAGAGAATTTGTTAGATAGTATTTCAGAATTTAGGATGTCAGGCCTTAACCATGTCTCTGAGAAGACTATGACATGAAAATGAAACGATAGGCTACTAAGATAAAGATAACAAAGTTTGCTACAAAGACCTCTTACATTCTGGTAGCCAAGTGAGAGCGAGGATGTTAGTTTTTTGTACTAACAGATTCTCTCATCAAAAAGGCAGGGACCACTTTGTTCTCTCCTCACTCTCCTCTGTCCTCCTTCTTTCTGCACTGCCTCTCCTCTCCTCTGCTCCAGACGTTTAATATTTTCTGACTTTAGCTCCAAAATTGTGGGAGATATAGCATTTCGTGATTTGCAGTGGTGGAAGTGACCGTGGCCGGGAAATCAAGGTATCAGTCTATTGAGGAGATTACTAGCAATCTACATACCAAGTTTGGTGTCTCTAGCTTTAAAGTTGTGTAAATTATACACGTGTTACCGCTTTGAGCTTGCAAATATATCGATTTTAGCGATTACGGAGGCGGAAGGGGCGCGGCCGGAAAATTTCTGTGATGTTTGGGGGACCCTACCGGTAATATATATTCAAAATTTGGTGACTCTAGCTCCAAAACTGTGGGAGATATAGCCATTTCCGATTTTTTAAGGCGGGGGCGCTGGGGGGCGTTCTAGTGGGCGTGGCCGGAAAATCAGGGAAATAGCATATTCAGTGATTTAAGTCATCGAATATCTAACCTAACAATAAGATTGAAAAAATACTATGCCAATGTCAAACAAAGCCGCACACAGATCATTTCAACATTTTTTACCGATCCTATAGATATGCGGAGCTATGCCAAAGTGTCATTCTTAGCATATACCGAGCTGGGTTTATTGGATACCGGAGCGAATATTAGCTGCATTGGTTCGAAAAGATTTCACAGCATTGCCTGAATTTAAAGCTATTAAATCACATGCCCGAACAGCAGACGGGATTTATCAACAGGTCATTGGGGTATTGGAAGTTGAGATGCGATATAATTCTACTTCGAAATTAATGAAATTAAGAAAACAAAATCTTATCTTGGGACATAATTTCTGGAGAGAGTTTAAACTTGCTCAAAACATAAACTCAATGGAGATGGAGTGCACGGACAAGGTCGGACAAGTGGTTAATTTAAATGTGTAACCATTATCAAACCAGCAGCTGCAACAGTTGACTGTAGACAAGCAGTAATTTCTCAACGCGGCTGACGGTTTAGGTCGCACGTCCTTGATTCAGCACCATATTAATATAGGAGACGGCAGGCCGATAAAACAAAGATTCTACCCCGTGAGTGCCTGGAGTTCGCCAATGCGACTCGCAAAAAAGCCAAATAAAATTCGTTTGTGTTTGGATGCCCGGAGGTTGAATGAGCATACTATAAAGGATGCTTATCCCTCGCCCAGCATTGATAGCATTTTTTCAAGACTGCCGAAGGCAAATATCACTTCTAAGCTGAACATGCCTATTTGCCTATTGGCAAATTGAACTGTCCGAGGAATCAAAACCCCTGACGGCTTTCACAGTCCCTGGGAGACCATTATATCAGTTCACGGTATGCCTTTTGGTTTATGCAACGCTCCCTCCACTATGTGTCGGCTAATGGATGACATTATTCCACCTGACTTACGTTATTGTGTTTTTGGTTACCTGGTTGACATTTGCATTGCGTCAGAAGATTTTTCCTCACATTTGGCTGTATTGGTTCATATCGCAGAAAAGCAAATCTCAAGTTAAATATAAGTAAAAGTAAATTTTGCGTTACTAGCATAAATTATTTGAGTTATATTATCGGTAGCGAAAGTGTTTACACCGACCCTGTAAAAGTGTCCTGTATCCTTAATTGGCCAGCACCCAGTAATCTCGAGCAAGTACAAGGCTTTGTAGGTATCCGCGGCTGGTATGGTTGGTTTATTTCAAAATTTGCGGAACTCACCTGGCCCATAACTGAGGTTTTATCAACCAAGAGAAAGTTTATTTGGACCCCTGAAGCACAGATTGATATGGATAAATTTAAGTCTTTATTAACGTCTGCTCCTGGCTTACAAAATGCTAATTTCGAAAGAATATTCTTCTTACATTGCGACGCCAGTGATTTTGGCATTGGCGCCGTGTTAGTAAAGTTGTCAGAGCAAAATGAAGAGAAGCCAATCGCTTTTGTGTCCAAGAAATTAAGCCGCACGCAACATAATTACAGTGTTACTGAGCGGGAGTGCTTAGCGGTTATATTAGCGACCGAAAAATTTCGCTGTTATCTTGAGATGCAAGAATTCGAAGTGGTAACGGATCACTCCAGCTTATTGTGGCTAATGCGGAAGAAAAATGTATCTGGGAGATTGGCACTTTGGGTCTTTAGGTTGCAACAATTTAAATTTACTGTCTCTCATCAAAAAGGCAGGGACCACTTTGTTCTCTCCTTACTCTCCTCTGTCCTCCTTCTTTCTGCACTGCCTCTCCTCTCTATCCACTCTCTCTCTCCTCTGTTTGACCTCTTTCTCCTCTCCTCTCCTCTCCTTTCCTCTCCTCTCGACGTTTAATATTTTGTGACTTTAGCTCCAAAATTGTGGGAGATATAGCTTTTCACGATTTGCGGGAATGGGAGTGAGCGTGGCCGGGAAATCAAGGTCTCAACCTATTGAGGAGGTTACTAGCAATCTACATACCAAGTTTGGTGTCTCTAGCTTTAAAGTTGTGTAAATTATACACGTGTTACCGCTTTGAGCTTGCAAATATATCGATTTTAGCGATTACGGTGGCGGAAGGGGGCGTGGCCCGAAAATTTCTGTGATGTTTGGGGGACCTTACCGGTAATATATATTCAAAATTTGGTGACTCTAGCTCTAAAACTGTGGGAGATATAGCTATTTCCGATTTTTTAAGGCGGGGGCGCTGGGGGGCGTTCTAGTGGGCGTGGCCGGGAAATCAATGTAGGAGCGAACACTGCTGTGTAACCGTTTTCGGGATTTTCCAAAATAATCTTGCTATAGGAGAATTATAAGTAGAGTGGGTTAAGAAGCAGAGCTATAATATCGTCTCCATATCTCCAAAACGATGTAGCAGCTTTTGTTTATTGTTGTCTTTATTTTCTTTCTGTTTCTTTGTGATCGGCAGTCTACGGATGCAATTAAAGATACCTTATATACTTTGTTCACGAGGTGAAACTAATATATTGGTTTTGTGCAATGTCCGTTTTGTGCTGTCCGTCCGTTTGTCCGTATGAAAGCAATATTTTTGGGCGCTATTGAAGATAGAGACTTGAAACTTGGAATATATACTTGTAGTTGTCTGCTTTAGACAGAGTGTTAAGATTTTTGTGCCACGCCCACTGGGAGGCTGGCAAATCGATAACATGTCGATAGACCTCAAATTTAAACGGAGATGGCTGGTCACTCCATTTAACGATTCGTAAAAAATTACTCGACCACGCCCACTCCCGGCCCCGCAAATCGCCCCCTGCAAATCGCCACCCCTGATGATGGTCAACTGCATCCAGTATACTATATGTCAAAGAAGAGCTCGGACGCTCAGCGTAAATACAGTAGCTACGAATTAGAAATTTTGGCAGTATTAGAAGCATAGTCGAAGTTTAGAGTGTATCTTTTAGGTATCAATTTCAAATTAGTAACTGACTGTAACGCATTTGCCAAAATTCTAAAAAAAACAAAGTCTATGCACTGGAGTGGCGCGCTGGATTTTGTTCTTACAAGAATATAATTATGTTGTCGAGCATAGGGCAGGCATAAGGATGAAACACGTTAATGGTCTCAGCAGATATCCAGTAATGACTATTAGCGAAGTTAATATCAGTATTGCTTTAAAAGATGCACAGGAAGATGCTCATGTCAGAGGTCATTTCCCAATTAAAAAAACAAAAGAGTTAATTTGCCGAGAATATTTAATTCCAAATTTTGAAGATAAGATTAAAAATTATATAGATTGCTGTGTTCCCTGCATTTTAACAAATCGAAAAAGAGGCAAGCAAGAAGGTACACCCAATACAGAGGGAAGACGTTCCATTACACCCACCATACTGATTTCTTGGGTCCACTTGTTTTGATGCTTAAAGACTACAAACATATTTAGGCAGTTATTGATTCGTTCACAAAGTTTTGTTGGCTCTATCCTACGAAGTCTACTACTGCAAACGAAGTCATAACAAAATTATTAAGTCAAGGTACTGTGTTTGGTAACCCGACGTTAATAATGTCGAACAGATGTTCTGCCTTTACTGCGCAAGATTTTATTAAGTACTGTAGTGACGAAGGAATTAAACTGGTTAAAATTACTGCAAGCCTTCCAAGGGAAAATGGTCGAGTCGAGAGGTTAAATGCTGTAATTGTAGCAGTACTCTCAAAGCTAAACATTGATTATCCCACAAAATGGTATAGACTCGTGAATCGAGTGCAGCAGGCGATCAACACGATATATTCCCGAAGCATTGATGCGACACCGTATGAGCTTTTGGTTGGTGTTAAAATGAAAAGAGAAGAGGATAGGCAGATACGAGACATAATTAACAACGAGACAGTAGCTATGTTTAACAACGGACGTACCGAATTACGAGCAAAGGCAAAAACACAAATATTAAAAGTTCAAAATGAGAATAGAAACTCTTACAATCTGAGACGTAAGCAAGCAAGACGATTTAATGTTGGCCTTATTGCTATTAAACGCATCCAGTTTGGTAGTGGCCTAAAATTGAAGCCAATGCTTTTGAGGCCTTATAAAGTCGTAAATGTTAAGCATAACAACGCATATGATGTCTAGAAAGTAGGCACTTGTGATGGGCCGAACAATTCAGCAACGTGTGTCGAATATATGAAGCCTTGGCCCATTGGCAGCTGTGTTATTGCTGTGTACCTAAGTCCCCGTGTGCACAAGAGACAGCTTACGATTCCCTAGACAACGGCGAAAGAAGAATTAGAAATTACTCGACGATGTACAGCGAGCTAAGAGGACGGCGAATTCGCACACGGCGATTTGGCTAAAGTAGACGACGGTCAACGAGAAGCAGTACGAAGCCACGAGTGCGGTGTGCTGTACGACGGGCAGAAGACGTTTTCTCTTGACGAAGTGAGGTTCACCGCTAGGCCTATGTGGTACGAAAGCAGCGAGCAAACGATGTATACGATGTGAAGTTATTTAACGATAGTCAAACTTATCTTATTATCACTTGAAGTTGTCAATAAACTTATTTGTATTAAACTATATAATAAAATCCCCCACATAAATAGAGCTGCGATCGCAAGCACTTCAAAAGCACAGAGCTAAACGGGAACGGGTTAACTTTTTTTTTTTCAACTGGCCTCTATCCAAACAGCAATTTCTTTTTTTTTTTTTTGGTACGGCCAATACGACCGATACCCTTCAAAGTAAATTTGTTTTTAAACAAGCCGCAACATAAAATTATTAATAAAACAAAAGAGAAAAATACCTCTGTGAGTGTGTGATATTTTTGGGACGTTCTAATCGTTCTAATTAATTAATTAATATTGTTAAAGGTGTCGGTTACAAATCAACAAGGCCAGGGCCTCCCAAAATTAAAAAAAAAACGCTTATATGCGTTTGCTGTTGAGTATCGCACAAATCCATTTTGCGCTCAAACTATTAGAAGCGTGAGAAAAATTCGAGTTAAGTTTTGGCCAATTGACTTTTAATTGTAATTACTGTTTTTGTGAATTTTTTTCTTTTTCTAGTCGCTTTAGACATTGAGAGAATTAAATGTATTAAAAACGAAGTTTTAATTGTAGTTGAAGCTGTGCATAGCTGTGCGATATGCACATATATTTATAATTTATTTAGATTTTTAATCAAGCTAATATCATCACTATCCATCTCATCTTGGGCCCAACTATCGACGGATAAAGTATGAGTGAGTTTTTGAGTAGCTAGAACCATTTGTAAATTTTTAATGATATTTGAATATGCAACTATTAAACTTTACTCGTGCCACTTGACTCTTATCCAAATTATACTTTTTTTTATAATATTTAAGCTAATGTAAATTATTTTTGCGCTATGTTGTTTTTCTTTATGGAATTTATAAATTATGAAGATAGCCGAACTATTTTGTTATCATGCTAAGTGGAAATGAAGTAGGTTAGTTTTAGTTTACGAGACACTCATAGTTATCATTCAAATACTCTTATCTCTTTCTGTGGACAAATGATCATCGGTAGGGTGGGCCGCAAAATGCAGCACAAACATACAGCAGCATGAGGACCTGGAAGATAGCTTATTCACTCTCTCTCTCTCTCCCTCTCTCTCTCTCTCTCTTTGTCCCTTTGTTGTGTTAAGCTAAGGTATGGGTTATATTTTTATTTGTCCTTTAGCACGCGGAATTTATAAAATTCTTTTTGTAACTCTGCGCGCAATTGGCACATAACGAAATTTGGGAAATCCACCCCCATCAAACCGAAAGCCGGAGTCAACCTTTGTGCTTCGTCTTTGTACACTAACACCAGCGTTCTCTCAGCATAGGTTACATGTTACAAAAATAATTTGATTGGCACCCAATGTGGGGCCCGAAGGCCGGCCCAACCCAGCTAATACCCTTTATCATGAGCCATTGCTACTTCCAGATTGGCTTAGACTGAAGTTGGACACAAGATAATTTTCCTTTTGTTATCGTTTTAATTGGAAGGCGGGCAGTTCTGGTTGCTTTGAAATGCCAAAGAAATCGATTGTCATAAATAAAAATGCTGTGCTTGATATCCTGGAGCCTGTCAACTTCCAATTGGCCGCATAGTCGGATATACAATCTGCATAGGGCCTTCCCCTCAGAGTGCTGTGGACGTAGACTTTTTATGGACCATGTCTGTGCTTTTCCCTTAGAATCCGAGTGGCACTCTTTTGTAGGCTATGAAAGTTAGCTTACTTCTAAAAATAAATGCAAATACTAGCCAACAATCTATTTCGCCTTATCCCCAATCATCCTTAGACACTCTTTTTTTTTTAAATCATTATCTAAAATTTTCTCATTTTTCGTAGAGTTCAGTAGTTCCCATGATTTTGCAGGACGAGTTGTTATGGTGACTAACTGTCAACTTCCAATTATTATGTGCAATCAACTGAATACCTATTGCCTCTTATGGAGCTTGTCTAAGTTAGCAAAATCATAGAGTGGTTAATGATTTGTAATAATACCTAAAATGAAATGCAAATGGCTAACGTCAATTGTGCTCTTATGTGAATAAAAATCATGGGCCTACTATGTAGGTACTTTTTATACTCGTTCACGAAGTGAAACTAGTATATTGGTTTTGTGCAATGTCCGTCTGTCCGTATGAACGCAATATTTTTCGACGCTTTTGAAGATAGAGACTTGAAACTTGGCATATATACTTGTAGTTATCTGCTTCAGACAAAGTGTTAAGATTTTTGTGCCACGCCCACTGGGAGGCTGGGAAGTCGATAACATGTCGATACACCTCAAATCGCAACGAGATTAAAGTTAAATATTTCCCACAATATTACTGTTAGAGTCACCAAATTTGGTGTGTAGATAGCTGGTGATCTCCTCCAAAAAATGACCTGATTTCCCGGCCACGCCCACTAGAACTCCCCTCAGCGCCTCCGCCCTAAAAAATCGGAATGGCTATATCTCCCGCAGTTTTAGAGCTAGAGTCACCAAATTTTGAATATATATTACCGGTAAGGTCCCCCAAACATCAGAGAAAAATATTTCTGCCCACGCCCCCTTCCGCCTCCGTAATCGCTAAAATCGATATATTTACAAGCTCAAAACGGTAACACCTGTATAATTAACACAATTTTAAAACTAGAGACACCAAATTGCTGTGGATTGCTGGTGACCTCCCCAAAAAAATTGAGACTTTGATATCCCGACCACGCCCACTAGAACGCCCCCCAGACACCCCGCCTTAAAATATCGGAAATGGCTATATCGCGCACACTTTTAGAGCTAGAGTCACCAAATTTTGAATATATATTACTGGTAAGGTCCCCCAAACATCAGAGAAAAATATTTCCGGCAACGCGCCCTTCCGCCTCCGTAATCACTAAAATCGATATATATCTCCCACATTTCTAGATCTAGAGTCACCAAATTTTAAACGTAGATGGCTGGTCACTCCCTCTAACGATACGTAAAAAATCACCCCCGCCCTTACGAAATATACAAATTCTATATTTTTCCAAAATAACAATAATAACTTCCGTGTACTGTGAACGAGTATTACCCAGTCAGTTACGTCTGACTGCAACGTTCTTACTTGTTTCAAAATAACAATAATAATTTCCGTGTACTGTGAATGAGTATTACGCAGTCGGTTATGTCCGACTGCAACGTTCTTACTTGTTTTTCTACAAATTTTTGCTTTGGTTAATCCCGTTGCTTATTTCGGTCGTCGCGCCAGCGTTGTTTATTGTTTGTATTGTTGTTGTAAGTACAAATCAGCACCAATCTCAATTTCAACCCTAGTGTGCTTATTTTTTTTTTCTCTTTAACACATTAATTTTTTTTTTCTCTGCGCAGAATATGTTATTTTTATTTTTGTATTTATTCTTTTATAATGTTTGTTTGAAATAAGCAAGATTGCCAGGTGCGTGCAAACGTAAAGATGGGATTTGTTTGCTGCTGGCTGTGTGACAATATGTCGCACGAAAAATGCGCTGGCCTCAACGGCCGTATTATCGACCTGATTGAGTCCAAATCCGGTTTAAAGTGGACTTGCGAGTCCTGCATGAATGTTGAAAGAGACATGATGGGATTCATGAGGCAGACAAAGAGGGGCTTTGGGGATATCTTCGGCCAGTTTAAAAAACTGTCCGACGGTTTCTCCGCTCTGGATAATGAGTTCAAAGCTATGAAGCTTTTGAACGAATCTCCAAGGCATAAAAAAGCCAATTTTAGGCTGTCGATTGGGCCAAATGAAATTTCTGCCCCTGCAGAACTGCCCACTACATTCGCTTCTAATTTACAATTGATTAATTTTTCATCCCCCTCTCCAAACATCCAAGACAGAAGTGACCAAACCAACATAATTCCCATGGATGTTGCTCCTTCTGATCCCGAACATTTTTCTGATTCGGTAGTTATTAGCCCTGTTGACACTGATCAACTTTCTGTTGCTAGTAAATCAACCGAATCAAATGATCAACTGTCCAAGGCTATTGCTCCATTAGAAGTTACAGCTGAGGTCCCAAATGTGACCCTTGTAGGTGTTCCACAAAAAAACAAATATTTGTTTCTAGGCTTGTCCCTGATACTACATCGGATGATGTCAAGGCCTTTGTTCTGGCTAAACTGAAAGCCAATATTGTTGTGGGAAAATTCAAATTTTCATATATTCGGGAAATTTCTTCTTTTAAATTAAGTGTTCTGGCCGAACATTTCAGCAAAATTTGCTGTAAAGAGTTCTGGCCAGACCACTTAATCATTAAAGAATACACTGCGAAAAAGAAAATCGGTCTCCGATTGCACTTCCGCCTTCTGCTGTTAATCTAAACCCACCTCTTGCAGTCTCCAAATTCTAAAATACTATCTAACAAATTCTCTATCTATAGAAAAGATCGCACTTCTCGTCGTGGTGGTGGTGTGCTTATTGCTGTTGATGCTGATTTATTCTCGGAGATAGTAATAACTAACTTTAGTATTGATATAGAATTTGTTGCCGTCAAATTGTGCATTAATGGTGTCTGCCTTTTTATTACTTGTTCCTATATTCCTCCTTCTTCAGATAATTCTGTCTATTCGATGCACTTTTCTGCTATACATTCTGTCTCCGCTATGCTTTCCGATCGTGATTTTCTTGTAGTTCTGGGTGATTTCAATATTACTGGAACTACGTGGATTTCTAGTCTCGATTCTAGCGTCTTGAGTTCCACGACCCAAAACGATTTTCACGACAATTTATTTGGGATGTCATTATGTCAAATCAATGCTATCCCAAATTCTCTTAATAAAATGCTTGATCTTGTTTTTGTTTTGGATCAGTCTTTCTTGTCTGTTTCCTGTGCTGATCCTATATCATGTCCGGAAGATCCCTATCACCCCAGTTTAGAGGTGTTGATTGATTTACCTGCCCGGGTACTAAACCCTGGTAGTAAGCCTCTAGAATGAGCTTGCCAATTTCGGAAAGCCGACTTTAGCAAACTAACTCAGCTCTTATCCCAGACTGGCTGGTCTCGGTTTTTTATGTGTAGGGACATGGATAGTGCAATCGAGATTTTTTATTCTACTATAAACCATCTATTTGATTTATGCGTCCCGGCTTGTGATTCAGTTAGGTCTAACAATCCTATTTGGTTCACACGGGAATTAAACAATTTGAAGAATAGAAAGTCAAGGATGTACAAGAAGTTCAATATCTGATTGCTCGATCTAATTTCTCTGTCCTCAATAACCAATGTTATAAGGATTACTTAAAAAGTTGTAGGATACAGTTTCAGCGGGATTCTAAACGTTTCTATAACTTAGTTAATGCGAAGCGTAAATCATCGACACTACCATCAACTCTATTTTTTGAAGAAATGTCTGCTGACTCAGATCAGGCGATTTATTCGCAACATTTTTTCAAACTACTTATAGTTCGCAGAATTATGTTCCTGGTTTGCCATATCCTTATCAGATAAATGTTTCTTACTGCATTTTTGGGTCTTTGATCACAGAAAGTTCACTACTAAGCCCTTGTATAAACTATTTTATTTGTTCGTGGAGTTAAGTTCTTTTCCTAATATTTGGAAAGAATCATTTATTATTCCTCTCCTTAAAAAAGGTAACAAGTATAATGTTCAGAACTATAGAGGTATTTGTAAGTTATCCGCTATTCCCAAGATTTGTGAGAAGTTGATAACTTTTCAATTACAACATCTTTGTAGATCTATAATTTCACCCTGCCAGCACGGGTTTATGAAATATAGATCTACTACCACTAACTTATTGAAATTCACGTCTTTTGTTATTAAAGGATTCCAAAATAAAATGCAAACAGATGTCATTTACACTGATTTCAGTAAAGCGTTTGACTCTGTTAATCATAAGCTTTTACTGCATAAGCTTCGTCTTCTGGGATTTCCAAATAACTTAATTATTTGGATATCTAACTATTTATCCTTAAGAACCCAAAAAGTTTACTTCAAATGTCTTGTCTCTAAACCTGTTCAAGTTACTTCCGGAGTACCATAAGGAAGTCACCTTGGTCCGTTATTATTCACCTTATTCATAAGTGACCTTCCTTCTGTAATAAACCACTCTCGGGTGCTCATGTATGCCGATGATGTAAAACTTTGCCTATCATCTACTAATTCTCTAGCTGGCCAAAGTTTGCAATCCGACCATAACAGTTTCAAAACCTGGTGTAAATTTATATTTAGTTTATACTTAGTTATATTTAGTAAATTTATTAAATCTTAATTACAGGAAGTAAATTAATGTCTTTCTATAGACGAATGCCATTTTTCAATAATTATTTCATTAATGGTAAACTCCTTGAGCGTATTGAGTCCGTTAATGATTTGGGTATTCTTCTTGATCCCAAGCTTAAGTTTAACAAGCATATTTCGACTGCTGCAAATCGAGCTTTTGAAGTCCTGGGATTCATAAAGCACTTGTCGAAAGAATTTGACGATCCCTATGCTACTAAAACTCTATATACAATTCTTGAATATGGGTCTTGTATATGGTGTCCCCAATACAAGGTTTATCAGGATAGAATTAAATTTGTACAAAAACAATTTCTGCTTTTTGCCCTCCGGGGTCCTAACCGGAATACTAATTCTCGCACGCCTTCCTACCATAGTAGACTTTTACTAATAAATCTTCCGAAATTGAAATTAATTGAAAAATTGCTTCTTCCAAATTAATCAGCCAAATTAGTTTTGCGGTTCCGAGCAGAAATACGAGGAACTTTTTACATCTCTCTCTTAAAAGGTGTAATGCTAACTATGCTATCCATAACCCATTTTGGATCTTATGTTCTAGTTGTAACAATCTTTTGCATGTTATAAATAATGTTTGCTCTGTTCCTGTTCTTAGAAAGTTAGTCCTTTGTCATCCTTCCATCTTTTCGCGATCTTCGTCACCGGGAGGTTGGTAGCATTCTGCCTGGGTCCGCGCGTTAGCAAGCCCGTGCTTGGTATCGTTGGGCCACTTGAATGTACTTTTCGTTAGTACATCTACGTCCAATAGAATTAAAACTCCTTGGAGTTTAAGGGCCCAGCGTGCCAAACGGCTACTGAGAACTTTTTGGTTTTTGGCCTTGCATATACGATCTAAATTTTTTTATGCTAAGCACAGCTGCCAGACATTCCTTTTCTGTGACCGAGTAATGTCTCTGACATTTGTTAAGCTTTTTGGACATAAAAGCGATGGGTACTTCATTGTCCTTATCATTCATCTGCATGAAAAGACTACCCACGCCAGTGTGACTAGCATCACAGTGGATAAAAAATGGAGCATCAAACCATGGGCTGTGCAAGACTGGTGCCTGACTATTACGAGTTTTTAATTCATCAAAAGCATTTTGTGCATCATCCGTCCAAAAAATTGTTTTGCTCTTCTTAAGAGTATCAGTCAATGGCGCTGTTCTACTTGCATAATAAATAAATTGCGAATACATTTATTATATCAGCCTGTCACTTCAGCTCTGTGATGGCTGTAACCTTATCGGGATCTGTTGCGACTATACCATTACCAATTATATGCCCAAGAAAGTGTACTTCTTTGAGGCTGAATTTGCTCTTTTCTACAGTCAGTCCTGTCGGGGTTGAATTGTTTGCTAGCTCTCTGAGCTCTTCTAAGTGTCAGGCATGATGTGTCCGATATGATAAGTAACTCATCCAGGTATATAAATACACCACCATATACAAGAACCATATTCAAGAATTGGACGAACAAGTGAAGTATATAGAGTTTTAGTAACATAGGGATCGTCAAATTCTTTCGACCAGCGCTTTGTGAATCCCAGGACTCCAAAAGTTCGATTAGCAGCAGTAAAAATATGCTTCTCAAACTTAATGTTGGGATCGAGAAGAATACCCAAATCATTAACGGACTCAATACGCTCAAGAGGTTTTCCATTAAGGAAATAATTATTAAAAAAAAGCATTCGTCTATAGAAAGACATAAATTTACTTACTGTAATTAAGATTTAATAAATTTACTTGAAACTGTCAAGGTCGGATTGCAAACTTCGGCCAGCTAGAGAATTAGTGGACGATAAGCAAACTTTTACATCATCGGCATACATGAGCACCCGAGAGTGGTTTATTACAGAAGGAAGGTCACTTATGAATAAGGTGAATAATAACGGACCAAGGTGACTTCCTTATGGTACTCCGGAAGTAACTTGAACAGGTTTAGAGACAAGACATTTGAAGTAAACTTCTTGGGTTCTTAAGGATAAATAGTTAGATATCCAAATAATTAAGTTATTTGGAAATCCCAGAAGGTGAGGCTTATGCAGTAAAAGCGAATGATTAACAGAGTCAAACGCTTTACTGAAATCAGTGTAAATGACATATGTTTGCATTTTATTTTGGAACCCCTAATAACAAAAGACGTGAATTTCAATAAGTTAGTGGTAGTAGATCTATATTTCATAAACCCGTGCTAGCAGGGTGAAATTAAAGATCTACAAAGAAGTTGTAGTTGAAAAGTTATCAACTTCTCAAAAATCTTAGGAATAGATGACAACTAGAAATACCTCTATAGTTCTGAACATTACACATGTTTCCTTTTTTAAGAAGAGGAATAATAAATGATTCTTTTCAAATATTAGGAAAAGAACTTAACTCCACAGACAAAGTAAATAGTTTATACAAAGGCTTTAAGAGACCCTCAGCCCAGTACCTAAGCACCCAGCCTGGTATTCCATCAGGTCCCTGTGAAAATACGGGCTTGATGACCTTTAGATCAGTTAGTAGTAAACTTATGTGATCAAAGGCCCAAAAATGCAGTTAAAAACATTTACATGATAGGGATACGGCAAGTGAGATAAATAATTATGAGATCTATACGTTGTTTGAAAAAATGTTGCAAATAAATCGGCAATAGCCTGATCTGAGCCAGCAGTCGTTTTTTCAAAAATCACAGTTGATGGCAGTGTTGATGACTAACGCTTTTTATTAACGAAGTCAAAGAACCGTTTAGGATCCAGCTGGAATTGTCTTCTACAACTTCTAATGCTTATAATCCTTATAACATTGGTTATTTAGGACAATGAAATTAGGTCGAGCCAATCCAAGAAAGAGCCAGATTTCTTGAACTTCCCGTAAATCCGTGACTTTTTATTTTTAATTAATTTGGTTAAATCTCATGTAAACCAAACAGGTTTTTTTTTAAACCAAATTGGTTTAAAGTGGAATAAAAAATCGCGATTGCACTATCCATGTCCGTACACATGTAAAGCAGAGACCAGTCAGTCTGGGATAAGAGCTCACAAAATTTCCATTTTTAGAGCCTGTAAAAAAGTTAACAGTGTCTTATATAATTAACTTCATGGAGGGAACTTATTCCATTGTTTGGAGTGCCAGAAACCATCCTCTCCGACAATGGAGTACAATTTAAGTTCAATGTCTTCAATGTCTTGCTGCAAAAGTATGACATTCATCATGCATCCCCAAGCAAACCCCTCAGAAAGGGTTAATCAATCAGTTATCGCGGTCATAAGATCATTTGTAGACGCAAAACAAACCTATTGGGATGAGCACTTGAGCAGTATCTGTTGCTCTTTGCCTTCGCACAGCTACGAATGCCACCCAATATCGGTTCGTTTTTGGTCAACATATGGTGACAAATGGTGCCACCTCTAAATTTTTGAAATAGGCCAATATGTTAGAATACAGGTTAGTGCAATTCGGCCAAGAGGACTCGATATAAACTTTAAGGAATCAGGCGTTGTAGGCAATGTGACAGCAGCAAAAAAGGAACGAGAAGAGCTATAACATACGCAACCGTGAAGTATCTAACCAAGTTGGCCGAGAAGTCTTCAGGCGAAAAGGGTGCAGTGCCAAACTTGCAACAGCTTTTACAAATGCGAGGATTAGGAAGAATACAGGGGAGATAGGATGGCAAATACCATGCCATAGATATAAAACAATAATTTAAGTGTTTTTCGCTCCCACTTCCCTTCTCTTTCTTAACAGTGACGTGTGAGCTTAGCGGGGGGTATTGTAAGGGCTATAGCGTCGCAGTTGGAACACTTTTCTTTAGGAAGTTCTAGAACAGCCCTCGTTCTGCAGCCTTCCACTTATGTCGATCAAACGCTCCGTCGGTGAACCCGGCTGATAGTTCTGTTATAATTGGCGCTAAAACTGACCGTTCGGCTAATATATAAATAGCGTTACAATCGCAAGCACTTCAAAAGCAGTGAGCTAAACGGGAACGAAAGACGTTTTTTTTTTTCAACTGGCAATTTCCAAACGGCAATTATTTTGTTTTACTTTGGTACAGACACTACGACCAAAACCCTTAAAAGTAAATTCGTTATTAAACAAGCCGCAACATAAAATTATTAATAAAATAAAAGAGAAACAAGTAAGAACGTTGCAGTCGGACGTATCCGACTGTGTAATACTCGTTCACAGTACAAGGAAATTATTATTGTTATTTTGAAAAAAATATAGCATTTTTATATTTCGTATCGGCGGGGGTGGGCGTGGCCAACATTAAAAGAAGGTCACATAAACACTTTCTGCCAAATTTTGTGGCTCCAGCTCCAAAATTGTCGGAGGTATAGCATTCCCGATTTGCGGGGGCGGGAGTAGGTGGGCGTTGACGGCAGTGGGCATGGCCGGGAAATTTTCTTACCGAGCTTTAAAAGGGGTGACCAGCCATCTACTTTTAAAATTTGGTGTCTCTAGCTCCAAAATTGTGGGAGATATAGGCTTTCGCACTTTGCGGGGGCGGGAGAGGGCGGGGGTGGAGGTGGGCGGTAAATTTTTCTTTCTTTATTTAGAGGAGCTGACCACTTATCTACATTCAAAATTTGGTGACTCTAGCTCTAATACTTTGAAAGATATAGCCATTTCCGACTTTTTGGGGCGGGGGTGCTGGGGGACGTTCTAGTGGGCGTGGCCGGGAAATCAGGACCGCCTTTTTTGGAGGAGAGCACCAGCTATCTACATACCAAATTTGGTGACTCTAACTTTAATATTGTGGGAAATATTTAACTTTAATCGATTTCCGATTGGAGGTGTATCGACATGTTATCGATTTGCCAGGCTCCCAGTAGGCGTGGCACAAAAATCTTAACATTTTATCTGAAGCAGATAACTACAAGTATATCTGCCAAGTTTCAAGTCTCTATCTTCAATAGCGTCGAAAAATATTGCGTTCATACGGACAGACGGACAGACGGACGTACAGCATGACGGACATTGCACAAAACCAATATACTAGTTTCACTTCGTTAACGAGTATAAAAACGGCGGACCCGAATTGGTATGTGCCAGCTTCAAAACGACGAATTTTGTATTTTACAACGTTAAGCGAAAATGCAGGTAGCCAATGCGAACCAAATGCACGAAACGAACGATTCGAACTGACTAGCTCGCTGGGCAACAGCGATCACGAAGCCAAGACCGAATGTCAAAGCAAAAGGTTATAGCAAAGATAAGAGCGCAGCTGAAATAAAATAGGCTCAAGAGTGACTTAAGTAGTTGCTTCGCAGAGCAACGAAAGTAGCTCAATGTTCTGAGTGAACAGTTCAAAAATTACTTCAACTTTATGGGCTGCGTAGCCAAACATTCTCCCCCCGTTGGAAGGCATGGGCTTTCAACCGAGTCCTCGACAGGGAGCAGGCACAGCTTGTTAACGGCTCTCTTCATAGCTCCTGTTGAGGTGTGCAAGATGATCTTCGTAACTTTGGCAAGTGGCCACCTGAGGGGTGCCAGATTTTCGTCCTTGACGAGAACGACATCGTTGACGCATAGACCCGACTTGGAAGACGCCATTTGGAGCGTTGCTGCAGAAGAGTCAGATACTTCTCTCTCCAACGAGTCCAGAACACCTATTGCAAGCGCTGGTAGCCATCCAGACGATTGAACTGAAGTTGCGTTAACTCAGGCTCAACGAACGATGAGTTGGGGCCACCAGTTAGGAAGTGCACTGGAGTGAACACATCTAAGTCAGCAGGATCTTCTGAAAGTGGAAGCAATGGCCTTGAATTCATAATCGAAGATATGCTGCGGACAAGGGTGCGTAGTTTTTCGAAACTCAGAGCACAGGAACCAACAGCGCGATAAAAATGATGTTTCGCTGACTTGACTGCGGCTTCCCAGAGTCCTCCAAAATGTGGTGATCGAGGGGGAATGAATTTCCAATCGATCGGCCAAGCAAAAATTTGACACTGCGTCCATATGATTGCGGCTGAGAGATAGTTGCTTCAACTCCAGTAGCTCGTTCTTAGCACCAACAAAATTCGTTGCGTTGTCCGACCAGATCTGGAGCGGTTTGCCGCGAGTGGAGATGAATCTCTTTAACGCATTCAAGAACGAAGCCGTAGATAAATCCTTTACCAACTCCAGATGCACTGCTTTTGTTGCGAAACAAACGAAGACGCTCATATAGCATTTGACAGGAGCCTTATTCGGAACATCTGGTTTGTAGAAAAATGGTCTGCAATAATCAACACCTGTGACTTCAAAAGCTGGGCAGCCATTCAAGCGTTCTTTGGGAAGATCAGCCATGATGTGCTCTACTAAACGAGGCTTCGCCCGAAAGCATCTGACACATTTTCCAACCACAGTGTTCCTTCGGCCAATCGGCCAATACTGCAGACGAATATGAGCAAGAACTGCCCGTGGACCAGCGTGCAAGTTCCGTTCATGAAAGTTTAAAATGAGCGAATTAGTAATTGGATGCTGTCTTGGAAGAATTATTGGATGACGTGCTTCGAAGTCCAGCGCGGAGTTTTTTAAACGACCATCAACTCTGAGAAGGACGAAATCATCCAAGAATGCGTTCAGAGGCGCGATGCAGCTGGATGGCTTAACAGCTCTATTTGCCTTTAGCGTTTTAATCTCTTTTGCTAAGTGTGCACTCTGGACGAGACGTAATAAGAGGCGACTACCATGTTGCATGTCAAGCACTGTTAATCCAGGGTGTCTGACTCTATGTATGAATTTATAGACATATGCGATAATACGTTGCATTGTATTAAAACAGTTAGCGTATTTACAAGTGGCAGATATGTCGACTAAGGCAGAAGCAACAAGTAGGACGCTTTTCCTTAGTTGGAGCTTTGGTTTTTCTGGCAGACAAGAAGCCGGCCAGTCCGATTTATTTCCACAAAGGAACTGAGGGCCGTTGAACCAGAGTGGCGAGTTATATAGTTCATGTGTTCATGTGGAGTATGTCCGCCGGATTGAAAGAACTGGGAACGTGGCGCCATTCCATGCCATGGGTTAGCTCTTGAATGGCGGAAACTCCATTAGCTACCAAAAAGTTTAAATTCGATAAAATTTTCCTCCAAAGAGATTGATCCTCGATATGTCATGCATAACATTAGCTAACAGAACAGCACCACAGAGTTCCAGCTTTGGAACTCTTATTGTTTTCAATGAAGCTACTCGAGACTTGGAGCATAACAGCTGACCACTATAAAGATGCCGTCGAGAAATTATATAAATGCAGGCTCCATACGCTTCGATGCTGGCGTAGCAGAAACCATGCACTTCTACCTCTCTTCCACCTGGTGTTAACACAAGGCGAGGGAATTTAAACAACTGCGCCTTCTCAAAACTGCTACAGAGATCATGCCAAGCCGATGCTAATACTGATGGCAGGCTCTCGTCCCAATTGAGCCTTTCTTTCCAAATCTGTTGCAAGAAAATCTTAGCCTTCGATATTACTGGTCCTATAAGTCCATATGGGTCGTATAAACGGGCTATAGTTTAGAGAATCGATCTCTTAGATGGCTTGATCTCCGAGAGTTTTAGTTATGTCGCTCCCATCATCAAACTTAAGAAAAGATTCCCTATCTTCTTTTGCTATACCATGCAGAACAGCAGATTGGCTAGAGCACCATTTCCGCAGCTTAAAACCGCCATTCGCCAAAATGCCAAACGTCTGTTTAAAAATTTCGAATGCCTCTTGAATCGAATCCCCACCAGAAATGAGATCGTCCACATAGAAATCGCGCCTTAGGAACCGAGATCCAATGGGAAACGCGTTTTCTTCATCCATGGACAATTGATGCATGTCACGAACAGATAGAAACGATGCTGGTTTTGTGCCATATGTAAATGTATCGAATTTAAAAATCTTTATATCATCGTTAGGCGAGTCTCGCCACAAAATATATTGGAGAAAATCATCCGGTGTTGTAAGGCGTACGCAGCGATACATTTCTCCTATGTCACCTGTTAAGGCAACAGGAAATGGACGAAAGCGAAGAAGGATATGAAATAATGAGCTTTGAATGACAGGTCCAGCCATTAACAGTTCATTTAATGAATATCCTTATGAGGTGGTTGCGGAACCGTCAAACACGACTCTCAACTTTGTCGTAGAACTATCCTCTTTAAACACACAATGGAGGCAGAAAATATTTGCAGAGTCCCAGGGATTCTGGAGCGACGGTCGACATATGACCAAGATCTAAATATTCCTTTAAAAATTGTAAATAGTGAACCTGGAGATCAGGACGATTTTTTAGTTTTCTTTCAAGAGCCAGAAAACGAAGGAAAGCTTGTTGATACGAGTTCCCTAATAGCTCCAAACTTCGCTTAACGGGTAAACGCACCGAGTATTGACCACTAGGTAATCTAGAGAATGTGCTAACAAAATGTTCTTCACAGTCATTTTCTTCCTTCGAGTGAGTAGGTATAGTGTTCAAGCAAACTTCTATCTTCCAAAATCGTCGCACTATCTCCTGGAAAAAGCTTTATCTGGCCAACACACAGAAGTTTATAAAATAGACTAGCTCCTGGCAGTAAGTCCACGCTTTGGGACGCAAAGAACAGTGGATCTTCGAGTCTTATGTTAGCGGGAGTGTTCCAATTTGTGGTATTAATTGCGAAACTTGGTGAAACACAGCAGTGAGGCATGTCGAATACTCTGAGACTTGGGATTGAAGAGTGACAGTGACCATGGCGCCTTCTGTGGCAAAACGAGAATCTCCAAGATCAGAGACAATGGCTGATGATTTATTCTTTCGTAATTGAAGCTGCTGAGCAAGACTAGAGGTTATCAGATGAAGCTGAGAGCCAGAGGCCAAAAGGCCACGACACAGTATTAATGTGCCGGATCGATTTTTGACAAGAACTGTATGAGTAGTATCAAAGTAAAACTGAAGTCGCTCGGTTTGCTTCAATCTAACACTTAGACCGCATTAATCAAAGGAGCCAAGAGAAACGTTGGCAAACATATTTTGCGGCGTCTTCAAGCTTTCATACATTGAAATTGCCTTGCGCTTCAAAAAAGTCACCTTGTTTGCAGAGGGCACTGGACTTGTAGCGTTAAGCGACATTGCAAGCGAGCGTTGTAAACAGCCAAAAGTTATGTGCAAGAACAGTTATGCAAAGCAGCGGCAAAGTTCGGCACTCGCAAGCTAAGAAGAGCAAAGAGCAAACGGCAACTGCTTGTATATAAGTTAACAACCAGCTCCCAGCATAAGCTAGGCAGGGCAATTTTACATTTTATTATTCCATTTTCATATCTTTATATGTAATTTTAAATTTTTATATATCACTTAATAATCTTTATATATTGTACCTATGTTGCTCACGTATGACCACCCTAATATTGTGCCACCCTTATGGTGTCCAAGAGCTGAGCCAGCAAAGTGCACCGCTATGGGCCGTGCCTTTGTGCTATTGGTGGCCAGCGATCGTACGACTTTAACAATTTTGTGCTTGGTCACCGAAGATGCCACGAGCATCCGGCCATACGTTTTACTTTTTGTCAACTTAAGTTTAGTTCACTTTGTATTCCCAATGAATAAAGAGCCAAAGCTCGCTAAAGGAAACTCCGGCAATCGCCGTTAACGATTTATTAATTTTATACCCCGTCTGAGTCTCAAGGCCAGCGGGTGGAAAGAGGGCAGTTACCCTCTCATCCTAATCAACCTATTTCTACAAGTTGATGCCACGGGCCAACCGGCCACCTTCTACACCCATTGCGACTAAGACTACTAGCTGCAACCACGGTCTACCGATCCCCCCGCCACGGACGTATAATCAGCCGGCACCCAAAATACATAATTGGCGCCCAACCAAAGGAATAATATTAAATAGATTAATATTCGAACTCCACCCCTGAAGTAATATAATATGTAAGTAGCTGAACGCCAACGATAGCTAAAGGTCTACCCAAAAACAAAAAAAAAAAAACACACAACTACCAGTGCCTCAAGTGAATACAATTTCCTATGGCCAGCAATAAGAATTTTATTAAAATATGAAAAATGACACGATTTTCGATTTCTGATTTTTGATTTTTTTGAGTGCGTGACAAAAAAAAAAGTCAAGTAACTCCAAGTTACGTACACTTGTACTAGCAGTTTTATGTGAATAAATAATGCAAATAATTAAATGACAAAATATTCCATATTCTTGGTGTTGATTTGATTTTCGATTTTAGATTTTTTCGAGTGCATGATAAAATAAAAAAAAATACATAACTCAAATAACGCACACTGGTGCCAAAGCTATAAATATTTTATAACAAAGTTTGTTTTACAAAGTTTGCCACTCGCTTTTTTCCTTGTCCCTTTTTACAAGTTGATCCACAGTGCCTGTGCTTATATTGAATTTTGTACCGAATTAATCCAGTGTATCTTTGTTAATAGTCGATTGACCAATATCTGTTGTCTCGCTCCCTGATTGTTCCGTAACTTGAATTTGTTCTTGGTATAAATTAATCCGACATTTATGTGTTTTAAGTGAGGCTTCAATATTGACGCGAAGAAATCACCTCGACCTTTTTCTCTAATTTTTGCGGTTTTGGCCACGGTGCCTGTGTTGATATTGCAGAAAAGTGGCCCCATCAAAACAAATTGTCCTCGCATTTGTCCAGTATATCAGCCGTTAACTTACTCAGCTCCCTTTAGCTGCCAGTGAGTTGGGAGTATAGGGAAGTGAAGCAAGAAATTGATAGCGACGGTAGCGAAGAAGTAGGATTCTGCCCCGTAGTAAGAAACATAGACCAACCAGAGATGAACGCGGAAATGGTCCAGGCGATTGTCGCAAATGCTGTCGGCACCGCTCTTGCCGCGCAGGAAGAGCGTTTAAGAAGCGCCTTTGCCTCAGAGTTAGAATTTGTTAGAACGCAGGTTAGCGCGCTGACGGTGCAAGCGCCGCAGGTTCAGGTTTATCAAAGGGCAGTACCGAACCCTGAAATAAAATGCGATGTCAAATTAGACATTGTAAAATCTCTGCCAACATTCAAGGGAAGCCACGACGAATACGTATCGTGGAGGAAGGCTGCATCAGATGCATATGAAGTATTTAAAAAATACGACGGCAGCGAAGCCCACTACGAGGCCGTTGTTATTATTAAAAACAAAATTTGCGGTCCCGCTCGGTCACTCCTCGCGTCCCACAACACCGTATTAAATTTCGATGCAATTCTAGCCAGGCTAGATTGCACATACGCGGACGAAACGTCCCTAAGGGTGCTACGTCAGAATTTGGAAATGGTTCGGCAAGGAGATGCCGACCTTATTGCGTACTATGACGAGGTCGAGAGGAAACTCATGCTCGTCACCAACAAGATAGTTATGTCACATAATACGGACACAGCAACCATCCTGAATAAGGAGGTTAGGGGTGACGCCCTTCATGCATTCATTGCAGGGCTTAAAACTTAAATCACTCGTGCTACCAGCACAACCCAAAGACCTTCCGTCCGCACCAGCGCTAGCGCGAGAGGCTGAGAACAGCATTGAAAGAAGTGCGTTCGCGGCATCTTACGCAAAAGCCATAGAAGACAAGTCCCCCTTTAATGAGGGCAATAGACGCAACAATAAGGGTCAGGGAAAGCAATGGAAAGGTGAGGATAAAAATCCGCACTTCATTCCTATGCAGGGACAAGGCAAGCCTCATGAGGACAACCTCTGGCCGAAGCGCAGGGATCCTGAAACCGTAGACCAGAATAAAGTTCAACCCATGGAGGTAGACCCCTAGACGGCCAAATTCAGGCAGGAATCAAGCTGGGGAAAGCCATAAAGTAATTACAATTACAAAAGTCAGAACTCGTCTCAGCGTCAATCGGGCCAAAGACGCCAACGCGTTAATAATATAGACCAACCCCAACAGGAGGAGGCAGGTTACTCCGCCACAGCTGAGGCTGAAGTTGCCAACATTGAGGAAGACAGTGACACTGCCGAACTTAATGACCTCCTTCATTTTTTAGGGAGCGCTCCCGACTGCCGTTCGTCGAACGACAGTTGGCTAACAGAACACTAAAAATCCTCATCAACACGGGGGCGGCAAAAAATTACGTTAATCCCGTAAAGGAGCTAAGAAATGTAATGCCGGTCGAGACCCCCTTCACTGTGAGCTCTATTCACGGCTCCAGTGACGTCAAAAACAAATGCATAATGCGCATTTTTGGGCTAGACGCCCCATTTTCGATGCAATAATAGGCTTCAACTCGCTAACGCGAGCAGGAGTAGCATTGGACTTAGGCAACAGCGTAAAAAAATACTCAAACGTCACCGAAAAGCTCAAATTCTTTGACTGTGATAACGTCAATTTCACCAAAATCGATGACATACAGGTACCAAGTTCGGCGAAAGCCGAATTCAAAAAAATTATTCTGAAAAGAATTAAGGTGTTTTCGTCCTCTAACGAGGCACTTACCTTTAACACCTCGGTCATCGCTACTATTCGAACTATGAGCGACGAACCCGTCTACTCCAAATTATACCCCTATCCTATGGGGGCAGCAGATTTAGTTAACAAAGAAATCAAGGAACTGCTGAATAATGGGGTAATTAGACCGTCCAGATCCCCATACAACAGCCCTACTTGGGTGGTTGACAAAAAAGGGACTTACGGTAATGGCATCAGGAAGAAGCGATTAGTAATCGACTTCAAAAAGCTGAACAAGCGAACAGTCGCCGATGGCTATCCCATGCCAAGTATACCCATGATTCTAGCGAACTTGGGAAAAGCCAAATTCTTTACTACCCTAGACTTGAAGTCAGGGTATCATCAAATATACCTGGCTGAAAAAGACCGAGAAAAAACCTCGTTCTCAGTTAATGGAGGGAAGTACGAATTTTGCCGACTACCTTTCGACCTAAAAAACGCAGGTAGTATTTTCCAAAGAGCCATCGATGATGTGCTGCGGGAAGAAATTGGCAAAATATGTTACGTCTACGTTGATGACGCTATAATTTTTTCCGAAAGTGAAACGGAACATGTTAAGCACATTGACATAGTGCTTAAGCGCCTGCTCGATGCCAACATGAGGGTGGCACGGGAAAAGACGAAGTTGTTTAAAGAGAGCGTAGAATTTTTAGGATTCATTGTCACTAGAGGAGAAACCAAAACAGATCCAGAAAAAGTTAGGGCAATAAAAGAGTTCCCCGAACCAAAAAATCTGTTTAGCCTCAGGTCCTTCCTTGGCCTGGCAAGCTATTACAGAAGTTTTGTAAAAATCTTTGCCGCTATTGCTAGACCTCTGACCGCCATGCTCAAAGGGGAAAACGGAACGGTCAGCAAGAATATGTCGAAAAAGTAGCTGTCAGGTTCGATGAAACCCAGCGAAACGCATTCGACCACCTTCGTAATATCTTGGCATCAGAAGATGTCATATTGACATACCCCGATTTTAAGTTACCGTTTGACTTAACCACCGACGCTTCAGCGTGTGGAATAGGTGCGGTATTATCTCAACATGAAAGACCCATTACCATGATTTCGCGTACACTAAAAGACTGCGAACTAAACTACGCCACCAACGAAAGGGAATTGTTGGCGATAGTCTGGGCAATAGGCAAACTACAGAATTACCTATACGGTACCAAGGAGGTACGGATCTTCACAGACCACAAGCTTCTTACATATGCGGTATCCGACAAAAATACCAACGCTAAGATTAAGCGATGGAAGGCCTTTATTGATGAGAACAACGGGAAAGTGTTCTACACACCCGGAAAACAAAACCTTGTAGCTGACGCGCTGTCTCGGCAACCCCTGAACAACTTAGAGGCTGAGGCCCGGTCCGATGCAGCCACGGTGCATAGTGAGCTTTCGCTCTCGTATACCATAGAAACCACTGACAAACCCCTAAACTGCTTCAGAAACCAAATCATTTTGGAAGAGGCAAGCGAACCGCTTCGGTGAGACTTCATTGTTTTCGGCAATAGAACTCGCCACATAATTAACTTTAATAACAAAGACTTGCTTGCTGAATCCGTTAAAGAGATTATCACCGCCAACGTTGTGAACGCGATTCACTGTGATTGCCCTACCCTGGCTTGCGTTCAACATGCCTTGAGACAGGAGTTCCCTGCAACAAAGTTTTGGCATTGTAAATCCTTCGTCAGCGACATTACCAATGCCAATGAACAGCTTGAGATCACTAACACCGAGCACAATCGCGCCCATCGGGCTGCGCAGGAGAACGCAAAACAAATCCTCCGGGATTATTACTTCCCGAACATGAAATCCTAAGAAGCAGGAATTAGGAAATACACCTATCCCTTCATACGTAGGAGAAATGTTGCATATCGACATTTTTTCAACTGACAAAAAAATCTTCTTAACCTTTATTGACAAATTGTCCAAATTTGCCATCGTACAACCCTTAGTTTCTAGGGCAATAATAGATGTACGAGCTCCTATTCTCCAATTGGTAAATTTCTACCCAAATATTAAAACCATATACTGCGACAACGAGGCCTCTTTCAACTCCGAAACAATCACATCATTGCTGAAAAACCAATACAGCATCGATGTTGTCAATGCGCCACCGCTACACAGTAGCTCCAATGGCCAAGTAGAAAGATTTCACGGTACTCTGGCAGAAATCGCCAGATGCCTCAAAATGGATAAAAAAAAATCGAGGATACTGTGGAACTGATATTGCGGTCTACAGTAGAATACAATAGGTCGCTACATTCGGTCACAGAATTTAGGCCAGTGGAGGTCATCCACGCCAGCAGCGACGAGATCAAACTGGCAATTAAAGCCAAAATTGACAAAGCGCAACAGTCTAACCTGGACAGAATTAATCCTTCCAGACAGAACCGAGTCTTCGAAGTTGGTGAAAAAGTGCACCTATGTAACAACAGGAGATTAGGGAACAAGTTGACGCCACTTTATTCGGAAGAGCGTGTGGAAGCAGATCTGGGAACATCTGCTCTTATTAGGGGGAGGGTGGTCCATAAGGACAACATTAGATAGGCATTTTTCCTGCCACATTCGTCCTTATCTTAACACTCAATGTAATATAATTTCCACAGGCCTGCCATAATATCCATCGTACTGATGTCCACCGCAAGCGCGCGGATCACCAGTATGGCCTGGTTAGGCACTCGACAAATTTGTCCGAGTTTTCTAGCATAATTGACTCCACGGTCAGAATGCTCGAACTGTTCCCACAATCCCACATGAGAAAGCTGCTGGAAGTTGACATCGAGCATGCCCAGAATATTTTGGATGAGCTCAAGATACACCAGAGGATGGCCAGGAGCCTTGATTTTTTGGGCTCAGTCCTTAAGGTCGTGGCGGGTACGCCCGACGCGGATGATCTTAGTAGAATTAATACGAATCAGGCATCGCTTATTGAAGCTAACAATAGACAGGTTGTTATTAACACAGAAACACAAAAACACATTAACTTACTCACAGACAATAGGATCCACAAGGAGAAAAGGGACGGGCTTGTTGATTCAGGTCATTTGTTCGAAACACTCCTCACCAGGAATAGGATGCTAATCTCCGAAATCCAAAATTATATGCTCACTATTACCCTCGCTAAAAATAACATTATAAATCCTACTATATTCAATCATAACGACCTAAAGGCTATCTTTGACGAGCAGCTTACTGAGGTCCCCATATTTAGTCTCATGGATGTTTCTAAAATTAAAATTTTCCAATCTAACGTTGTCATTCATATTGTAGTACAGTATCCTATCCACCCACGATACCTGCGCCCGTCAATTGCACGCAGGCGGGGCGGCTGCCTGCCGCACTCGTCCTAGCAACCTGGAACCCCTTATAGTCGTAGATGACGGGGTAATTGACGACGGGCCCACTACCACCATAAAAGGGGCCCATCTCATCACCTTCGAGAGGAAAGCGATCATAAACGACTCTGTCTACCTAAACCTCAACAACTCGGTTAATAAGAGTCCGGGGATTGCGGCCTCACCCCTACTCAATACCACGGGGCATGAGCATATACTAAGCTTTCCGCTATTGCAGCGGATGAACGAACACATCCTGCGCTTAGAGCTTTGTATTCCCAATGAATAAAGAGCCAAAGCTCGCTAAAGGAAACTCCGGCAATCGCCGTTAACGTTTTATTAATTTTATACCCCGTCTGAGTCTCAAGGCCAGCGGGTAGTAAGAGGGCAGTTACTCTCTCTTCCTAATCAACCTATTTCTACAAGTTGATGCCACGGGCCAACCGGCCACCTTCTACACCCATTGCGGCTAAGACTACTAGCTGCAACCACGGTCTACTGACCCCCCCGCCACGGACGAATAGCCAACCGGCTTCACCCCCGCCACGGACGTATAGCCAGCCGGCACCCAAAATACATAATTTATATGTATGTATGTAAATAACGCACGATAAATGTCAAGCTGCTGCTCTGTAACACTTTCTTTTATCAATAGTTATAAAAGTATGTATATAACGTCGGGGTCAACAAATGTTGAGCTATTGAGCCTTTTCAAGAACTTTAGAATTTGTTAAATAGATAACACGATTTGGTTTTTCTTTCAATAAATTTTAATATAAGTTTATTTGATGCAGTTGAAGTTTTATAAAAGATTGTTTTTGATTACGGCAGGCGGACCCGAATTGGTACGTGCCAGCTTCAAAACGACGAATTTTCTGTTTTACAACGTTAGGCGAAAATGCAGGTAGCCAATGCGAACCAAATGCACGAAACGAACGATTCGAACTGACTAGCTAGCTGCGCAACACCGATCACGAAGCCAAGACCGAATGTCAAAGCAAAAGGTTATGGCAAAGATAAGAGCGCAGCTGAAATAAAATAGGCTCAAGAGTGACTTAAGTAGTTACTTCGCAGAGCATCGCATGAAGTGCAATGTTCTGAGTGAACAATTTAAAAATTACTCCAACTGTATGGGCTGCGTAGCCAAACATTCACCCCCCGTTGGAAGGCATGGGCTTTCAACCGAGTCCTCGACAGGGAGCAGGCATAGCTTGTTAACGGCTCTCTTCATAGCTCCTGTCGCCATTTGGAGCGTTGCTGCAGAAGAGTCAGATACTTCTCTCCCCAACGAGTCCAGAACACCTATTGCAAGCGCTGGTAGCCATCCAGACGATTGAACTGAAGACGCGTTAAGTCAGGGTCAACGAACGATGAATTAGGGCCACCAGTTAGGAAGTGAACTGGAGTGAACACATCTAAGTCACCAGGAAGTGGAAGCAATGGCCTTGAATTCATAATCGAAGATATGCTGCGGACAAGGGTGCGTAGTTTTTCGAAACTCAGAGCACAGGAACCAACAGCGCGATAAAACTTATGTTTCGGTGACTTGACTGCGGCTTCCCAGAGTCCTCCAAAATGTGGTGATCGAGGGGGAATGAATTTCCATATGATTGCGGCTGAGAGATAGTTGCTTCAACTCCAGTAGCTCGTTCTTAGCACCAACAAAATTCGTTGCGTTGTCCAACCAGATCTGGAGCGGTTTGCCGCGAGTGGAGATGAATCTCTTTAACGCATTCAAGAACGAAGCCGTAGATAAATCCTTTACCAACTCCAGATGCACTGCCTTTGTTGCGAAATAAACGAAGACGCTCATATAGCATTTGACAGGAGCCTTATTCGGAACATCTGGTTTGTAGAAAAATGGTCTGCAATAATCAACACCTGTGACTTCAAAAGCTGGGCAGCCATTCAAGCGTTCTTTGGGAAGATCAGCCATGATGTGCTCTACTAAACGAGGCTTCGCCCGAAAGCATCTGACACATTTTCCAACCACTCTGGGTACAGTCTTCCTTCGGCCAATCGGCCAATACTGCAGACGAATATGAGCAAGAACTGCCCGTGGACCAGCGTGCAAGTTCCGTTCATGAAAGTTTAAAATGAGCGAATTAGTAATTGGATGCTGCCTTGGAAGAATTATTGGATGACGTGCTTCGAAGTCCAGCGCGGAGTTTTTTAAACGACCATCAACTCTGAGAAGGCCGAAATCATCCAAGAATGCGTTCAGAGGCGCGATGCAGCTGGATGGCTTAACAGCTCTATTTGCCTTTAGCGTTTTAATCTCTTTTGCTAAGTGTGCACTCTGGACGAGACGTAATAAGAGGCGACTACCATGTTGCATGTCAAGCACTGTTAATCCAGGGTGTCTGACTCTATGTATGAATTTATAGACATATGCGATACTACGTTGCATTGTATTAAAACAGTTAGCGTATTTACAAGTGGCAGATATGTCGACTAAGGCAGAAGCAACAATTAGGACGCTTTTCCTTAGTTGGAGCTTTGGTTTTTCTGGCAGACAAGAAGCCGGCCAGTCCGATTTATTTCCACAAAGGAACTGAGGGCCGTTGAACCAGAGTGGCGAGTTATATAGTTCATGTGTTCATGTGGAGTATGTCCGCCGGATTGAAAGAACTGGGAACGTGGCGCCATTCCATGCCATGGGTTAGCTCTTGAATGGCGGAAACTCCATTAGCTACCAAAAAGTTTAAATTCGATAAAATTTTCCTCCAAAGAGATTGATCCTCGATATGTCATGCATAACATTAGCTAACAGAACGGCACCACAGAGTTCCAGCTTTGGAACTCTTATTGTTTTCAATGAAGCTACTCGAGACTTGGAGCATAACAGCTGACCACTATAAAGATGCCGTCGAGAAATTATATAAATGCAGGCTCCATACGCTTCGATGCTGGCGTAGCAGAAACCATGCACTTCTACCTCTCTTCCACCTGGTGTTAACACAAGGCGAGGGAATTTAAACAACTGCGCCTTCTCAAAACTGCTACAGAGATCATGCCAAGCCGATGCTAATACTGATGGCAGGCTCTCGTCCCAATTGAGCCTTTCTTTCCAAATCTGTTGCAAGAAAATCTTAGCCTTCGATATTACTGGTCCTATAAGTCCATATGGGTCGTATAAACGGGCTATAGTTTAGAGAATCGATCTCTTAGATGGCTTGATCTCCGAGAGTTTTAGTTATGTCGCTCCCATCATCAAACTTAAGAAAAGATTCCCTATCTTCTTTTGCTATACCATGCAGTACAGCAGATTGGCTAGAGCACCATTTCCGCAGCTTAAAACCGCCATTCGCCAAAATGCCAAACGTCTGTTTAAAAATTTCGAATGCCTCTTGAATCGAATCCCCACCAGAAATGAGATCGTCCACATAGAAATCGCGCCTTAGGAACCGAGATCCAATGGGAAACGCGTTTTCTTCATCCATGGACAATTGATGCATGGCACGAACAGATAGAAACGATGCTGGTTTTGTGCCATATGTAAATGTATCGAATTTAAAAATCTTTATATCATCGTTAGGCGAGTCTCGCCACAAAATATATTGGAGAAAATCATCCGGTGTTGTAAGGCGTACGCAGCGATACATTTTTCCTTTGTCACCTGTTAAGCCAACAGGAAATGTACGAAAGCGAAGAAGGATATGAAATAATGAGCTTTGAATGACAGGTCCAGCCATTAACAGTTCATTTAATGAATATCCTTATGAGGTGGCTACGGAATCGTCCAACACGACTCTCACCTTTGTCGTAGAACTATCCTCTTTAAACACACAATGGTGAGGCAGAAAATATTTGCAGAGTCCCAGGGATTCTAGAGCGACGGTCGACATATGACCAAGATCTAAATATTCCTTTAAAAATTTTAAATAGTGAACCTGGAGATCAGGACGATTTTTTAGTTTTCTTTCAAGAGCCAGGAAAAGAAGGAAAGCTTTCTGATACGAGTTCCCTAATAGCTCCAAACTTCGCTTATTGGGTAAACGCACCGAGTATTGACCACTAGGTAATCTAGAGAATGTGCTAACAAAATGTTCTTCACAGTCATTTTCTTTCTTCGAGTGAGTAGGTATAGTGTTCAAGCAAACTTCTATCTTCCAAAATCGTCGCACTATCTCCTGGGAAAAGCTTTATGTGGCCAACACAGAGAAGTTCATAAAATAGACTAGCTCCTAGCAGTAAGTCCACGCTTTGGGACGCAAAGAACAATGGATCTGCGAGTCTTATGTTAGGGAGTGTTCCAATTTGTGGTATTAATTGCGAAACTTGGTGAAACACAGCAGTGAGGCATGTCGAATACCTTGAGACTTGCGATTGAAGAGTGACAGTGACCATGGCGCCTTCTGTGGCAAAACGAGAATCTCCAAGACCAGAGACAATGGCTGATGATTTATTCTTTCGTAATTGAAGCTGCTGAGCAAGACTAGAGGTTATCAGATGAAGCTGAGAGCCAGAGGCCAAAAGGGCACGACACGGTATTAATGTGCCGAATCGATTTTTGACAAGAACTGTATGAGTAGTATCAAAGTTAAACTGAAGTCGCTCGGTTTGCTTCAATCTAACACTTAGACCGCATTAATCAAAGGAGCCAAGAGAAACGTTGCCTAACATATTTTACGGCGTCTTCAAGCTTTCATAAATTGAAATTGCCTTGCGCTTCAAAAAAGTCACATTGTTTGCAGAGGGCACTGGACTTGTAGCGTTAAGCGACATTGCAAGCGAGCGTTGTAAACAGCCAAAGGTTATATGCAAGAACAGTTATGCAAAGCAACGGCGATCGTTTGTACGTAAATACCGAACGAAATAGACAGTTCGGCACTCGCAAGCTAAGAAGAGCAAGGAGCAAACGGCAACTGCTTGTATATATGTATGTATGTAAATAACGCACGATAAATATCAAGCTGCTGCTCTGTAACACTTTCTTTTATCAATAGTTATAAAAGTATGTATATAACGTCGGGGTCACCAAATGTTGAGCTATTGAGCCTTTTCAGTAACTTTAGAATTTGTTAAATAGATAACACGATTTTGTTTTTCTTTCAATAAATTTTAATATAAGTTTATTTGATACAGTTGAAGTTTTATAAAAGATTGTTTTTGATTACGGCAGGCGGACCCGAATTGGTATGTGCCACCTTCAAAACGACGAATTTTGTATTTTACAATGTTAAGCGAAAATGCAGGTAGCCAATGCGAACCAAATGCACGAAACGAACGATTCGAACTGACTAGCTCGCTGGGCAACAGCGATCACGAAGCCAAGACCGAATGTCAAAGCAAAAGGTTATGGCAAAGATAAGAGCGCAGCTGAAATAAAATAGACTCAAGAGTGACTTAAGTAGTTACTTCGCAGAGCATCGAATGTAGTGCAATGTTCTGAGTGAACAATTCAAAAATTAATCCAACTTTATGGGCTGCGTAGCCAAACATTCTCCCCCCGTTGGAAGGCATGGGCCTTCAACCGAGTCCTAGCAGGCACAGCTTGTTAACGGCTCTCTTCATAGCTCCTGTTGAGGTGTGCAAGATGATCTTCGTAACTTTGGCAAGTGGCCACCTGAAGGGTAGCAGATTTTCGTCCTTGA
The DNA here is from genome assembly GCA_035047465.1 of Drosophila sordidula. Lineage (NCBI taxonomy): Eukaryota > Metazoa > Arthropoda > Insecta > Diptera > Drosophilidae > Drosophila > Drosophila sordidula. The sequence continues at coordinate 48,236 of JAWNPQ010000112.1, forward strand.
CGAGAACGACGTCGTTGACGCATAGACCCGACTTGGAAGACGCCATTTGGAGCGTTGCTGCAGAAGAGTCAGATACTTCTCTCTCCAACGAGTCCAGAACACCTATTGCAAGCGCTGGTAGCCATCCAGACGATTGAACTGAAGTTGCGTTAACTCAGGCTCAACGAACGATGAGTTGGGGCCACCAGTTAGGAAGTGCACTGGAGTGAACACATCTAAGTCAGCAGGATCTTCTGAAAGTGGAAGCAATGGCCTTGAATTCATAATCGAAGATATGCTGCGGACAAGGGTGCGTAGTTTTTCGAAACTCAGAGCACAGGAACCAACAGCGCGATAAAAATGATGTTTCGCTGACTTGACTGCGGCTTCCCAGAGTCCTCCAAAATGTGGTGATCGAGGGGGAATGAATTTCCAATCGATCGGCCAAGCAAAAATTTGACACTGCGTCCATATGATTGCGGCTGAGAGATAGTTGCTTCAACTCCAGTAGCTCGTTCTTAGCACCAACAAAATTCGTTGCGTTGTCTAACCAGATCTGGAGCGGTTTGCCGCGAGTGGAGATGAATCTCTTTAACGCATTCAAGAACGAAGCCGTAGATAAATCCTTTACCAACTCCAGATGCACTTCCTTTTGGTGCAAAACAAACGAAGACGCTCATATAGCATTTGACTGGAGCCTTATTCGGAGCATCTGGATTGTAGAAAAATGGTCTGCAATAATCAACACCTGTGACTTCAAAAGCTGGGCAGCCATTCAAGCGTTCTTTGGGAAGATCAGCCATGATGTGCTCTACTAAACGAGGCTTCGCCCGAAAGCATCTGACACATTTTCCAACCACTCTGGGTACAGTCTTCCTTCGGCCAATTTAAAATGAGCGAATTAGTAATTGGATGCTGCCTTGGAAGAATTATTGGATGACGTGCTTCGAAGTCCAGCGCGGAGTTTTTTAAACGACCATCAACTCTGAGAAGGCCGAAATCATCCAAGAATGCGTTCAGAGGCGCGATGCAGCTGGATTGCTTAACAGCTCTATTTGCCTTTAGCGTTTTAATCTCTTTTGCTAAGTGTGCACTCTGGACGAGACGTAATAAGAGGCGACTACCATGTTGCATGTCAAGCACTGTTAATCCAGGGTGTCTGACTCTATGTATAAATTTATAGACATATGCGATAATACGCTGCATTGTATTAAAACAGTTGGCGTATTTACAAGTGGCAGATATGTCGACTAAGGCAGATGCAACAAGAAGGACGCTTTTCCTTAATTGGAGCTTTGGTTTTTCTGGCAGACATGAAGCCGGCCAGTCCGATTTATTTCCACAAAGGAACTGAGGGCCGTTGAACCAGAGTGGCGAGTTATATAGTTCATGTGTTCATGTGGAGTATGTCCGCCGGATTGAAAGAACTGGGAACGTGGCGCCATTCCATGCCATGGGTTAGCTCTTGAATGGCGGAAACTCCATTAGCTACCAAAACGTTTAAATTCGATAAAATTTTCCTCCAAAGAGATTGATCCTCGATATGTCATGCATAACATTAGCTAACAGAACGGCACCACAGAGTTCCCGCTTTGTAACTGTTATTGTTTTCAATGGAGCTACTCGAGACTTGGAGCATAACAGCTGACCACTATAAAGATGCCGTCGAGAAATTATCAAAATGCAGGCTCCATCGAGAATCGTTTGTTCTCGCATTCGCAACGGTCGTGTTTTTTTCTTGCGCCTCGATTTGTCTAATTTTCACTAATTTAAATCAATCTAAATTTCGATTGCATTGGCCTTAAAATTTTATTACAACAGTGTGATTCATTTTCGGTTCTGTGAAACACATTGTTTTGTTGATTTATATTCTTTTAAATTAATTGTCATTTGAGTTTCAAATACAACAACAAACTGCAGCGCAAGCAAACTGATTGTCTTGTGCAGTTGCATTGCTTCGTTTTTGCATTTTCGCTCTTGCTGACATTCCGCGCTCTAAAACTCTCTTCAAAACTCTCTCCGCGCTAATATTGTTGTTGGTGTTGGTCGGCTGTTTTGTTTTGTTTTTTTCTCTTCATTATTTTTGCTTTGGTTATTCCCGTTGCTTATTTCGGTCGTCGCGCCCGCGCTGTTTATTGTTTGTATTGTTGTTGTAACTACAAATCAGCACCAATCTCAATTTCAACCCTAGAGTGCTTATTTTTTTTCTCTTTTTTTCTTTAACACATTCATTTTTTTTTTCTCTGCGCAGAATATGTTATTTTTATTTTTGTATTTATTCTTTTATAATGTTTGTCTGAAATAAGCAAGATTACCAGGTGCGTGCAAACGTAAAGATGGGATTTGTTTGCTGCTGGCTGTGTGACAATATGTCGCACGAAAAATGCGCTGGCCTCAACGGCCGTATTATCGACCTGATTGAGTCCAAATCAGGTTTAAAGTGGACTTGCGAGTCATGCAGGGATGTTGAAAGAAACATGATGGGATTCATGAGGCAGACACAGAGGGGCTTTGGAGATATCTTCGGCCAGTTTAAAAAACTGTCCGACGGTTTCTCCGCTCTGGATAATGAGTTCAAAGCTATGAAGCTTTTGAACGAATCTCCAAGGCGTAAAAAAGCCAATTTTAGGCTGTCGATTGGCCCAAATGAAATTTCTGCCCCTGCAGAACTGCCCACTACATCCGCTAATTTACAATTAATTAATTTTTCATCCCCCTCTCCAAACATCAAAGACAGAAGTGACCAAACCAACATAGTTCCCATGGATGTTGCTCCTTCTGATCCCGAACCTTTTTCTGATTCGGTAGTTATTAGCCCTGTTGACACTGATCAACTTTCTGGTGCTAGTAAACCAACCGAATCAAATGGTATATTATCGAAGGCTACTGCTTCATTAGAAGCTATAGCTAAGGTTCCAAATGTGACCCTTGTAGGTGTTCCACAGAAAAAACAAATAATTGTTTCTAGGTTTGCTCCTGATACTACATCTGATGATGTCAAGGCCTTTATTTTGGCTAAACTAAAAGCCAATATTACTGTGAGAAAATTCAAATTTTCATATATTCGGGAAATTTCGTCTTTTAAATTAAGTGTTCCGGCCGAACATTTCAGCAACATTTGCTGTAAAGAGTTCTGGCCAGACCACTTAATCATTAAAGAATACACTGCGAAAAAGAAAAATCGGCCTCCGATTGCACTTCCGCCTTCTGCTGTCAATCTAAGCCCACCTCTTGCAGTCTCTATTAGTACAAAAAACTAACATCCTCCCTCTCACTTGGCTACCAGAATGTAAGAGGTCTTTGTAGCAAGCATTGTAATCTTAATCTTAGTAGCCTATCTTTTCATTTTCATGCCTTCTCTGAGACATGGTTAAGGCCCGACATCCTAAATTTTGAAATACTATCTAACAAATTCTCTATCTATAGAAAAGACCGCACTTCTCGTCGTGGTGGTGGTGTGCTTATTGCTGTTGATGCTGATTTATTCTCGGAGATAGTAATAACTAACTTTTGTACAGATATAGAATTTGTTGCCGTCAAATTGTGCATTAATGGTGTCTGCCTTTTTATTACTTGTTCCTATATTCCTCCTTCCTCAGATAATTCTGTCTATTCGATGCACTTTTCTCCTATGCATTCTGTCTCTGCTATGCTTTCCGATCGTGATTTTCTTGTAGTTCTGGGTGATTTCAATATAGCTGGAACTACGTGGATCTCTAGTCTCGATTCTAGCGTCTTGAGCTCCACGACCCAAAATGATTTTCTCGATAAATTATTTGGGATGTCATTATGTCAAATCAATGCTATCCCAAATTCTCTTAATAAAATGCTTGATCTTGTTTTTGTTTTGGATCAATCTTTCTTGTCAGTTTCCCGTACTGAGCCTATATCATGTCCGGAAGATCCCTATCACCCCACTTTAGAGGTGTTGATTGATTGCTCGATCTAATTTCTCTGTCCTCAATAACCAATATTATAAGGATTACTTGAAATGTTGTAGAATACAGTTCCAGCGGGATCCTAAAAGTTTCTATAACTTCGTTAATGTGAAGCGTAAATCGTCAACACTACCATCAACTCTATTTTTTGAAGAAGCGTCTGATCAGGCTATTGCCGATTTATTCGCAACATTTTTTCAAACTACTTATAATTCGCAAAATTATGTTCCTGCTCTGCCATATCCTTATCATATAAATGTTTCTAACTGCATTTTTGGGCCTTTGATCACAGAAATTTCACTATTAATGGCTAATGGTTATCAAGCCCGATTTTTACCGGAACCTGATGGAGTACCAGGTTGCGTGCTTAGATACTGTGCTGAAGGTCTCTCAAAGCCTTTGTATAAATTATTTTATTTGTCCGTGGAGTTAAGTTCATTTCCTAATATTTGAAAGAATCATTTATTATTCCTCTCCTTAGAAAAGGAAACAAGTCTAATGTTCAATACTATAGAGGTATTTCTAAGTTGTCCGCTATTCCAAAGATTTTTGAGAAGTTGATAACTTTTCAATTACAACAGCTTTGTAGATCTATAATTTCACCCTGCCAGCACGGGTCTATGAAATATAGATCTACTACCACTAACTTATTGAAATTCACGTCTGTTGTTATTAAAGGATTCCAAAATAAAATGCAAACAGATGTCATTTACACTGATTTCAGTAAAGCGTTTGACTCTGTTAATCATTCGCTTTTACTGCATAAGCTTCATCTTCTGGGATTTCCAAATAACTTAATTATCTGGATATCTAACTATTTATCCTTAAGGACCCAAAAAGTTTACTTCAAAGGTCTTGTCTCTAAACCTGTTCAAGTTACTTCCGGAGTACCACAAGGAAGTCACCTTGGTCCGTTATTATTCACCTTATTCATAAATGACCTTCCTTCTGTAATAAACCACTCTCGGGTACTGATGTACGCCGATGACGTAAAACTTTGCCTATCGTCTACCAATTCTCTAGCTGCCCAAAGTTTACAATCCGACCTTGACAGTTTCTAAACCTGGTGTCAAGTAAATTTATTAAATCTTAATTACAGTAAGTGCAAATTTATGTCCTTCTATAGACGAATGCCATTTTTCAATAATTATTTCCTTAATGGTAAACCCCTTGAGCGTATTGAGTCAGTTAACGATTTGGGTATTCTTCTTGATGCCAAGCTCAAGTTTAGCAAGCATATTTCTTCTGTTGCAAATCGAGCTTTTAGAGTCCTGGGATTCATAAAGCGCTGGTCGAAAGAATTTGACGATCCCTATGTTACTAAAACTCTATATACTTCACTTGTTCGTCCAATTCTTGAATATGGTTCTTGTATATGGTGTCCCTAATACAAGGTTCATCAGGATAGAATTGAATCTGTACAAAAACAATTTCTGCTTTTTGCCCTCCGGGGTCTTAACTGGAATACTAATTATCGCATGCCTTCCTACCATAGTAGACTTTTACTAATAAATCTTCCCTCGCTTTCTAATCGTAGAGCCCTGCTTGGTGTAATCTTCTTACACAAACTAATTAATGGGGAAAGTGGTTCTCCGAATTAATCAGCCAAATTAGTTTTGCGGTTCCGAGTAGAAATACGAGGAATTTTCTACCGCTATCTCTTGAAATGTGTCATAGTAACTATTCTATTCATAATCCTTTTCGTATCTTATGTTCTAATTATAATAATATTTTCCGAATAATAAGTAAAGCTACTTCTATTACTATCCTTAAAACTTTAGTCCTTTTCCATCGGTCAATTTGTTCGCGATCATCGTCACCGCACGTTATGCGGCGCGCCCCTCGTTCGGTTGGGCGGGAGGTGGGTGCCATTTTGCCTGGGTCCGCGCGTTAACAAGCCCGTGCTTGGTATCGTTGGGCCACTTGAATGTACTGCTCGTTAGTACATCTACGTCCAAATAAAAAAATACGCTTCGATGCTGGCGTCGCAGAAACCATGCACTTCTACCTCTCTTCCACCTGGTGTTAACACAAGGCGAGGGAATTTAAACAACTGTGCCTTCTCAAAACTGCTACAGAGATCATGCCAAGCCGATGCTAATACTGATGGCAGGCTCTCGTCCCAATTGAGTCTTTCTTTCCAAATCTGCTGCAAGAAGATCTTAGGTCGTATAAACGGGCTATAGTTGAGAGAATCGATCTCTTAGATGGCTTGATCTCCGAGAGTTTTAGTTATGTCGCTCCCATCATCAAACTTAAGAAAAGATTCCCTATCTTCTTTTGCTATACCATGCAGTACAGCAGAATGGCTAGAGCACCATTTCCGCAGCTTAAAACCGCCGTTCGCCATAATGCCAAACGTCTGTTTGAAAATTTCGAATTACTCTTGAATCGAATCCCCACCAGAAATGAGATCGTCCACATAGAAATCTTCACCCATGGACAATTGATGCATGGCACGAACAGATAGAAACGATGCTGGTTTTGTGCCATATGTAAATGTATCGAATTTAAAAATCTTTATATCATCGTTAGGCGAGTCTCGCCACAAAATATATTGGAGAAAATCATCCGGTGTTGTAAGGCGTACGCAGCGATACATTTTTCCTTTGTCACCTGTTAAGCCAACAGGAAATGTACGAAAGCGAAGAAGGATATGAAATAATGAGCTTTGAATGACAGGTCCAGCCATTAACAGTTCATTTAATGAATATCCTTATGAGGTGGCTACGGAATCGTCCAACACGACTCTCACCTTTGTCGTAGAACTATCCTCTTTAAACACACAATGGTGAGGCAGAAAATATTTGCAGAGTCCCAGGGATTCTAGAGCGACGGTCGACATATGACCAAGATCTAAATATTCCTTTAAAAATTGTAAATAGTGAACCTGGAGATCAGGACGATTTTTTAGTTTTCTTTCAAGAGCCAGGAAACGAAGGAAAGCTTTCTGATACGAGTTCCCTAATAGCTCCAAACTTCGCTTATTGGGTAAACGCACCGAGTATTGACCACTAGGTAATCTAGAGAATGTGCTAACAAAATGTTCTTCACAGTCATTTTCTTTCTTCGAGTGAGTAGGTATAGTGTTCAAGCAAACTTCTATCTTCCAAAATCGTCGCACTATCTCCTGGGAAAAGCTTTATGTGGCCAACACAGAGAAGTTCATAAAATAGACTAGCTCCTAGCAGTAAGTCCACGCTTTGGGACGCAAAGAACAATGGATCTGCGAGTCTTATGTTAGGGAGTGTTCCAATTTGTGGTATTAATTGCGAAACTTGGTGAAACACAGCAGTGAGGCATGTCGAATACCTTGAGACTTGCGATTGAAGAGTGACAGTGACCATGGCGCCTTCTGTGGCAAAACGAGAATCTCCAAGACCAGAGACAATGGCTGATGATTTATTCTTTCGTAATTGAAGCTGCTGAGCAAGACTAGAGGTTATCAGATGAAGCTGAGAGCCAGAGGCCAAAAGGGCACGACACGGTATTAATGTGCCGGATCGATTTTTGACAAGAACTGTATGAGTAGTATCAAAGTTAAACTGAAGTCGCTCGGCTTCCTTCAATCTAACACTTAGACCGCATTAATCAAAGGAGCCAAGAGAAACGTTGCCAAACATATTTTGCGGCGTCTTCAAGCTTTCATAAATTGAAATTGCCTTGCGCTTCAAAAAAGTCACATTGTTTGCAGAGGGCACTGGACTTGTAGCGTTAAGCGACATTGCAAGCGAGCGTTGTAAACAGCCAAAGGTTATGTGCAAGAACAGTTATGCAAAGCAACGGCGATCGCTTGTACGTAAATACCGAACGAAATAGACAGTTCGGCACTCGCAAGCTAAGAAGAGCAAGGAGCAAACGGCAACTGCTTGTATATATGTATGTATGTAAATAACGCACGATAAATGTCAAGCTGCTGCTCTGTAACACTTTCTTTTATCAATAGTTATAAAAGTATGTATATAACGTCGGGGTCACCAAGCTGTTGAGCTATTGAGCCTTTTCAATAACTTTAGAATTTGTTAAATAGATAACACGATTTGGTTTTTCTTTCAATAAATTTTAATATAAGTTTATTTGATGCAGTTGAAGTTTTATAAAATATTGTTTTTGATTACGGCAGGCGGACCCGAATTGGTACGTGCCAGCTTCAAAACGACGAATTTTGTGTTTTACAACGTTAAGCGAAAATGCAGGTAGCCAATGCGAACCAAATGCACGAAACGAACGATTCGAACTGACTAGCTCGCTGCGCAACAGCGATCACTAAGCCAAGACCGAATGTCAAAGCAAAAGGTTATGGCACAGATAAGAGCGCAGCTTAAATAAAATAGACTCAATTCACTCACTAGTTGCTTCGCAGAGCAACAAAAGGAGCTCAATGTTCTGAGTGAACAGTTCAAAAATTACTTCAACTGTTTGGGCTGCGTAGCCAAACAGTGATATTTTTGAGACATTCTAACCGTGCGAAAAATAATTAATTAATTAATGTAGATTATAACAATCCTTGATGGGATTTATATTAGTATTTATTTTTATAAGGAATAAGACCGTTTGACAACAATTAACTTAATACAAAATCTGCTTTATACTGCGTTTCGCTTTATACGTTTAATGCCAAGCTCACGAGAATAACGACTCTTCTTTGATGTTTGATTTCATTCTGTTAAAATCCGATTGATAACTGTTAGCTTACAGAGCTGCCGGCCGCTACGCGTTAGACGTTGACTTTCAAACAGTACATTCGGCTGTCCTGACGGACCATCCGTCCCGGATAGGTCTATCCATGGTTTCATGAATTCCGCAACTGATGAAGTTCTATACGGTCCTTCAGTTTGATCCATTCTTATTACCTCGTATCTTCCGTGATTTCCCACCTTGACCACTTTGTACGGCCCTAGATACTTCCCTTAAGTTTTAACCCTGTCCCGTATTGGGTCCGTTTTATAGCTACCATATCGTTAACCTGGTATTTTCTGTCTTCTTTTCTTTTTAAATCAAAAGCCGTTTTATTTTCTTTCTGAATTGCTTTAATATTTTCTCTAGCTTCCTATCGAATTTTCTCACGCTCATCATCTAGCTCTTCAATGATTGACTGTTGGATAAGATCTTCTAAGTTCGGGTTATTTGGTATACACATGTCCAACCCAGTTAAAATCTTAAATGGTGATATTTTAGTACTTCGCGGCTCTACACAATTGATAATCTGCTGAACTTTACTCAAATGTTTATACCAAGTACCTCCATTTCCAATACTCATCTTTGACAACATTGGTATAATTATTTTGTGCATGCGCTCTACCTGGCCATTCCCACGTGGGACGCCTGTGGTAATCATTAAATGTTGTATATTTCGAGTTTCGCAATAGTCACGGAACAAATTGGAAGTAAATGCAGAACCTCTATCCGAAACTATTCTCAAAGGGTTCCCAAAATTTGTCGCTTGCTATTCTAAACACTTTATTACCTCCTCTACACCCGTACTGCGAGTAGAATACAACCAAACATATTTTGAAAATGCATCTACAACAACAAAAACATAATTATACTGTTTTTTCGTCATTTCCATCGGTCCAACATGGTCAACATGGTAGGTCAATAACGGTCTATCGCCCTTATCGATTGGCTGCAAGTACCCTTCACGCTTTCCAGATTTCTCATTGACGATAATGCATGCTACACAACTATTAACTATTCGAGCTGACTTTTCTTTCAATTTCGGGATGAAATAAGTCCTTTCGACTAAGTCCTGTGTACGCTTAGCGGAGAAATGACCTTGATTATGTGCCATCAATATAATTTCGTTTTCCATTTGTGCCGGCACTACAATGAGCTGTTTGTTTGGATCCTTATACAACACATGATTTTTAAGGTAATAGTCCTCATATGCCCTATCTTTCACTATTTCTCGTACGGCTTTCACCCAGTCGTCTGTTGATTGAGCCTCCTTCAATCTGTGAACTATACTTTCAGATAGCATATAACAAGAAACACGGCTTAATGCATCTACATGTTTCATCTTTGACCCTGACCGATGTTCTATGTTGTAATGAAAATCTTGTAAATACATTGCCCAACGAGCTATTCTCAATGGAACGTCCTTCTTTTTCATCGTCATTGTAAAGGCATTACAGTCCGTAACTATTTTAAACTGTATTTCTAACACATAAACACGCCATTTAGTCAACGCTTCAATTATCGCAAGTACCTCAAGATCATACGCTGGGTATTTTTCTTCGCACGGTTTGGTTTTGCGACTCATGTACTGAACCGGATGGAATAATCCATCTTCCAAATCTTTTTGTAGCAAAACTGCACCATAACCCCATTTCGACGCATCTGTATGTATTTCGGTCTCCAAAGTTGGGTTATATAACCGCAAAACAGGTCTGCTAGTCAATGCAGACTTAAGTTGCTCAAACGCAATTTGTTGAATATGCTTAAACTCGAATTTGGACTCCATTCGCAACAAATCTGATAGTGGCTTTGCTATGACAGCGTAACCTTCAATAAATTTTCTAAAATATGACGTCAGCCCCAGAAAACGTTGTATTGCCTTTTTATCTCTCAGCACTGGAAAATTAGCCACGGCTTGAGTCTTCTCATCACTTGCCCTAATCGTATTACATTCAATAATGTAACCCAGAAAATTTACCTTCGTCTGCAACAACTGACCTTTAGCCCAATTTATACGCAATCCATTCTGTGCAGCTACTACTTCCAAAACTTTACCTAATTTCAATATCCCCTCTTCCACATTTTTGCTCGGAATTATTACATCATCCATGTACACAACAGCGTCATTATTTTTCACTACGTTACGTAAAACTGCTGTTATAAACCGTGTAAACACAGCTGGCGAGTTTGAAATCCCAAATGGTACATATAAGAATTCGAACTGCCCACCTTGTGTTACAAAAGACGTGTACTTTTGTGAGTCTTCTTCAATCGGGACATGAAAAAAACCGTTAGTCAACAGCTTTTCTAACACATCGTCCATATGTGCCATTGGAAAGTTATCTCGAACTATTTTTTCATTGAGCTTCCTATAGTCGCAACATAAACGCTTTTCCCCGTTCTTCTTCGCGACTAACACTACTGGTGATGCATATTCTGATACACTTGGTTTGAAATTTCATCTCTTAACCATTCTTCTACCTGTCTATCGACAATTTTTTGCTCACAAATGGCTAAGCGTCTAAGATGTTGAAATACTGGAATATCATCGGTTAGTATTATTTTCATTTTTACAGGTGCATCTACAATCCTTTGAGGTTGATAATTTTGTACCATATTTCTAACCTCCCTAGCATTATCTTCATTCAGATGAGACAAATCAACACCAATGTCAGTTTCTACATTATCTGTTGCTAGCATGCAAACTCCTTTAAATTCATCCAACAACTCCGCTCCTGAAGACTCTATTAGCGGATCATTCTGCAGATTATCTACTTCTCTCTTACTGTCCATATTTGCCGTCCGTTGTTTAAAGTATGTACCGTTTTTAGTAACCTGCATATCAACATGCTCAAGGTTCGTTCTTCCCACAATCGCGTCAAAGGTGATATCCTCATCTGGAACTACATGAAATTCTACTAACATTTCAATATTGTCGACTGTTACTGGTATAATCAGGCTTCCAAAAGTTAAAACCTGATACTCACCGATGCCAGTTAAACATTTCTCTTTACCACTCAGCTTGATGTTTTTGAACTTTAGAAATACGCTCCTACGCAGCAAACACACATCAGCACCGGTATCAACAAGACCGTTGAAATTTATGCCTAAAGATCTAATCCCTTTGAGTTCGAGTCCTGAAGAAGTGAAAATGCTTGTCGGCTTCGAATAACTTCTATGGACTTGTACAACTTGTGTATTAGAGAAATTTTCCCAATCTACTGCACGATGTCCTGGCTGTCCGCACTTGAAACAAGTAAAGTTACTTTTAGTGCAATCCTTCATTAAATGATTTTCATCCCCGCACCTGTAACACTTTCTGAATTTTCCCAAAGCTGGTTCTCCATTTCTACGATCGCTTCTATCCTGCTGAGAACAACTCTTATTCTTTTGCTCTGAGTCACCGCGAGATTTCTTGTAAGCCTCGATTTGAAATTTCAGTTCTTTTATATTTCCTGCCTGGTATAACATGGCTTAATTTATCCTAGAGTCAGGAATACCCTCCACGAAGTACTTAATTAGACTAGAGTCATCTAACTTAATTGGCCTAGCGATTTCCATCAACGCATACAAATATTCGTGTATTGACTCTCCCTTCTTTTGTCGCCGCTTCTGTAGAGTTCTGTGTATCTCTGCTGACGATAACTTCACAGTAAATTCCTCAAGTAAAGCGTCTTTCAATGCATCCCAATTCCTTACCTCGCGTAAACTACGCACAAATGATTTTGCAGCACCTATCAGCAACTGTTCACTATATATAAAAAGCTGAAGCTTGTCCCACTGCACTGTTACCGCACACTCTTCCAATTCAACAACCCATTGATTAATGTCCGGGCTCCCCGAGCCGGAGAATTGTGAGACCCTTCCCTCAACGTCTTTCAATGTAAACCAAGACCTATTTGCTGTTGGACTTTGATTGGTTAGAATTTCGTTCTGTATTGAAACATCTAGCGCTGTAGCAACTGACTCCTGATCTTCTTCGTCTTCTTCATCATGGTGGCCATAATAAGCTAACAATCTATTTTGTAAGTCGCGTTTAACGCCGGACGTCTGCAAATTAAGCTCTCCTAATTTTTGGCGCAATTGTACAACGCGCAGTACCATTATCTCGTGAACTTGCATTGTGACTGTTTACAAATATTTCAAAACTGTTGATATTTACTGCACTTTTCTGTCAGTAACTTGTAACCTGTAATTGTTAATATATGAATTAAACTTATTAATATATAAATGTTAGTTCAGAAATCCAACATAATCCAATCACACCAGTCAAAATCCAATTGGAATTCCTTTTCGTGCTATCGCCTCAGTTAGCATTGGTCTCTGTAATTTGTTGCTCTTCTGTTCGTCTACGCCGTCGCTACAATTCTGCAACGCATTCGCCAACATGCAGGTTTTGCACACTTGCCTTGCCTTGCCTCTGCTTTGCTCCCACTGCTGTTGATGTATCTTGCTGCTGTTAACGTTCTGTTATAACACACGCCGTCGATTCTGAGTCTTCCAGGACCCCAAGCCTAACGCATTTGCCAACACGTAGATTCTGCACACTTGCCTTGTCTACCAATGTTGCGCCTGCCGTTTTCTTGCCTCTGCTTTGCTCTCACTGCGTTGCTATCTCCCTTGCGAGTCGTCGTCCAGATCGTTTTCCAACACCAAATTTCGCCATACACGCGTTGTCGGTTTGCTTACTCTTTCTCGCCGCCGTAATTCTCGTGCTTTGTCTTCTCTCTACTTTTCCTCAATGCCGCTTCGTAGAACTCGAAGATGATACACACAATTTTCTTTGTGCCGTGCTTCGCCTGCACGACCTTGAAGTTCGTTCTTTCTGCTTGCTAGCTCCGTTACGTTAATTTTCTTCAAAGCGCCGTTCCTGCATTGATCTTTTTACAGTACTTTACCTTTTGTTAATGCAAAAGGGTTTTAAACAATTTAACACAGGCCATTTCTTCTCTCCAGCAACTCTTTCCTGTAGCAGTTCAATACTTGCACATAAAACACAATTTATGTATGTCGTTATTGTTGTTGTCGTGGACTTATTCTCGGACGAGCCCCCAATTTGTAGATTATAACAATCCTTGATGGGATTTATATTAGTATTTATTTATTATAAGGAATAAGACCGTTTGACAACAATTATCTTAATGCAAAATCTGTTTTATACTGCGTTTCGCTTAATACGTCTAATGCCAAGCTCACGAGAATAACGACTCTTCTTTGATGATTGATTTCATTCTGTTAAAATCCGATTGACAACTGTTAGCTTACAGACCAGATGATCAGAATTGCCGGCCGCTACGCGTTAGACGTTGACTTTCAAACACTACATTAATATTGTTAAAGGTGTCGGTTACAATATCACTTGAGGCAGGGCCTGAGCCTCCCAAAATTAAAAAAAAAAACAGAGAAAACACAAGTAAGAACGGTGCATTCAGCCGTAACCGACTGCTAATAGTCGTTCACAGTACACTGAAGTTTTTATTCATATTCAATAATTCAATTAGTCAATAATATTCATATTGGACGTTGAAGTACTAACGAGCAGTAGATTAAAGTGACCCAACGATACCAAGCAAGGACTTGTTAACGCGCGGACCCAGGCAAAATGACACCCACCTCCCGCCCAACCGACCGAGGGGTGCGCCACATAACGTGCGGTGACGAAGATCGCAAACAAATAGAAAGATGACGTAAGGCTAAAGTTTTAAGGATAGGAATAGAAGTAGCATTACCTATTATACGGAAGAGATTATTATAATTACAGTAAGTTTTTAAGTTATATAAAATGTTTGTACCTTTATTTCAAGGAGATGACCACTAATCCACCATTTGGTGACTCTAGCTCTAAAACTGTGGAAGATATAGCCATTTCCGATTTTTTAAGGCGGGGTGTGGCGGCGGGCGTTCTAGTGGGCGTGGCCAGGAAATCAAAGCATTTTTTGGAGGAGATCACCAGCTATCCACATACCGAATTTGGTGACTCTAATTTTAATATTGTGAGAAATATTCAACTTTAATCGATTTGTGATTTGAGGTGTATCGACATGTTATCGATTTGCCAGCCTCTCAGTGGGCGTGGCACAAAAATCTTAACACTTTGTCTGAAGTAGATAACTACAAGTATATATGCTAAGTTTCATGTCTCTATCTTCAATAGCGCCGAAAAATATTGCGTTCATACGGACAGACGGACGGACAGCATGACGGACGTTGCACAGAGCCAATATACTAGTTTCACTTCGTAAACAAGTATAACAAGAGGAAAATCTGTGCCGCATCGAACACATCTCAGTGGATGGTGCACTCACCATCAATCATTGCCAGGTCAACGTAACAAGCCGTGCCCGCTAAGCCCCTCACCCACGAAAGCATTGTGCCCAAATTTAGTTCACACTCAATTGGCCACCACACTTACTAAAATGCGGGATCGTCTGATCCAGCATGGAAACTATGATCACCAGCGACATCTCTAATTTGCATCTTGTCGGTTCAACATCCACCTTCAGTACTTGATCTACACGCAGAGCTGATCAGCCGTAGAATAATATCTTACTCAACACTACTCAACGGCAAAGGCTGCCCGACGAAAGCTGCAGTCGCACACTCGGTTGTAGCGTCGGGGCAAAAAGGCAGGCGAACGCTCTTGACAATCTTGGGTAAAAGCCTCTATATCTACGTGCTCGGCCATGCCCACTCCCGTTCCCGCAAATCACGAAAATACAAATCTCTCACAATTTCGAAGCCAGAGTCACCAAGTTTTAAACGTAAAGGGCTGGTCTTTAATAGCCCTTTAATGATTTTAAAATTTTCAGGCGACGTTCACTCCCGCCTCCGCAAATCGTGAAAAGCTATATCCCAGAATTCTGGAGCTAGAATAAATAAATTATAAAGGTAGATGGGTGGACAACCCCTTTCAAGATCCGCAAGAACATTTGCCCGCCAAGCCCAATCCCACCCCGCAAGTCGCAAAAAGCTAAATATCCCTCAACTAGAGTCAGCAAATTTTAACGTAGATGGCTGGGCACCTCCTTTCAAGATTCGTTAAAAAAATTCCTGGCCACGGCCATTCCCGCCCCCATAAATCGCGAAAATCTATATCTCTCATAATTTTAAAACTAGAGTCACCAAATAAATAAATAAATAAATAAATAAATAAATAAATAAATAAATAAATACATAAATAAATAAATAAATAAATAAATAAATAAATAAATAAATAAATAAATAAATAAATAAATAAATAAATAAATAAATAAATAAATAAATAAATAAATAAATAAATAAATAAATAAATAAATAAATAAATAAATAAATAAATAAATAAATAAATAAATAAATAAATAAAGAAATAAATAAAAAAATAAATAAATAAATAAATAAATAAATAAATAAATAAATAACTAAATAAATAAATAAATAAATAAATAAATAAATAAATAAATAAATAAATAAATAAATAAATAAATAAATAAATAAATAAATAAATAAATAAATAAATAAATAAATAAATAAATAAATAAATAAATAAATAAATAAATAAATAAATAAATAAATAAATAAATAAATAAATAAATAAATAAATAAATAAATAAATAAATAAATAAATAAATAAATAAATAAATAAATAAATAAATAAATAAATAAATAAATAAATAAATAAATAAATAAATAAATAAATAAATAAATAAATAAATAAATAAATAAATAAATAAATAAATAAATAAATAAATAAATAAATAAATAAATAAATAAATAAATAAATAAATAAATAAATGGCAAATTAAAATTTTTAACTAATATCATTTTTTGCAAAAGAACTCAGTCAACTATATAAATTATATGTTTTTAAGTTGTGATTTTTAAATGCACTTTATTTAATGAGATGCGATATAATTATACTTCGAAATTAATGAAACTATACGTAATCCCTTTAATAAAACAAAATCTTATCTTGGGACATAATTTCTGGAGAGAGTTTAAACTTGCTCAAAACATAAACTCAATGGATGTGGAGTGCACGGACAAGGTGGGACAAGTGGTGAATTTAAATGTGTAACTATTACCAAACCAGCAGCTGCAACAGTTGACTGTAGACAAGCAGTTATTTTTCAACGCGGCTGACGGTTTAGGTCTCACGTCCTTGATTCAGCACCATATTAATATAGGAGACGGCATGCCGATAAAACAAAGATTCTACCCCGTGAGTGCCTGGAGTTCGCCAATGCGACTCGCAAAAAAGCCAAATAAAATTCGTTTGTGTTTCGATGCCCGAAGGTTGAATGAGCATACTATAAAGGATGCTTATCCCTCGCCCAACATTGATAGCATTTTTTCAAGACTGCCGAAGGCAAATATCACTTCTAAGCTGAACATGAAAGATGACTATTGGCAAATTGAACTGTCCGAGGAATCAAAACCCCTGTCGGCTGATGGATGACATTATTCCACCTGACTTACGTTATTGAGTTTTTGGTTACCTGGTTGACCTTTGCATTGCGTCAGAAGATTTTTCCTCCCGTTTGGCTGTATTGGTTCATATCGCAGAAAAGCAAATCTCACGTTAAATATAAGTAAAAGTAAATTTTGCGTTATTAGCATAAATTATTTGAGTTATATTATCGGTAGCGAAAGTGTTTACACCGACCCTGTAAAAGTGTCCTGTATCCTTAATTGGCCAGCACCCAGTAATCTCGAGCAAGTACGAGGTTTTTAGGTATCCGCGGCTGGTATGGTTGGTTTATTTCAAAATTTGCGGAACTCACCTGGCCCATAACTGAGGTTTTATCAACCAAGAGAAAGTTTATTTGGACCCCTGAAGCACAGATTGCTATGGATAAATTGAGGTCTGTATTAACGTCTGCTCCTGTCTTACAAAATGCTAATTTCGAAAGAACGCTCTTCTTACATTGCGACGCCAGTGATTTTGGCATTGGCGCCGTGTTAGTAAAGTTGTCAGAGCAAAAAGAAGAGAAGCCAATCGCTTTTGTGTCCAAGAAATTAAGCCGCACGCAACGTAATTACAGTGTTACTGAGCGGGAGTGCTTAGCGGTTATTTTAGCAACCGAAAAATTTCGCTGTTATCTTGAGATGCAAGAATTCGAAGTGGTAACGGATCACTCCAGCTTATTGTGGCTAATGCGGCAGAAAAATATATCTGGAAGATTGGCACTTTGGGTCTTTAGGTTGCAACAATTTAAATTTACTGTCTCTTATCAAAAAGGCAGGAACCACTTTGTTCTCTCCTCACTCTCCTCTGTCCTCCTTCTTTCTGCACTGCCTCTCCTCTCTATCAACTCTTTCTCTCCTCTCTCTCTCCTCTGTCTGACCTCTTCCTTCTCTCCTCTTCTCTCCTCTCCTCTCCTCTCCTCTCCTCTCCTCTCCTCTCCTATCGACGTTTAATATTTTGTGACTTTAGCTCCAAAATTGTAGGAGATATAGCTTTTCGCGATTTGCAGGGGTGGGAGTGAGCGTGGCCGGGAAATCAAGGTCTCAATCTATTGAGGAGGTTACTAGCAATCTACATACCAAGTTTGGTGTCTCTAGCTTTAAAGTTGTGTAAATTATACACGTGTTACCGCTTTGAGCTTGCAAATATATCGATTTTAGCGATTACGGAGGCGGAAGGGGGCGTGGCCGGAAAATTTCTGTGATGTTTGGGGGACCCTACCGGTAATATATATTCAAAATTTGGTGACTCTAGCTCTAAAACTGTGAGAGATATAGCCATTTCCGATTTTTTAAGGCGGGGGCGATGGGGGGCGTTCTAGTGGGTGTGGCCGCGAAATCAGGGAAATAGAATATTCAGTGATTTAAGTCATCGAATATCTAACCGAACAATAAGATTGAAAAAATACTATGCCAATGTCAAACAAAGCCGCACACAGATCATTCAACATTTTTTACCGATCCTATAGATATGGGGAGCTATGCCAAAGTGTCATTCTTACCATATATCAAGCTGGGCTTACTGGATACCGGAGCGAATATTAGCTGCATTGGTTCGAAATGATTTCACAGCATTGCCTGAATTTAAAGCTATTAAATCACATGCTCGAACAGCAGACGGGATTTATCAAGAGGTCATTGGGGTATTGGAAGTTGAGATGCGATATAATTATACTTCGAAATTAATGAAACTATACGTAATCCCTTTAATAAAAGATAATCTTATCTTGGGACATAATTTCTGGAGAGAGTTTAAACTTGCTCAGAACATAAACTCAATGGAGATGGAGTGCACGGACAAGGTGGGACAAGTGGTTAATTTAAATGTGTAACCATTATCAAACCAGCAGCTGCAACAGTTGACTGTAGTCAAGCAGTTATTTCTCAACGCGGCCGACGGTTCAGGTCGCACGTCCTTGATTCAGCACCATATTAATATTGGAGACGGCATGCCGATAAAACAAAGATTCTACCCCGTGAGTGCCTGGAGTTCGCCAATGCGACTCGCAAAAAAGCCAAATAAAATTCGTTTGTGTTTCGATGCCCGAAGGTTGAATGAGCATACTATAAAGGATGCTTATCCCTCGCCCAACATTGATAGCATTTTTTCAAGACTGCCGAAGGCAAATATCACTTCTAAGCTGAACATGAAAGATGACTATTGGCAAATTGAACTGTCCGAGGAATCAAAACCCCTGTCGGCTGATGGATGACATTATTCCACCTGACTTACGTTATTGAGTTTTTGGTTACCTGGTTGACCTTTGCATTGCGTCAGAAGATTTTTCCTCCCGTTTGGCTGTATTGGTTCATATCGCAGAAAAGCAAATCTCACGTTAAATATAAGTAAAAGTAAATTTTGCGTTATTAGCATAAATTATTTGAGTTATATTATCGGTAGCGAAAGTGTTTACACCGACCCTGTAAAAGTGTCCTGTATCCTTAATTGGCCAGCACCCAGTAATCTCGAGCAAGTACGAGGTTTTTTAGGGATCCGCGGCTGGTATGGTTGGTTTATTTCAAAATATGCGGAACTCACCTGGCCCATAACTGAGGTTTTATCAACCAAGAGAAAGTTTATTTGGACCCCTGAAGCACAGATTGCTATGGATAAATTGAGGTCTGTATTAACGTCTGCTCCTGTCTTACAAAATGCTAATTTCGAAAGAACGCTCTTCTTACATTGCGACGCCACTGATTTTGGCATTGGCGCCGTGTTAGTAAAGTTGTCAGAGCAAAAAGAAGAGAAGCCAATCGCTTTTGTGTTCAAAAAATTAAGCCGCACGCAACGTAATTACAGTGTTACTGAGCGGGAGTGTTTAGCGGTTATATTAGCGACCGAAAAATTTCGCTATTATCTTGAGATGCAAGAATTCGAAGTGGTAACGGATCACTCCAGCTTATTGTGGCTAATGCGGCAGAAAAATGTATCTGGAAGATTGGCACTTTTGGTCTTTAGGTTGCAACAATTTATATTTACTGTCTCTCATCCTTGCTCTCCTCTGTCCTGCTGCTTTCTGCACTGCCTCTCCTCTCTATCCACTGTCTCTCTCCTCTGTCTGACCTCTTTCTCTTTCTCTTTGCGGGAGTGGGAGTGAGCGTGGCCGGGAAATCAAGGTCTCAATCTATTGAGGAGGTTACTAGCAATCTACATACCAAGTTTAGTGTCTCTAGCTTTAAAGTTGTGTAAATTATACACGTGTTACCGCTTTGAGCTTGCAAATATATCGATTTTAGCGATTACGGAGGCGGAAGGGGGCGTGGCTGGAAAATTTCTGTGATGTTTGGGGGACCTTACCGGTAATAAATATTCAAAATTTGGTGACACTAGCTGTAAAACTGTGGGAGATATAGCAATTTCCGATTTTTTAAGGCGTGGGCGCTGGGGGGCGTTCTAGTTGCCGTGGCCGGGAAATCAGGG
Organism: Drosophila sordidula; assembly: GCA_035047465.1. Classification (NCBI taxonomy): domain Eukaryota; kingdom Metazoa; phylum Arthropoda; class Insecta; order Diptera; family Drosophilidae; genus Drosophila; species Drosophila sordidula. Next base: position 68,693 of record JAWNPQ010000112.1, read on the forward strand.
AAATAGAATATTCAGTGATTTAAGTCATCGAATATCTAACCGAAAAATAAGATTGAAAAAATACTATGCCAATGTCAAACAAAGCCGCACACAGATAATTTTAATATTCTTTACCGATCCTATAGATATGCGGAGCTATGCCAAAGTGTCATTCTTAGCATATACCGAGCTGGGCTTACTGGATACCGGAGCAAATATTAGCTGCATTGGTTCGAAAAGATTTCACAGCATTGCCTGAACTTAAAGCTATTAAATCACATGCCCGAACAGCGGACGGGATTTATCAACAGGTCATTGGAGTATTGGAAGTTGAGATGCGATATAATTCTACTTCGAAATTAATGAAACTATACGTAATCCCTTTAATAAAACAAAATCTTATCTTGAAACATAATTTCTGGAGAGAGTTTAAACTTGCTCAAAACATAAACTCAATGGAGATGGAATGCACGGACAAGGTGGGACAAGTGGTTAATTTAAATGTGTAACCATTATCAAACCAGCAGCTGCAACAGTTGACTGTAGACAAGCAGTTATTTCTCAACGCGGCTGACGGTTTAGGTCACACGTCCTTGATTCAGCACCATATTAATATAGGAGACGGCAGGCCGATTAAACAAAGATTCAACCCCGTGAGTGCCTGGAGTTCACCAATGCGACTCGCAAAAAAGCCAAATAAAATTCGTTTGTGTTTGGATGCCCGGAGGTTGAATGAGCATACTATAAAGGATGCTTACTCCTCGCCCAACATTGATAGCATTTTTTCAAGAGTGCCGAAGGCAAATATCACTTCTAAGCTGAACATGAAAGATGCCTATTGGCAAATTGAACTGTCCGAGGAATCAAAACCCCTGTCGGCTGATGGATGACATTATTCCACCTGACTTACGTTATTGTGTTTTTGGTTACCTGGTTGAGCTTTGCATTGCGTCAGAAGATTTTTCCTCCCATTTGGCTGTATTGGTTCATATCGCAGAAAAGCAAATCTCACGTTAAATATAAGTAAAAGTAAATTTTGCGTTATTAGCATAAATTATTTGAGTTATATTATCGGTAGCGAAAGTGTTTACACCGACCCTGTAAAAGTGTCCTGTATCCTTAATTGGCCAGCACCCAGTAATCTCGAGCAAGTACGAGGTTTTTAGGTATCCGCGGCTGGTATGGTTGGTTTATTTCAAAATTTGCGGAACTCACCTGGCCCATAACTGAGGTTTTATCAACCAAGAGAAAGTTTATTTGGACCCCTGAAGCACAGATTGCTATGGATAAATTGAGGTCTGTATTAACGTCTGCTCCTGTCTTACAAAATGCTAATTTCGAAAGAACGCTCTTCTTACATTGCGACGCCAGTGATTTTGGCATTGGCGCCGTGTTAGTAAAGTTGTCAGAGCAAAATGAAGAGAAGCCAGTCGCTTTTGTGTCCAAGAAATTAAGCCGCACGCAACGTAATTACAGTGTTACTGAGCGGGTGTGCTTAGCGGTTATATTAGCGACCGAAAAATTTCGCTGTTATCTTGAGATGCAAGAATTCGAAGTGGTAACGGATCACTCCAGCTTCTAGTTGCTAATGCGGCAGAAAAATGTATCTGGAAGATTGGCACTTTGGATCTTTAGGTTGCAACAATTTAAATTTAATGTCTCTTATCAAAAAGGCAGGGACCACTTTGTTCTCTCCTTACTGTCCTCTGTCCTTCTTCTTTCTGCACTGCCTTCTCTTTCAACCCACACTCTCTCTCCTCTGTCTGACCTCTGTCTCCTCTCCTCTCCTCTCCTCTCCTCTCCTCTCCTCTCCTCTCCTCTCCTCTCCTCTCCTCTCCTCTCCTCTCCTCTCCTCTCCTCTCCTCTCCTCTCCTCTCCTCTCCTCTCCTCTCCTCTCCTCTCCTGTCCTCTCCTCTCCTCTCCTCTCCTCTCCTCTCCCCTCCTCTCCCTCTCCACTCCTCTCTTCTCCTCTCGACGTTTAATATTTTGTGACTTAAGCTCCAAAATTGTGGGAGATATAGCTTTTCGCGATTTGCGAGGGTGGGTGGTGCGAAGGTCTCAATCTATTGAGGAGGTTACTAGCAATCTACATACCAAGTTTGGTGTCTCTAGCTTTAAGGTTGTGTAAATTATACACGTGCTACCGCTTTGAGCTTGCAAATATATCGATTTTAGCGATTACGGAGGCGGAAGGGGGCGTGGCCGGAAAATTTCTGTGATGTTTGGGGGACCTTACCGGTAATATATATTCAAAATTTGGTGACCCTAGCTCTCAAACTGTGGGAGATATAGCCATTTCCGATTTTTTAAGGCGGGGGCGATGGCGGCTGTTCTAGTGGGCGTGGCCGGGAAATCATGGAAATAGAATATTCAGTGAGTTAAGTCATCGAATATCTAACCGAACAATAAGATTGAAAAAATACTATGCCAATGTCAAACAAAGCCGCACACAGATCATTTCAACATTTTTTACCGATCCTATAGATATGGGGAGCTATGCCAAAGTGTCATTCTTACCATATATCAAGCTGGGTTAACTGGATACCGGAGCGAATATAAGCTGCATTGGTTCGAAAAGATTTCACAGCATTGCCTGAACTTAAAGCTATTAAATCACATGTCCGAACAGCAGACGGGATTCATCAACAGGTCATTGGAGTATTGGAAGTTGAGATGCGATATAATTCTACTTCGAAATTAATGAAACTATACGTAATCCCTTTAATAAAACAAAATCTTATCTTGGGACATAATTTCTGGAGAGAGTTTAAACTTGCTCAAAATATAAACTCAATGGAGATGGAGTGCACGGACAAGGTGGGACAAGTGGTTAATTTAAATGTGTAACCATTATCAAACCAGCAGCTGCAACAGTTGAGTGTAGACAAGCAGTTATTTCTCAACGCGGCCGACGGTTTAGGTCGCACGTCCTTGATTCAGCACCATATTAATATAAGAGACGGCAGGCCGATAAAACAAAGATTCTACCCCGTGAGTGCCTGGAGTTCGCCAATGCGACTCGCAAAAAAGCCAAATAAAATTCGTTTGTGTTTGGATGCCCGGAGGTTGCATGAGCATACTATAAAGGATGCTTATCCCTCGCCCAGCATTGATAGCATTTTTTCAAGAGTGCCGAAGGCAAATATCACTTCTAAGCTGAACATGAAAGATGCCTATTGGCAAATTGAACTGTCCGAGGAATCAAAACCCCTGACGGCTTTCACAGTCCCAGGGAGACCATTATATCAGTTCACGGTATGCCTTTTGGTTTATGCAACGCTCCCTCCACTATGTGTCAGCTAATGGATGACATTATTCCACCTGACTTACGTTATTGTGTTTTTGGTTACCTGGTTGACCTTTGCATTGCGTCAGAAGATTTTTCCTCCCATTTGGCTGTATTGGTTCATATCGCAGAGAAGCAAATCTCACGTTAAAAATAAGTAAAAGTAAATTTTGCGTTACTAGCATAAATTATTTGAGTTATATTATCGGTAGGGAAAGTGCTTACACCGACCCTGTAAAAGTGTCCTGTATCCTTAATTGGTCAGCACCCAGTAATCTCGAGCAAGTACGAGGTCTTTTAGGTATCCGCGGCTGGTATGGTTGGTTTATTTCAAAATTTGCGGAACTCACCTGGCCCATAACTGAGGTTTTATCAACCAAGAGAAAGTTTATTTGGACCCCTGAAGCACAGATTGATATGGATAAATTTACGTCTGTATTAACGTCTGATCCTGTCTTACAAAATGCTAATTTCGAAAGAACATTCTTTTTACATTGCGATGCCAGTGATTTTGGCATTGGCGCCGTGTTAGTAACGTTGTCAGAGCAAAATGAAGAGAAGCCAATCGCTTTTGTGTCCAAGAAATTAAGCCGCACGCAACGTAATTACAGTGTTACTTAGCGGGAGTGCTTAGCGGTTATATTAGCGACCGAAAAATTTCGCTGTTATCTTGAGATGCAAGAATTCGAAGTGGTAACGGATCACTCCAGCTTATTGTGGCTAACAACAATTTAAATTTACTGTCTCTCATCAAAAAGGCAGAGACCACTTTGTTCTCTCCTCACTCTCCTCTGTCCTCTTTCTTTCTGCACTGCCTCTACTCTCTATCCACTGTCTCTATCCACTCTCTCTCTCCTCTGTCTGACCTCTTTCTCATCTCCTCTCCTCCTCTACTCTTCTCTCCTCTCCTCTCCTCTCCTCTCCTCTCCACTCCTCTCCTCTCCTCTCCACCCGTCTCCTCTCGACGTTTAATATTTTGTGACTTTAGCTCCAAAATTGTGGGAGATATCGCTTTTCGCGATTTGCAGGGGTGGGAGTGAGCGTGGCCGGGAAATCAAGATATCAATTTATTGAGGAGGTTACTAGCAATCTACATACCAAGTTTGGTGTCTCTAGCTTTAAAGTTGTGTGAATTATACACGTTACCGCTTTAAGCTTGCAAATATATAGATTTTAGCGATTACGGAGGCGGAAGGGGGCGTGGCCGGAAAATTTCTGTGATGTTTGGGGGACCTTACCGGTAATATATATTCAAAATTTGGTGACCCTAGCTCTCAAACTGTGAGAGATATAGCTATTTCCGATTTTTTAAGGCGTGGCGATGGGGGGCGTTCTAGTGGGCGTGGCCGGGAAATTAGTGAAATATAATATTCAGTGATTAAAGTCATCGAATATCTAACCGAACAATTAGATTAAAAAATACTATGGGTTTACTGGATACCGGAGCGAATATTAGCTGCATTGGTTCGAAAAGATTTCACAGCATTGCCTGAATTTAAAGCTATTAAATCACATGTGCGAACAGCAGACGGGATTCATCAACAGGTCATTGGAGTATTGGAAGTTGAGATGCGATATAATTCTACTTCGAAATTAATGAAACTATACGTAATCCCTTTAATAAAACAAAATCTTATCTTGGGATATAATTTCTGGAGAGAGTTTAAACTTGCTCAAAACATAAACTCAATGGAGATGGAGTGCACGGACAAGGTGGGACAAGTGGTTAATTTAAATGTGTAGTCATTATAAAACCAGCAGCTGCATTAGTTGACTGTAGACAAGCAGTTATTTCTCAACTCGGCTAACGGTTTAGGTCGCACGTCCTTGATTCAGCACCATATTAATATAGGAGACGGCATGCCGATAAAACAAAGATTCTACCCCGTGAGTGCCTGGAGTTCGCCAATGCGACTCGCAAAAAAGCCAAATAAAATTCGTTTGTGTTTGGATGCCCGGAGGTTGAATGAGCATACTATAAAGGATGCTTACTCCTCGCCCAACATTGATAGCATTTTTTCAAGAGTGCCGAAGGCAAATATCACTTCTAAGCTGAACATGAAAGATGCCTATTGGCAAATTGAACTGTCCGAGGAATCAAAACCCCTGTCGGCTGATGGATGACATTATTCCACCTGACTTACGTTATTGTGTTTTTGGTTACCTGGTTGAGCTTTGCATTGCGTCAGAAGATTTTTCCTCCCATTTGGCTGTATTGGTTCATATCGCAGAAAAGCAAATCTCACGTTAAATATAAGTAAAAGTAAATTTTGCGTTATTAGCATAAATTATTTGAGTTATATTATCGGTAGCGAAAGTGTTTACACCGACCCTGTAAAAGTGTCCTGTATCCTTAATTGGCCAGCACCCAGTAATCTCGAGCAAGTACGAGGTTTTTTAGGGATCCGCGGCTGGTATGGTTGGTTTATTTCAAAATATGCGGAACTCACCTGGCCCATAACTGAGGTTTTATCAACCAAGAGAAAGTTTATTTGGACCCCTGAAGCACAGATTGCTGTGGATAAATTGAGGTCTGTATTAACGTCTGCTCCTGTCTTACAAAATGCTAATTTCGAAAGAACGGTCTTCTTACATTGCGACGCCAGTGATTTTGGCATTGGCGCCGTGTTAGTAAAGTTGTCAGAGCAAAAAGAAGAGAAGCCAATCGCTTTTGTGTTCAAAAAATTAAGCCGCACGCAACGTAATTACAATGTTACTGAGCGGGAGTGCTTAGCGGTTATATTAGCGACCGAAAAATTTCGCTATTATCTTGAGATGCAAGAATTCGAAGTGGTAACGGATCACTCCAGCTTATTGTGGCTAATGCGGCAGAAAAATGTATCTGGAAGATTGGCACTTTTGGTCTTTAGGTTGCAACAATTTATATTTACTGTCTCTCATCCTTGCTCTCCTCTGTCCTGCTGCTTTCTGCACTGCCTCTCCTCTCTATCCACTATCTCTCTCCTCTGTCTGACCTCTTTCTCTTTCTCTTTGCGGGAGTGGGAGTGAGCGTGGCCGGGAAATCAAGGTCTCAATCTATTGAGGAGGTTACTAGCAATCTACATACCAAGTTTAGTGTCTCTAGCTTTAAAGTTGTGTAAATTATACACGTGTTACCGCTTTGAGCTTGCAAATATATCGATTTTAGCGATTACGGAGGCGGAAGGGGGCGTGGCTGGAAAATTTCTGTGATGTTTGGGGGACCTTACCGGTAATAAATATTCAAAATTTGGTGACACTAGCTGTAAAACTGTGGGAGATATAGCAATTTCCGATTTTTTAAGGCGTGGGCGCTGGGGGGCGTTCTAGTTGCCGTGGCCGGGAAATCAGGGAAATAGAATATTCAGTGATTTAAGTCATCGAATATCTAACCGAAAAATAAGATTGAAAAAATACTATGCCAATGTCAAACAAAGCCGCACACAGATAATTTTAATATTCTTTACCGATCCTATAGATATGCGGAGCTATGCCAAAGTGTCATTCTTAGCATATACCGAGCTGGGCTTACTGGATACCGGAGCAAATATTAGCTGCATTGGTTCGAAAAGATTTCACAGCATTGCCTGAACTTAAAGCTATTAAATCACATGTCCGAACAGCAGACGGGATTCATCAACAGGTCATTGGAGTATTGGAAGTTGAGATGCGATATAATTCTACTTCGAAATTAATGAAACTATACGTAATCCCTTTAATAAAACAAAATCTTATCTTGAAACATAATTTCTGGAGAGAGTTTAAACTTGCTCAAAACATAAACTCAATGAAGATGGAATGCACGGACAAGGTGGGACAAGTGGTTAATTTAAATGTGTAACCATTATCAAACCAGCAGCTGCAACAGTTGACTGTAGACAAGCAGTTATTTCTCAACGCGGCTGACGGTTTAGGTCACACGTCCTTGATTCAGCACCATATTAATATAGGAGACGGCAGGCCGATTAAACAAAGATTCAACCCCGTGAGTGCCTGGAGTTCACCAATGCGACTCGCAAAAAAGCCAAATAAAATTCGTTTGTGTTTGGATGCCCGGAGGTTGAATGAGCATACTATAAAGGATGCTTACTCCTCGCCCAACATTGATAGCATTTTTTCAAGAGTGCCGAAGGCAAATATCACTTCTAAGCTGAACATGAAAGATGCCTATTGGCAAATTGAACTGTCCGAGGAATCAAAACCCCTGTCGGCTGATGGATGACATTATTCCACCTGACTTACGTTATTGTGTTTTTGGTTACCTGGTTGAGCTTTGCATTGCGTCAGAAGATTTTTCCTCCCATTTGGCTGTATTGGTTCATATCGCAGAAAAGCAAATCTCACGTTAAATATAAGTAAAAGTAAATTTTGCGTTATTAGCATAAATTATTTGAGTTATATTATCGGTAGCGAAAGTGTTTACACCGACCCTGTAAAAGTGTCCTGTATCCTTAATTGGCCAGCACCCAGTAATCTCGAGCAAGTACGAGGTTTTTAGGTATCCGCGGCTGGTATGGTTGGTTTATTTCAAAATTTGCGGAACTCACCTGGCCCATAACTGAGGTTTTATCAACCAAGAGAAAGTTTATTTGGACCCCTGAAGCACAGATTGCTATGGATAAATTGAGGTCTGTATTAACGTCTGCTCCTGTCTTACAAAATGCTAATTTCGAAAGAACGCTCTTCTTACATTGCGACGCCAGTGATTTTGGCATTGGCGCCGTGTTAGTAAAGTTGTCAGAGCAAAATGAAGAGAAGCCAGTCGCTTTTGTGTCCAAGAAATTAAGCCGCACGCAACGTAATTACAATGTTACTGAGCGGGTGTGCTTAGCGGTTATATTAGCGACCGAAAAATTTCGCTGTTATCTTGAGATGCAAGAATTCGAAGTGGTAACGGATCACTCCAGCTTCTTGTTGCTAATGCGGCAGAAAAATGTATCTGGAAGATTGACACTTTGGATCTTTAGGTTGCAACAATTTAAATTTAATGTCTCTTATCAAAAAGGCAGGGACCACTTTGTTCTCTCCTTACTGTCCTCTGTCCTTCTTCTTTCTGCACTGCCTTCTCTTTCAACCCACACTCTCTCTCCTCTGTCTGACCTCTGTCTCCTCTCCTCTCCTCTCCTCTCCTCTCCTCTCCTCTCCTCTCCTCTCCTCTCCTCTCCTCTCCTCTCCTCTCCTCTCCTCTCCTCTCGACGTTTAATATTTTGTGACTTAAGCTCCAAAATTGTGGGAGATATAGCTTTTCGCGATTTGCGAGGGTGGGTGGTGCGAAGGTCTCAATCTATTGAGGAGGTTACTAGCAATCTACATACCAAGTTTGGTGTCTCTAGCTTTAAGGTTGTGTAAATTATACACGTGCTACCGCTTTGAGCTTGCAAATATATCGATTTTAGCGATTACGGAGGCGGAAGGGGGCGTGGCCGGAAAATTTCTGTGATGTTTGGGGGACCTTACCGGTAATATATATTCAAAATTTGGTGACCCTAGCTCTCAAACTGTGGGAGATATAGCCATTTCCGATTTTTTAAGGCGGGGGCGATGGCGGGTGTTCTAGTGGGCGTGGCCGGGAAATCATGGAAATAGAATATTCAGTGAGTTAAGTCATCGAATATCTAACCGAACAATAAGATTGAAAAAATACTATGCCAATGTCAAACAAAGCCGCACACAGATCATTTCAACATTTTTTACCGATCCTATAGATATGGGGAGCTATGCCAAAGTGTCATTCTTACCATATATCAAGCTGGGTTAACTGGATACCGGAGCGAATATAAGCTGCATTGGTTCGAAAAGATTTCACAGCATTGCCTGAACTTAAAGCTATTAAATCACATGTCCGAACAGCAGACGGGATTCATCAACAGGTCATTGGAGTATTGGAAGTTGAGATGCGATATAATTCTACTTCGAAATTAATGAAACTATACGTAATCCCTTTAATAAAACAAAATCTTATCTTGGGACATAATTTCTGGAGAGAGTTTAAACTTGCTCAAAATATAACCTCAATGGAGATGGAGTGCACGGACAAGGTGGGACAAGTGGTTAATTTAAATGTGTAACCATTATCAAACCAGCAGCTGCAACAGTTGAGTGTAGACAAGCAGTTATTTCTCAACGCGGCCGACGGTTTAGGTCGCACGTCCTTGATTCAGCACCATATTAATATAAGAGACGGCAGGCCGATAAAACAAAGATTCTACCCCGTGAGTGCCTGGAGTTCGCCAATGCGACTCGCAAAAAAGCCAAATAAAATTCGTTTGTGTTTGGATGCCCGGAGGTTGCATGAGCATACTATAAAGGATGCTTATCCCTCGCCCAGCATTGATAGCATTTTTTCAAGAGTGCCGAAGGCAAATATCACTTCTAAGCTGAACATGAAAAATGCCTATTGGCAAATTGAACTGTCCGAGGAATCAAAACCCCTGACGGCTTTCACAGTCCCAGGGAGACCATTATATCAGTTCACGGTATGCCTTTTGGTTTATGCAACGCTCCCTCCACTATGTGTTAGCTAATGGATGACATTATTCCACCTGACTTACGTTATTGTGTTTTTGGTTACCTGGTTGAGCTTTGCATTGCGTCAGAAGATTTTTCCTCCCATTTGGCTGTATTGGTTCATATCGCAGAAAAGCAAATCTCACGTTAAATATAAGTAAAAGTAAATTTTGCGTTATTAGCATAAATTATTTGAGTTATATTATCGGTAGGGAAAGTGCTTACACCGACCCTGTAAAAGTGTCCTGTATCCTTAATTGGCCAGCACCCAGTAATCTCGAGCAAGTACGAGGTTTTTTAGGTATCCGCGGCTGGTATGGTTGGTTTATTTCAAAATTTGCGGAACTCACCTGGCCCATAACTGAGGTTTTATCAACCAAGAGAAAGTTTATTTGGACCCCTGAAGCACAGATTGATATGGATAAATTTACGTCTGTATTAACGTCTGATCCTGTCTTACAAAATGCTAATTTCGAAAGAACATTCTTCTTACATTGCGATGCCAGTGATTTTGGCATTGGCGCCGTGTTAGTAACGTTGTCAGAGCAAAATGAAGAGAAGCCAATCGCTTTTGTGTCCAAGAAATTAAGCCGCACGCAACGTAATTACAGTGTTACTTAGCGGGAGTGCTTAGCGGTTATATTAGCGACCGAAAAATTTCGCTGTTATCTTGAGATGCAAGAATTCGAAGTGGTAACGGATCACTCCAGCTTATTGTGGCTAACAACAATTTAAATTTACTGTCTCTCATCAAAAAGGCAGAGACCACTTTGTTCTCTCCTCACTCTCCTCTGTCCTCTTTCTTTCTGCACTGCCTCTACTCTCTATCCACTGTCTCTATCCACTCTCTCTCTCCTCTGTCTGACCTCTTTCTCATCTCCTCTCCTCTCCTCTTCTCTCCTCTCCTCTCCTCTCCTCTCCTCTCCTCTCCTCTCCACCCGTCTCCTCTCGACGTTTAATATTTTGTGACTTTAGCTCCAAAATTGTGGGAGATATCGCTTTTCGCGATTTGCAGGGGTGGGAGTGAGCGTGGCCGGGAAATCAAGATATCAATTTATTGAGGAGGTTACTAGCAATCTACATACCAAGTTTGGTGTCTCTAGCTTTAAAGTTGTGTGAATTATACACGTTACCGCTTTAAGCTTGCAAATATATAGATTTTAGCGATTACGGAGGCGGAAGGGGGCGTGGCCGGAAAATTTCTGTGATGTTTGGGGGACCTTACCGGTAATATATATTCAAAATTTGGTGACCCTAGCTCTCAAACTGTGGGAGATATAGCTATTTCCGATTTTTTAAGGCGTGGCGATGGGGGGCGTTCTAGTGGGCGTGGCCGGGAAATTAGGGAAATATAATATTCAGTGATTAAAGTCATCGAATATCTAACCGAACAATTAGATTAAAAAATACTATGGGTTTACTGGATACCGGAGCGAATATTAGCTGCATTGGTTCGAAAAGATTTCACAGCATTGCCTGAATTTAAAGCTATTAAATCACATGTGCGAACAGCAGACGGGATTCATCAACAGGTCATTGGAGTATTGGAAGTTGAGA